>JAJVDC010000081.1:0-154054 GCA_021436925.1 Neofusicoccum ribis | reverse complement strand
GGTATCACGTGTATTTAACTTTATCGTGAGACGGTTAAGGAGAGGGCCTCCCCCACCTCTCTCACCTCTTCACCAAGAATCCACTCATTAGGCTGCCATCATCAATATTTCAACACATAGCAATGTGCGTGTAAATGAAAACTAGGATCTGCGTTAGAGGAGCGCATCACGTCGACAGGGATGAAGGCAATCAATCAACAGTAGGGTAGCCCTTTGCATATCCTGTATCTCCCCGAACACTCGGGGGATTCAGCCCGTTACTTAGCGGCTGATAGCATCGGGGGACGAGGTCGTTCACCTTCAGGCAGCAGCACTAGGGAAAGGGTATAGAAACAGTCCACCCTGACAGCTCCTCTTGATTGACGACCGCTGCCACGCTACGAAAGAATCATAAAACACTTCCTCTGCAACACCATCTCGGGCCACGGTGTCATTTCCTTCTCTTGCTGCCTCGCATACCACAGGTCCGATGCCACATCCGCGGCTCTATCGAAGCTCCGCAAACCGTACCGATCAGCGCACCCTCGCATCCAGCTGCAAGCCTCTGAGAAATCAGCCGGATCCTCTGCCTCCACCGCAGCAATAAAGCCTGGGTATAGCACGCTAGCCGAAGAGATATTCTGCGCGATCTTCTCCCCCTCCAAGGCTAGTATGTGGTTCTTGATCTTCCTGACGTGGTGCTGTAGCGTGAAACGGTTGATGTCGCGTACCGCGCGGTAGAAATACATGATGAGCGCACCGTGGAAGGCTTGAACGGCGTGGTCGCTGCCGGATGACGATCCCTCCTCCTCCCCCTCCTCGCTACGCCAGTCACAAAGCAGGTCTTCGACAGCTTTGCAACGCCTGCCTAAGTCATCGGCGAAGCTCGGGTTCGGATGTGGATTTGCCTTCGTTTGCCGTACCTCGCAGGCGAGGTAGGTGATATGTGACATGAGGACCACCAGTGACTCTGGAATACCATAGATGCGAGCAAAGAGGGACTGGATCTCCGGATTTGACTTCTCAAAGAAATCATCCAGCTTCGGGAAATCCGTTGACTCGCCATCTCCCCGCGGGCTAAACCACTCTTGTCCGGCAAGAGAGGGATACCGGGCGGAGCTTGGGCTGTGGGAGTTCTTGAACAGTGCGCAGTCGGAGGATAAAGGGTACACAAATGTTGCTTCCTCCATGATGCGGAGGTAGAGGAACATAGTGTGTAGCATCTGCACTTTGCGAGACGGGCTGACTTTCGATAAGCCCCGCTCTTTGATAAGCTTCTGCGCATCGAGAAGGTGTTTCTGAGCATCGGTGAGCTTGCCGTTGGTTATCTGTCTCAGCGATATTTATTAGTGTCGGCGGTATAGAAGCACAGAAACAACAACTTACGCAAGCCGTAACCAGCACCAGAAGAGCCATGAGGAGAACTTTGTAACTTGCTCTTCTGGGGCCGAAAATTTCATGACGAAGACTGATCTGGACATGAGCTGTGGCTTTCGCCTGGTAGGTTTGTGCAACCGTCCACCAGTAGCCAGAGCCGCAGTCGGCCCCAGACAATCTATCCAGATGAAATGCACTAATTGCCATAATAGAGTTGAGGAGCGATAAACCTGCCGAGCCAGGGTTCTCCGCTCGCAGAGTGAGCTGGCCGATGATTTTCAGAGCCTCAGGAAAATACACAGACGACCATGGGGATTTGCCGTTTAGGATCGGTGAGGCGACTTTGACAAAGCCACTCACAAAATGCGAAAGCAAGAGATGGCCTTCCGGAGAGATGGGAAAGGAGGAGCTTTCCGGCTTGCTTAATGCGTTTGGCGATGGTAAGAACTGCGTGAAGTCTGTTGCGTTGCGGGCTCCACCATGCGCGCGCACATCATCCTGTATTTGGTTAAGAAGTACGGTATCATCCTCTAGTGGAAACAAGAAGGAAGGAGAGGCCAGGTCGCCAGCGTTGTCAATTGCGGGTGCAGTGGTCTGGGCAGCGTCCGTGTCGGGTTGGGATGATGAAGTTGGCGGGGGCGGATTGAACAAATCGGCTTGGAATAGCTCGATTTCGGCGAACAGATCATCCGTGGGGTCTGGCAGACTCCCCTGTACTTCTGAGTAATGATGTGGCCGAGAAGTGGTGTCCAGCTGGAACAGAGCGAACGGCCCGTCTGTCACAGTGTGTTCGCCAGCCAAGGCCCGCTCCTCCATTTGGAGGACGGCGGACTTGTAATTTACCATCCCTTTGGCAAGCTCGACACACATTGCCTTTCGCTCGGCATCTACGGGCGTTAGTGGAGAAGAAATCAGCACCGGGGTCATGAAGTACCGGAGAAAAGCAGTCTTCTGCATTGCCTTGTGTCCTCTGCCTCGCGCGGCATCCAGTTGTCCGCCTTGAAAGAACTTGACAGTCCAAGCGGCTGGGTCCATTGAATCAGGGACTCGTAGCCTTCGCAGTCGAGGTCGAGCCGCTCGCAAACATGGCAACGGGGCCGCCGCTGGTCACATCTCACATGGCGGCGACGGCAGGTTCGACATCCGCCAAATGTTCTTGTCCGGGGAGGTCTTGACATTTCCTGAGGGGCGCAGGCGGATTGGAGACGGGCGGCTGGCCACTTGACCCCGTCCCCGCCCTGCCTGTTGATAGCACATTCCGAAGTCGGCCCGCCTGGGGATCTAGCCGCCCCCGCATTGCCGGAATGCGGGATGAGCACCACCTGTTCTCATTGTCCGCTTCAAGGAGCTTTGAAGTACCCGGATAGCATTATTCGCTTGTATGTCTACCTTGAGAGTATAGGAGCTTGAATGAGGTGCAAAACAACAAGCAGATGTGTCACGTGATAGCCGCTCCTGAGTATCAATTTCCAGGAACTGTTCCTCCCTGGTAATGCGAGCGCTGGGAGAGCATCCAGGTTGACTCACCGAATGCCTTCTGGTCAATTTAATCTTGGTGAACCACTGGAAAGGCACGGTGGCGGCAGACAAGGAGGTGTTGATAGGCCCCTGTCGGTCGCGAACCATGAAGAATGGGTAGCCCGACATGTCGGAGCGGTCATAGTGTCCGGGTTCCGTGAACTGGAGGCTGTGTGAGACTAGGATCCATATCCTGGAGAAGACAGCCCGGCGCTCAAGCTCGCAGAAGGTATCTTCACGGTACCAAGCGGCAAGAAACGTCATGTTGTGTGATTCGCTCATGCTTGCCGTCCTATCAGTTCTTGTTGTACCATCTCCTGATGCTCGCCATGAGGTGTTGTTCCTGTACTCCCGATAAACATTCAATGGGACTGTAGACTATTGCGGGGTAATCAAGCAATCACACGTCAGACCTGGGTAGGGTGCTTCTGTAGTACTTCGTTGAGCTTCTCATGTCGGCGCCTGTTCTGGGCATTGAATTTAGTCTGACTGTCTCTTTTTGCGAGAATACAGTCCAGCTGCGACTATCTACCAGGTATGCTACGTGGAGGCAAACCAGAATTCACCCAGTCTCAACCATTTCTGTGTCTATCTTTCTTTCAACAGCCTCCACCTCTCCTGGTCGCATCTGTTTTTATCAAGAGAACTTCATCATGGCCAACATTCAATCCCTCCGTAACATCCATTCCCTGGACAAATCTTCAAATACCGTTTCATTACTACAAAGGCTGCCTCTTTTAACTCTGGCAATACGCGGATGAAACGCAACTTTAATTTTCAGTCTCCATTTGCCATCATTACTTTGGCCATGCAAATCTATGCCTACGCCATACCATTCCTTGTCAAAGTCAACTCGAAGGACTCTGCCTTATGCGTATTCACACACACAACAAACCGCTCCGGCCGGGGAAATCAAGTGTTGAGTCAAACTATGGGCTTGTATGATCCTAACGTCTGACTGAGTGTGCGAGCAGGTTACTTGGTCAATCGGCCTCCTTGCTAGTGCATTGGGTTTCGGAGGATGAGATTCTTCTACCCACGTAGCTGAGGAAATGTAAAATGCACCGCCAGACTTTCTCCGCGCGAGTAAGTCCCGTGCGGAGAACTGCAAAAAAAACAGATGGCTGATCCTGCTCACAGTGTGAAGATCCATTACCATCTCGGGCGTTTGAATCTTCCTCTTTGTCGTCGCCCTGATGCTCTGCATACCAGACCTGGACAGGCTTCTTTCGGGGCTTGTCAGCCGTACGGCACCGGTCTTGCAGTTTTTCTTTTACAGCATCTCAGACGGAAGTCATATCGAAGTAGTCTTCATGACAATATTCTTCGCCGGCGTCAGCTGCACCACTGGTCCAAGCTGCATATCCGCCACTTCTCGCATCATCCAATCCTTCACCCACAGAAAGGGATTCCCGGCACCGCTAGCTAGAGTCAACGGTCATTACCTTGTTCCTGTGAACGCTCTGATAATAACGCTGTTCACCGTCGATGCAAACAGTCTGGTTTATACCTATCGGCAACGAGATGGCGTACTACAACATCACATCTGGCCTCACGTAGTCATGCTACTTTCGTGCGCAATACCCGGTACTATCAATTTTATATAAGGGTTTGAATAGAACAGCTTAATCCATAGACCTTTCAGGCTGGACCGCCGTGGGAAACTCGTCCATCTCGCTGTAATGTTGTGGTTTGCCTGTCTCATTCTATCCCTCTGCTTTCCAACCTTCGTCCCACTAACTACAGCTAATATGAACTACTCCTGTGTAGTCCTCGTAGGCCCTATCTTCATGGCCTCTATTTCGTGGTCTATCTACGGAAAGGAGAACTGTCTTGGTATATTATTAGAGATCAACGGCGAGTCACTTCAGCGGTAGTAAAGATTTGTACGAGATCACCGATAGGGGACGGCTTGCATTTGGAAAAGGAATGTCATTAAAATGTCGTCCAATTGAATCACGTAATCGTGCACGTTGCCTTGCGCACTTTGCAAGGCCGTTCTTTATCCTCAACAATGCTGGATGTGGCTTTCACGGCAGTCCCTGGCCCTTCGCAATGATCTCAACAGTACCCAACCCATCAGCTCCGTCCTCAGCACCAGTTGACACGCCGCCCTGAGCCAGCGCAATCTGGTCAAGCTCATCATTCACCGCCAGGAACGCAGCCGACGAAAACGGGCTGCCCAACGTACAGCTCCCCACATTACTTAGCTGCATGCTCAAACCACACTTCGTCGTATCATTCAACCAGTCCGTGTTTCCCCTCGCCCAGTTCCTAATCGGGACATCAACCGTCACGCTCGCCCCGTTGTCCACGCCACCAAACGTGATCGACACCGCCGCATCACGCGGGATCTCGTCGCAGGAGCCGTTGTACGCGACGTAGTTGTTCCAGCTGATCAGGCCCGTCGCGTTCAAAAAGTCGTCCTGGTCCAGCGGGAGGTAGTCCTGGCCCGAGCCCGAGTCGATCAAGCACTCGGTGGTGGTGTTGTCGTACAGCTTGATGCGCTTCTCCCCGACCGTCCACACGGGCGTGTCGACATAGTACCCGACGCTGGACTCCGGCTGGCGCTTCGGCACCTGCACCAGGTTGCCGGCGTACTTTCCCCGCGGGATGGCGCCGAACAGCGCGGTGCCGCGGTGAGTGGCGTTGGCGGGCGCGTCGGCGGGCAGCTGGTCAAACCACATGGCGAGCGTCGAGGACTCGATGGCTCCGGTGCTGAGCAGATTCTGCCGCCAGGATGGGCCGACGGTGCGGTCGGTGAACTCGGACAGGCCGAGAATGCTGCTGTCGTAGTCAACTCCAGTGCACTCATCAGCACGGATTTTGACGAGCGTTTTGTTGACGATGGCGACCTGGGTGTTCGGAAAGGTGGCGGTGCCGTCGAATGCGACAGTGTCGTTGTTCGCGTAGTAGGAGGTTAGGATCTTGCCGTTGCCTCCATAGGCGTAGCCGCGGGTTTGGTTGAGCAGGGCGTGCGCCGTGGTGGATTGCGAGGGGTTGTAGTTGGGCGAAGGATGCTCTTGGCAAGGGCCTTCGACGCCAAGGTAAGGGCTACCGTAATATATGGTAGCATTCGGTCCGTAGACCTGAGCGGGCCATGAGTGTTTTGTTGGCTTGTGGATGGAAGGATGGACGTACCCAGAAGTCGGAGCTACCAAGATCGACGACAACCTCTATCGCCGTCTGCGCAGGCGTACCAAAACTGAGATCGGCGTAGACTTTGGGATAGCCATTGTACGGATACTTAATTGGCATGAAAACTGGGTTGCTGGCCTGACGCTTGCCCGGATGGGCTGCCGATGAGGCGACCAGAAGGGATAGAAGGACTGGCAGCATGTTGACTCTCAACAACACCACGATCAAATTGAAAGCCGGTGCTCCTAGACTCAAGCATTGATATGCGGATGTACGTGCAATTTATTATAGCAGGACGCCAGTTTCCTCATCGCCTGGGCAAGGAAGTTTCCCGGCGGGACTTCAATTATCACCTGTGAAAACGAGGCAAGCTCTGATGAAAGTTGAAGCGAGCCAATCGTCTACACAGGCAGCATGACGATGGTAGAAGCTCGCCGCAAAAATACGAAGAGCCAGGCTGGTGGTGCAAGGATAAGAAAATGAATGCGCGAACGCGCTAGCTTGTTGAGGAAGGTCCTTAACGATCCTTTCCACTTGTAGGCTTGTGGACAGACAGTGGTCGGCCCACCCCGTACTCAGCGTGCCGTATCCGTGAAGCTCTAATAATAGCATTTGGGGTCTCGTCGTACACTTGTAGCATTTTCAAGCACGATGTCACTATGAGTTCTCTTGGACGTCGAGGCAATATGGAAGAATCAGAGTCCCAACCACGGTGGGACCTCTGGTTAAGAGCTACAACATCTTCAACGCAAAGTCCACTACTCAACACACGATGCCGGATCGGATAGCTTGGAAACACGCGCCTACCTTCATAGGTAGATGCAGCACTCGTCTGGATTGTTCTGACATTATTTCACTGCACATTTGCGTGCGGACGAGGGCTTTAGCTGCTCGTGTATGAAGGGCATGTGCTTATTACAATACCATCCGAATCGAGCGCGTAACAGCATCCTCAGTTTCCATGCTACAGCTATCTCCGGTGCACGCCTCCAAACTTCTTTAATGAGAGCCAGTGCAAATCCCATGCACGGTGCGCCAGGTCCGGCCATTACAGAAGAGCGATACTTTTAAGCCATAGCAACGAATGAAGGTTTTGAAGGGCTGAGGCTGATTGATTGAGGTTACTTTTGATCCTACTGTGTGTATTTGGTCTGTACTCAATGTACGGTAAGCGTATGCTCGTCACATAAGTAGTTTGTTGTAATCAGTGAAGAGAACGCAAAGAGATAGGGCTCTGCTGCTTGGAAAGGCACCGTTACAAAGTGGTTTTGAGTCAATTTTTTCAATGGTCTGGCTGGTATTGTAGCAGCTGACACTTTAGTCTGATATAAAATAGCAAAGTTGCTGGGTATTGCGGGGTAGAGTTTAGCTCCTTTCGCAAAGCCCTGTCCGTGTTGGTTTGAGTTATCTGCCGTTGAATGCCCATAGTTTGCTGAAGATCAATGCTTTAGTTTTGTGGTCGAGGGTTGTTACTACTACAACATGTTCAACTTCGTGACTTTTCTGCAATCGACGTGTCCGTGCCGCGCCAGGATTTCCACGACTACCATTAAGTCAAGGCTTCGAAGTTTTTTAATTCTTTTGCTTACAACCTATCCGGCATCATCAAGCACCAGTCATTCTTCCTGTCCTTCTCACTAATTTCTATTCTGCCACCCCAAATCCACGCACTCTCTCCGTTGACCATCCCTTCCGCCCTAACACCCCTCTAGCCTTGTTATATCTTTTGCTGCTCTGTCCTCCCTGCTTGTCCATTCAAATGCGCCACGCCTTCCTCTTCTTCGGTGGACAGACGCTTACCTCATCGCCACGACGCAATGTATGTACTCTAAGGGCGTACGTGCCCGCGGCAGCACCCGACTACAACCCGCAAAAAAAGTGGAGCGCGGAATTACTGTACTACTGGAAGCATCAGATATCTGGCAAATAGGCTTGAGATCCTAGCGATGGCTGAACAATATGCCTGTGTGACACGTGCTTCTCCACGTCCACATAATATCTACGCGGTTCCGTCCGTGATGCCAAAAACCGGATCCGAACAACTGACGTCGTGGCCATTCCTGCGGCAGCCACTACAGGAATCAAGTAGACCAATGGAGTACTATCTCTCGCTTCCTCCAAGCTACAGTTTTCCCGAAAATAACCCTCGGCCGAACAATGTTCGTGCGTGGTTTTCGATAAGTTGGCACTTTACCATTCTAGACGCTCTTTTGGGCTTCTGGCTTGGTAATTGTCCTTTCAACATATTCTACTTGGCCTTCTGGTCGGAAATGTTGAGTAGTATCTCATGGTGATGGGTTGGAGCTGCGTGAGCAGAAACGCCCAAGTATTCGAAACATGGGTGATGCTCAGCACATACGTGGTGAGAAATAAAGAGCCCGGCGATCAGCGCCCAATTGATGTACGACGGATTCCAGTGTGCACTTTACTTGTGCGACCTTGGCTTGCAAGCGTCTGGCCTAGTTTTAGGAAAATCACCCGGCCGCTTCTTGTAGAGGCAACAAGGCCGGTATCGCTCACTGAGAGACTTGTCAACGATGCAGCTAGTCTGAAGATGTCTGGACGGCCCATGGGTACCACAACAACTGACAGCGTTAGCGCGTGTGGCACGTTGGGGACCATCGGCACGTCTGGTTGGGCCGAGCATGCATCCGCGTCGACGGTGCCCTCTCGCACCTAACCTTGAGTGGTTGAGAGAGACGAGCTCGGCGTTGAAGCTTTTCGCTGCGCCGAGTCGATTACAAACTCGGCAGTGAGAAGACATCTGCCAGCACCACACCCACCATTGAGCTCTTATTACCGGAGGTTGTCTGGCGGCCAGAGATCGAGGCCCGCAGCTTTAGTTTGCGGGCGGGCTGAATACGAGGTCTAAGCCACCACCGATCCCTCGAAGCGCCAGGAACAATGTGCCCAAGGCTCGTTGCACGTGTCGCAGACCGCGACGTTTCATTGGACGACCTTAAATGCCGCCGGCCAGATTGGGATATGGGGCACGCGAGGGAGGGCCTTTCCCTTCGGCGCACAACACCCTGCTCAAGTGCACATCTTCTCTGTTTGGGATCGTGTGCGACAGGCACTACTCACCGGTGTACGCGCAACGTACGGTGGCTGTGAAGGGGCAATCTGTTCTCCAGGAGCGGAAAGCGCATCGCCAAGAATGCTGAGCCCTTTCGATAAGCGTTTGGAAGGGTTTCCCCGCTCGAATCACTTCTTGAATGATAAACAAGCTCTGCCGACCTGCCTCCCGTCATCGCCTTCGCTCTCACTGGCCTACGTCCAGAATCGCGAGGACTGACGATTGAGCTCTGCAACAAGCTGACGGTCTCCTACGTTCTTGATGTCATTGTGCTCTGGTAAACCGACCGAACCAGCTCGAAGGGCAGGACGCGCTGACACGGGGCATCCAGCGCGTTTGCCATCATTGGCGGCGTCTTTTCCATTATACCACCTTCGAGGCGCGCCTTTTCGCTCACAGACACCTCCATCTCGTTCCCATACGGGCCAGATACCGTCTCAATCTTGACCGTATTCCTCGCCGCCATCGTAGCGCCGGCCATCATTATCGCGGTCACATGTGTGGTGTTTGTCACACGCCCTCCCAGCGATGGGATTCCGGTGTCAAAGCAGATGCGGTGGCGTCGGAAGCTGTGGGAGCTGTTCACCGGCCTGCTTGGTCTCTCCTTTGCGACGGTGCTGTCGTTCTTCCTAACGCAGAGCATGAAGAATCTCTTCGGCAAGCCACGCCCGGACTTTCTTGACCGCTGCAACCCAGACGTAAACAGCATGCCGCAATACACCGTCGGGGGCTTCAGCAGCGAGCTTCTAGAAGGCACGTCGGTTCACGTCAGCTGGGGGATCTGCAAGAGCAAGGACGGGGGTGGGGTCGGTATATCAGAGTTCAACGATGGATTCAGAAGCTTTCCAAGCGGACACTGCAACAGTGAGTGCGTCTTGACAGAGTGTTCACAGCTGCATGTGCTGACGATGGTTGTAACCTAGTTGCTTTTGCCGGGCTTGTGTATTTGAGCCTCTTCCTCGCTACCAAGTTCTCCGTCACGATCCCGTTCCTTGCTCCGGCTCCCTTTCAGGAACAAACACCCCATTTCAATCAATCGAACACCGAAACAACCACGGCACCGCTGCCCCAAGCCGCGAGAACAAACCCGCGCAGCCAATCCGCAGCGCCACTGATACACCTCTTCGTCATTGTTTTCATCCCTATTGGGGCAGCCATCTACATAGCCTCCACGCGGTACACCGACTACAAGCATCACGGCTTCGACGTGCTCTTTAGCTCTATCATGGGCATACTCTCTGCGTGGTTCTGCTTCCGCTGGTACCACATGCCCATACGCCGGGGAGCAGGTTGGGCCTGGGTCCCACGTAGCAACGATAGAGCGTTTGGAATTGGCATTGGGACAGGCACATACCATGTGTCGAAGTCGAATGCTGCTTCATGCAAGGGGAAAGCCGCCACCGATCCAGAGAGAGACGCGCAGCGGGGCCCGAGGACCACCGACGAGATCGAGCTAGCTACGATCGGCACCGTCAATTCTTCGGAGGGCCACTCTAGCCGCAGACACATCCTGGGCAACCGGCAATCTTGAATGGCCAATTCACAGCATACATTAGATTTTAGATCGTGTAAAGGAATGAGGACGAAATACATCCTTTTAAAGCCGATCGGGATTGTCCATTTACGTAATTGCTACAGAGTTTGCAGTCCCGCGCGTGCAGTCCCTCACCCTAACCGTTGAGCTGCTTCACGGTGGTGGAGGGCTGCGCCTCGGTGGCATCCTTCTTCGCAGACTTCTCCAAGACTCCGTCATCCTCGCTCTTGGAGCCCGACGCAGCCTCCTGATCCTGCTCGTGCGGGACGGTTGCGACTTTTCCACGCTTTTCCTTGTAGCGCATCCACACGAAAACAACGATGACGACCAACCAGTACAGGTTGTAGGAGAGAACAGAGCCATACGTCGCCGAGTTCTGCCAGCCGAGAATGGCGTTGAAAATGCCCCAGCCGCCGCCGCCGTTGAGCTCCGGGTTGCAGCAGTTGACGTGCCACACGCTCTGGCGAATGTCGTACGATCCGGGCCCAGAGCCGGTCTCAGAGGCATCGCCGCCGATGACCTTGTTCCAGGTGTTGTTCTCAAAGTACCAGACGGCCCGCGAGAAAAGAGCGGCCGCGACCAGGTAGAGGAAGCAGGTCGAGATGATCAGGAAGATCTGGAGCGTCGTCGAGTTTCCGCCACTGGGTTAGGTTAGTGCATGTTGCCTCGCGGCGGGCTCGACCCAGGACAGCACACGTACCGGTACAGGATGTAGCCAACGGCGCAACCAGCAGCCAGTCCGCAGATAACCGCGAGCGGAAACGCGGTGGCGGGGAGGCCCAGACTGACTCCGCCAATGTAGACCACAGCCTCCAGCCCTTCACGCAGGACGGTGACGAACGGCAAGAGAAACATGGCATACTTCTCCGCCCACTTCTTGAAGCGCTGGCGGGCAGTGGCATTGGTGTCGGTGGTCGTCTTGGGGTCGAGTGCCTGGACCAGCTTGACGCGCCACTTGTCCTGGAGTTTGTTCACGCGGAGCAGAGCAGCTCCCATGATTGAAATGATGATGGAAGCAATGATGCCAAACACGCCTTCCCAGATGTCCTCTGTGTTTGCGAAGTGGTCCTTGCCATAGGCGTAGAAGGCACCGATCATGCCTGCACCAATGCAAACACAGATAAACAACCCGAGCGCCACCCCGAGCCAGACCTGGTAAACATAAGCATGCGGCTGGGCGCGGCAGCAGTGCGGTGGCTTACTTGTTTGAGGAGCTTCTTATATGCTGCAATGTCTCCCTCGGCGCCGAGAGTCTGCTTCAGGAATGCCAGCAAGACCGAGACAATGATGACCGTCTCGAGGCATTCTCGAAAGACAATAAAGAAGACTGATAGACGTTAGAGTTGCTCCATGGGGCCTCGATGTTTGCAAACTAATCGTACCTGGGACAGCAAAAACGTTGACCGTCATTTTGAAGAGTGCGCTTCGGAGGCAGTGGAAGTCTGATCCTCCCAACAAAGGCCTGCGCAACTTGGGCGAGCAGGAGCAGGAGCAGTTCAAATGAGTGGGCTGGCTTGTTCTCGGTCAGGTGGAGGCAGGACAGAACTTTGCATATCTATCAATCAGTCTAATCAGATAATCAGCCCGAGACCGGCTGAATCACCCCACCAATTACTCGGGTTGAGCGACATAAAACACGGAAGGTGGTGTGCCGCTACTGAGCCTGGGTGCAACGTGATTGCAGCTGCACATCGGGCCTTTTGCCGCGTGCGGCTAGGCGGGCGCCAATGTCAATGCGGGAACCCAAGGCTTGTGAGCGTTAAGGCCGCGACTCAAGCTTCCTCTCCAATTTGCTCGCTCCGCCGTCCGTGCGCCCTGCCAGAGCCGGTGGGGACGGGTGTCAGGCTGGCGCAACAGGTGGGGATTGGCCTTGCGCGAGGCTGACTCGGCGCACTGAGTCAGCCGTGCCTCTGCCTCGCGCGTTGATCTTATCTGCTTGATCTCCTGCGCTGTCGGAGCTGCCTGTATATGCCCACCGTTCCAGTCCTCGGCCATTGCACTCTGCAACCATGGCTTCGTTCGTCGCTAGGTCGTTGCTTTCGTTCGCACTGCTTTCCAGCGGGCTTGTCGCGGCGGCGACGGTCAACCTTGACTGGAACATCACATGGGTTACAGCTAATCCGGACGGGATGCTCGAGCGTCCCGTCATTGGCATCAACGGCCAATGGCCACCGCCGCTGCTCAACTTCACGAAGGGCGACCAGGTCATTGCAAACGTGTACAACGCGCTCGGCAACGAAACAACCAGCATCCATTTCCACGGCTTCTACCAGAATGGCACCAACAACATGGACGGGCCTCCGGGAGTGGTGCAGTGCGAGATTGCCCCGGAATCGACCTTCACGTACAACTTCACGGTAGGTTGAACCAGCGCGCTTCCAGCCCCTCGTTTCTGACAGCCGGCAGATCAACCAGACGGGCACTTACTGGTACCATTCGCACACGAAGGGGCAGTACCCAGACGGCCTCAGACAGGCGCTCATCATCCAGGATCCGGACAGCCCATACGCCGGCCAATATGACGAAGAGCTTGTGATCAGCCTGTCAGACTGGTACCATGACCAGATGCCCGGGTTGCTGAAGCAGTTCATCAGCGTCGCGAACCCGACGGGCGCAGAGCCGGTCCCGAACTCTGCGCTGCTGAACGACACTCAGAACTTCACTCTGTCTGTTGAGCCTGGCAAGACGTACCTCATTCATCTGGCCAACATCGGTGCTTTTGCAGGCCAGTACTTCTGGATTGAGGGTCACACGATGCGCATCGTCGAAGTCGACGGCATATGGACGGAGCCGGCCGAGGCAGACATGATCTATGTCGCCAGTGCGCAGCGCTACGCCGTCCTGCTGACGACGAAGAATGACACCAGCACCAACTTTGCCATGGTCGGCAGCATGGACACGGTAAGCTCTGTTCGTGGGCCCTACTCCGGTGCAGGTACTAACGGCCCATCCAGGATCTGTTCGACACCATTCCATCCGATTTGAACTGGAACGTGACTGGCTGGCTCGTGTATAGTGATTCGGCGGACAAGCCGGCGGCGGCGACGATCGACGAATTCGATCCCTATGACGACTTCGGTCTGGTCCCTACAGACGGCCTTGAGCTGTACGAGGAGGCAGATTATACCATTACCTTGGATCTTACCATGGATAACCTTGGAGACGGGGCCAACTAGTTTGTCTCCTGCCGCTCCTACCCGTGTTATACACACTAACCCCTTCAGTGCCTTCTTCAACGGAATCACATACACGAAGCCCAAAGTGCCGACGATTTTCAGCGTGTTGACCACGGGGTCTGCAGCCTCAAACGCCACGGTATACGGAACTGACACGAACCCCTTCGTTCTGAATCACGGCGATATCATTGATATTGTCCTGAACAACGACGATACGGGCAAGCATCCGTTCCATCTTCACGGGCAGTAAGTTGGATCTACTCGGCTTTATAGGTGTTGTACTGACCAAGCCAGCGCCTTCCAAGTGATCCACCGCAGTGACGACGACGCGGGCCACTACGACGCAAGCAACCACTCAGCCTTCCCGTCCGTCCCAGCTCGCAGGGACACTGTTCTAGTGCGCCCTTCAGGCAATTTTGTGATCCGCTTCAAAGCAGACAACCCTGGTGCGTACTTCCTCACTCCATAAAGGCATCTGCAACCATGCTGAATCAGGAACAGGCGTCTGGCTTTTCCATTGTCACATCGAATGGCACATGGACTCCGGCCTGGCAGCAACGATGATCGAGGCTCCTCTGCAGCTCCAGAGCACCCTTCAGATTCCCGAGAACCACTACCAGGTATGCAATGCTAGCAACACACTCACGTCTGGCAACGCGGCCGGCAACACCGTGGACTTCTATGACCTGTCTGGGGAGAACAAGTCCAAGGCACCTCTGCCGGCTGGGTTCACGGCAAGGGGAATTGTAGCATTGGTGTTCAGCTGCATTGCTGGGTTTGTTGGTATGGCGGCGATTGCTTGGTAAGTCTTGCCTCAAAGCGGAAGCTTGATTCGTGACGCATAAACTTCGGTACTAATCTTTGTTCCGGCAGGTACGGCGCTGCGCCGATTACTACTTGAAAGTGCCACGGCAACGGGAGGATTTCGGGCGGTTAATGATAGTTGCTCAAGGCGAGTGCAAAAGTGATACCAAATCAAATCATTTCCTCAATTGTACACTCTCCGATGGTCGCTTCGGCATGATCAGATAAGGTCCGTGAGCCACAGGGCACAGAAACAGCGGTGGACGCGTGACGGAACTCGCCAGTGCCCGCGCGGACCTTGTAAGTGATGACGCTGCCTAGCAGACGAGGCAGTCCAGATGCAACTCCAGACGGGGCAACGGGCGCTGAGACTCCAGCACACGAGTCGTTATTCCCGACGTCTCCGCCACCGCAGCCAAGCCGCGAGCGAAAGCTTAGCAAGGCCACCCGGAGCTTGCACGAAAGTCAAGCGACGGGGGGTGGGGCCACTTGTCGTGTTATCAGGCCGGAGATAATCAGTGACCGGATCATCAGCAAACTTTTTATCGTATCAGATGGTGGCACTCGGCGTCCGCTAGGAGCAGGTGGCACGGATTCTCTAGCCTCTTCAGCTGTAGCTCCACGGGAAATTCCCTGCTACAGAGAAACAAACAGCTTTTTAAGTGAAACACTAGTCACATGTTTGGAACACACGGCAAACGGAAGCAGTCGGAGGATGCCTGGGCGGCGCCTCCTGCTTGAGCGGGCAGCACCCCGCGCACTGTGTTTCGAAGGGTCTAATCTTATCTGATTTAGTCCATCTTCATGGGGCAGTCTTCCCCATTACGCGCTTCCTTATTGTGGATCTCGTGTTCTTTAATAGCTGGCCGTCCAATCACAGGCCCCGTGAGCGTCACATTGTAATCATGAAGGTCCGATAATGCTCTGGTGGCTCCACAGCAGTCCCCGTCGCCATGTAAGCAATCGTCGAAGTCGCCGACCTCTAACATCGTCGTCTTTCAAAAAGCAATGCTCTGGGCTCAGGTCTCCTGTATTGATCGTTGCGACACACAGTTATAGTTTAGTCAATACGAGCGCGGTGGCAAGCTCTTCGACTCAGGAAGCGCAGATCTTCTTGCAAGGAATATTCCAAATCGCTCATTGGTGAGATGCTTAGTACATGACAAGCCGTCACGGAGCGAGTCCTTCCCTCATACCCAACAAGGCAGTCGCGGAAGGCACGTTCATCCTAATCGTTTCGTTGACTAGCGTGCTCAACATGCATGACAAAGCGATCACCTGCAGCCGCTCACAACGCACTGCTTCCGTGTGGGATACGAACAACCTCGCTCGTTTAGTAAAGTTCTGGCCGCGAGGCGAGCTGTCCGAGGTTCGGTTGGAGCGGTTGGACGTGGTATGCGCCCCCCACAAAGTCTGAGAGGGCCGGAGATAGGTAGCAGTAAAGGTGGGCACCCAAGGCAAGCCGGACGAAAATTTTCTGGCTTCGAAAAGCCTTGGGAATGTAACCTTGGGCTCGGCCCAACACAGGCCGCCATGCTCGGGTCAGCCCGTTCCTTTCCTGTCCCACTCGCGAAAATTGCCCCGGTCATGCCCCGGAGCTTCCAAGAACAAGAAATTTGAGGGGGCTAGTGGTCGATAGGCAAGATAGCGCTGCTTCGGAGTCAGTGGCACAGTGAAGAATCGAATACTTCATGCCGTGATTCTTCTTCGTTTGCCTGCGCAGGCCAGAGATCGACTGTCCAGCAAGATGCTGCGCTTGTCATCTTTGTTTCTGGCTTTTGTCTTGTGCACTGTCTGGATCCTCGCCGAAAGCTTCACCCCCGAGGTCTGGAGCCAATACTGCTTTTATGCAATCTACGACCCTCTGGACTCTTTGACCTGGGCCAGCGATGGCTCGTCGAAAGCTAAAACCCAGGAATGTACCAACGTGGCTGTGGTGTCTTCCATTTATGCTTCGTGCAAGGTCTACTGTTCTCCAGACCAGTTCGATGAAGGCCTGGAGTTCTGGAAAGAGTTGTGCCATCACGGCAAATCCAAGTTGATGGACCTTTCCAACATATCCACCACTCTTACGCAATCATCCATCAACAAACTCCCAGTGGCCGATCCGGAGTTGAACAGCACCGAACAGATTTCCGAGCCCGTTCTTCTTACCCGGGAGCACTTTGAGAGATCCTGCGGAAGCTGGGTGAGTTACTCAAACAATACTAAGCCGCCACTGCTTCTGACTCCATGTAGAAATTGAAGTTTGAGTCGAGCCCCCGGAGCCAACGATTCGGCTGGGCTATGGATTGCTTCTGGGGCGGCCTGGTTCTTTTGGGCATCTTGAAAGCCTGCGTTAATGCTTTGACCAGCCGACGCGCTTCCACTGCCAGATTCGACGCCGAAAAGTCTGGCTCCGTGGTTAACACATCAGGAAAAGCATTCACTCCTTTCACCGAGGCAAGCTTCTGGCTCAAGACCCATATCTTCGTCCCTGCAGCTGTTGGAACACGATGTCAAAGAATGCTACTCGGATGTACGATACCCCAGCGCTCTGTTTCGATATCGATCGTCGCGTTCTGGTGTCTCTGCATCATCTTGGGGTTTTCCGGTTATCCTACGATAGCCAACAACACGCTGTAAGCGCCTTCGTCCCTCCACAAAACCAGGCACCACTACTCACTTGTCTCAAGCACGCCAAACATCCACCAGTACATTTGGAATGCAGTCGCAGTACGGGCTGGGTACATGGCATACTCGCTCCTGCCTTGGGTCTGGATGTTCGCACAGCGGAACAACATATTCATTTGGGCTACCGGGTGGAGCTACGCGACTTTCAGCGCCTTCCACCGCCACTGTGCAAGGGCAGTAACCATTTTTGCCATTGTGCATGGCATCTCATATTCAGTTGTGTACGCGCAGTATAGTACGTGGTCGTGGCGTTGTGTGTTATCGTATCAGATCCGAGCTGATTGCTGCAGAGCACACCTATTACACCTCGTTGCCGAAGCATTGGTTCCAGTTCGGCATAGTGGTAGGTCCGATGGGAACGACGTATTCGCCTCATGCTAATTAGTTCCCGCATTTTAGTCAGTCACTCTCATGGCTTTACTGGTTGCCTTTTCCGTCGGCTACTTCCGCGTCCATTACTACGACTCCTTCCTCCTGATGCACATCGTCTTCTGTATAGTACTGCTATACTCGCTTTTCTTGTTCGTACCATCCCTTCAGCCATCTACTAGAAGACCTAACAAAGCCACAGCCACACTTCCAAGTTCACCGATGGCAAATACAACATCTATCTTTGGCCGCTTGTAGCCATCTGGTCCTTTGACCGCCTTCTGCGCATTGCGCGCATCCTCTACTGCAACTTCCGTGCCAGCTTCAGCGCCAAGGGGGCCATATCATGTGCCCAGTCCGCAACTGTGCGCTATGAGCCTTCCAGCGACGTCATCCGCATAACCATCCAGCACCGGCCATCAACCAGCCCCGGCCCCGGCCAATACCACCACCTGTACCAGCCCTTCGTCCTCCGCGGCTGGTGGGAGAACCACCCCTTCTCGCTCGGCGCGTACACCACGCCGTCGCAGCCCGTCCCCGCGCCCAGCGAGAACGAAGCCATCACAGCACCACCCACGGACGCAGAGGCCAGCAAGGAAGCCAAAGCCGCGTCCTCATCCATCACGTCCTCGAGCGGGTCCTCCTCCGGCCCCGCCGCCGCCGCCGCCGCCGCCACCTTCACCTTCTGGATCCGGCCGTACGACGGCTGGACGCGGCGGCTGCGCGACGCCTGCCTGGCCGCGCAGCCGCTGCACGCCTTCGACACCGTCGTCATGGTCGTCGGCGGCACCGGCATCGCCGCCGCCACGCCGTACATCCTCGACCACGCGGCGCGACCCGCACCACCCGGATCAGGCTGGTGTGGACGGCCAAGCACGCGGCGTTCCTGCGCGACGTGTGCCGGGGCGAGCTGGCGGGCGCGCTGGCGCGGGAGGACGTCGAGGCGGTGCTGTTCGCGACGGGGAAGGGGCCGGCGAAGGCGGAGGAGGAGGAGGACGCGGCCGCGGCGGCGAAGGCGGAGGATGAGATTCAGCCGGCTGGCGCGGCGGCGCGGCGCGAGGCGGCGGTCAGGCACGAGCGGCCGGATGTGACTGGGATCGTGGCGGAGGCGGCGAGGGAGGCGACGGAGGGCGGGGCGCGGACGGTGGTGTTCGTCTGCGGGCCGGCGGCCATGGCGGACGAGGCCAGGGCGGCGGTGCACGCGGAGATGAAGAAGGGGTGTCGGAGGATTGAGTACGTCGAGGACTGCTTCAGGTGGTAGTGATGTCGTGAGTGAGTCAGACTGGGCGCTTGAGAGTCAAACGCATGTTACTTGGAAGTTCTCGGTGGTGATGATTTGTGGAAATGCTTGTGACTCATTGTATCTTTCGAAATGGCGCGAGTCAAGATGCCGCCGACAACGAACACTCAGCTTTCTGCCAATGCAATGAGTGCATCGCCCCCGAGACGGAAAACGTCGAGGTTGTCTGGCTTCACCGCTCCGAGGCTTTCATAGAATTTCTGCGCCCGGTGGTTGTCTTTGTAGCAATCCCACTCTATTCTGCCTCCGTCGATCCTCCTCAACTCCCGCGCCAGCTCGGCGATCAGCATCCGGGCGTATCCATGGCGTCGATATTCTGCCCGGATACCAAGGTTTTCCAGCAAGATCGAGGGCTTGGAAAGCCAGCTCGAGTAGATGTAAAAGTACATGGCCATCCCGGCCACGTCTCCCTTGGGCGTGACAATGAGGAGGATCTTTGCATAGCCCGGCGAGAGCTCTATCGGCGGGGACGAGACCGTAGAATGGGCGCTCGCCTTGGTGCTTCCGACGCCATTGGAGAGAGGAGGCGCAAAAGAGAGGGTGGCCAGCAGGCTCTCCTCGGTGACTTTGAAGGCATCCAGAGCATCCTGGTCAATGGCTGCCTCCTTCATGATATTGAAGACTGTAGGCACATCTGTGGGCGGTGTGAGAAAGCAGGATCATTTGGTTGTGGACGTGATGGTTGAGGCCCTTGCCGTGTTGCGTGGCGAATGGTTGGCTGGTCCGACATTGGATCGTGCAAATTGTCGCGTGGGAAAATCTGGAGGGGGGCGGGGACGGAGAGCACGGTCAGCCCTCTCTTTATATAGCGCTGGTGCGGTTCCCTGCGCCAGCACGCCCTGCGATTGACAACTGCTCCCGAGCTGCATTCGGTGGGGGCGGGGTTCTCGATCTTCTTCTCGGCCCGACATCAAACAAGGCAAGCGACCCCGACACCGCATTCATCAAGGATATTTCCAATTTAGCTACAATGTGAGATCCAGTGCTCAAACCACCGTTCTGCTGCACGACCCGATTGCCCTTATTCGTGGCCAATCGGGTTGGGATACTTCACGAAGGCAATCTGGGCGGCAGCAGCAGTCAGCGGCGGTGCCTGTCCCCGAACTCGTGGGTCTTCCCCGACGAAGTTGCTTGGAAACCCGACATCCAACGGCCGGATGCTTTCCAGGTGGTCCATCTGCTCCTGCGTGAGCTTGATTTTCAAGGCCTGGATGTTGTCCTGGAGATGCTCGATCTTCCTTCCGCCAACAATCGGGAAAACGTTCGTAGTTTTTGCCATGACGTAGGCCAGTGCGACAGCTGTCACGGATTTGATGCCGTGCTCTGCCGCAACCTTAGCCAGGGCTTCGCTAATCTTCACCTCGTCTTCGCTCTGGCCCTGGCCCATCATGCTTCGAATGCCTTCACCAGTCTTCTTGCGCTCCTCCATGGCTTCCCTCGTTTGGAAATGGCCTCCGCCGAGCACATCCCACGGGGCGAGAGCCATGCCGAACTGCCGGGCCATTGGAATGATTTCGCGCTCAAAGTCCCGGAGAAGGACATTCCAGCGGCCCTGGTAGATGCTGAACGGAGTCTTCCCGTGTGCCTTGGCATAAGTGTTTGCCGCGCTGACAATCCAGGCCGGCGTATCCGAGATGCCAAGGTAAAGAACCTTCCCTTGCTCAACAAACGTGTGGAGGCTATCCATGACTTCCTCGATTGATGTTGTCCAATCCCACCAGTGAAGGTATAGGATGTCGATCCAGTCCGTCTGCAGCTTCTTGAGGCTGTCGCGCACGCTCATGTGGAGGCTGCGTTTGTGGTTGCCGCAGGTGTTGGGCGTCCTCCCCTTGCCCAATTTGTGTGACCTATAGTCGCTCGTGAATTTTGTGGCGAGCACAACCTGGTCGCGAATCCCTCGCTTGCTCATCCACTCTCCAAGCCACTCCTCGGATTGTTCGCTAAAGAAAGTCAGTTTCTCTGTTCAAGACATGTTTTTTTGTAACCCATACTCGTGGTAGTTGTTTGCCGTGTCTATGAAGTTGCCGCCCGCGTCAAAGTAGGCATCGAGAAGCTTGAACGCTTGGTCCTTGTCCATGCTTCCCAAAACTCCCGCCCACGCCTCTCCAATGGACATGGCGCCGAGCTGGAGCGGGGAAACGCGGACTCCAGCAGTGGAAGAGAGGATGCGGTAGCGACCCAGCTCAGTGGGTGGTTCCGGAGCGGGTTTGAATACTTCCGACATGATGAGAGTTTTGGATGGAAAATGGTCTTCAAAATTTCGTGAGGGAATTGTGAATTCACTGCAGTTTCCCCCCGTCCCATTTAGTAGACAGGTGCGGACGGACTTTAGCGGGCATTGAGTATCTCCGACCCGGGGTACGTCATAGACGTGGCCGATCGAGCGATTCCAGGCTGTGCTAAGAGGCTCCATGCATTCTGGTTTGGCGTTCATTCCTGTGAGCGGGGTGCGGGGCAAGAGCACGTTCCAAGGCTCGTCCCTCTCCACAGGCATTGGTAAACGATGATGTCCCAATTCCGTTGCTGGGCTGGCGCTAATTTGTAATCTCAACGCAAGCGGACAGCCCAAACATGCCAGGCGGTCGCAAAAAAACCCAACTCATCCAGCTGCTCTTACTGGTAACTTCGACGGCTAACGAGGATCAAGGAAATGCAGCAAAGGCATTATGCATTTTCTGGGCCATCCTTCACCAGGTGATCAACATGTTCCGATATAAAAATGCATCCGCAGGGAGAAATCTGGAGGATTCATCTCGATCCCAGACAGAAGATACTGTAAGAAAGGAGCAAAGAATCGTAATAACGTAGCCAAGCTCTTATGGTATAACGTACTCAAGACAAATTATGCTATCAACTTTACAACAAGATGTTGATTACGAACAATGGGTGTAACTATCGATTCATTATATTTTCTGCCTAGGTGTGCACATATGGAGTTTGCTCTTTAGAATTCCATTTTCTTACCTGCATATTTCTCCAAGAAATTGTCTTGAAGAGGTCTTACTCCATTTAAAACACTACTTTTCCCTCAAAGGCTCTACAAGCCCGCAAAAGAGCCCACTTTAAGGTTTCGAAATCCATAGCGCATATCCGACAAAATATTCATAAGGGAAAAGGCGTCCTAATTCCGGTGACGTCGGGTCCTACACTCCCTAATTGATAAAACTCAGCCAGTAAACAGCCCCTTAACATTAATGCATAGAATATACGTACCTAGTAGATACCTCGCGAGAAAATTACAATGTGATAATTGCGGCAAGTTCTTTCATCTTTAAGATTAGAAATTTGCATCAAGCTTTTGCGCCATCAGAAGCCTCATTAAAAACATTCAAAGTTGAGAAGCAAAAGGCCGCGAGTGGAATAACATGTGCGGCGCCGATTCGATCGTACGACATCTTGCGCAAGAACGAAGAATGCCTTACCAACCTTAAAAGCACACTACCTTGTAATGCCTCTCGATTGATCAGACGAATCGGCGCTTCTACCTTACGACGGGGTGTTCGGCTCTACGGATGTACAAGCTTTCATGAAAATCGGGCCGGATGTGATTTTCGCAGCGTTCGTCTTATAGCGGACAAGGCTGACGCGTAAGCATATGTGATGGCGTGTTCTCCCAGCAGTGGATCTTTTAGAATGACTCATTCACAAGATATCCTTGACTGCTCGAATGCATGGCTGGATAGATAGAACAGTGTCACCAGGCGCGAAGATATATCAATTGAACAAGATAAATTGCAAGTTGACCGTCCGCCGCACCTCTTCGACGTTTCTCTGTCTAGGTTTACATGGAGTTCTTGACTTGGATCAGTGTGGAGGCTCGGGACATACTTTCAAAGGTTTCGGGGAACATGCCGACATCGGCTCAGTATCGTTTGGGAGAGGTTCGATTGCCACATATCGAACAGCCAGAAAAAAATATACTCAGATGCGGGGTGAGTCTTGGCTTTAAGACGCGACAAGTATAAGTCAACGTGGGGGCCTTGTTGTGGTTCGCATTCAAACCGACATAAGCTTTGGGTCCGCCAATTCTACTGGCTTCGCCATGTTTTCTCGAACCCAACGTGCGCAGGAAACTTCGGTTAGGCCCGAATACATTGGCATAACTGTTTGCCAGAGAAACATGAGATGCTGCTTTCATCCTCCGTCCCGTCTTCCACAATATGGCGGCAACAGGGGCGAACGTCTCGGTGATGAGGGGCATGGAGCAGAAAGCCCACGTCTACCTTGTTGCCACACGCACATCGGCGTCCGTCTCTATGCTGGCAACCTCTAGCGTCATTATTACGTACCTATTATCTCCGCGCTTCCGAAAACCAATGAATCGCCTTCTCTTTTACGCATCCCTTGGCAATATTTTCCAAGCACTTGCACTTTTCATCTGTATAGCCGGCTTGCCAACTCCTGGGAAAAGCATGGCTCTTTGTCGCTTCCAAGGCTTCTGCATACAAATGCGAGTTTTCCGCTGTATCGCGTGCTGAATGCTGTTCATTTATTGACCTCCGCTTAGGTTCACTACTTCTTCCACCATGTGGACTCTGGCCATGGCGTTGAATGTGTATCTAATCTACTTCCGGTCAGCTATGAGTGTCTTTTCTTGCTTTCATTGGTCTGTACCGTCCGTTTCTGACTTGTTGAATAGAAAGTACGACACAGCGCAGTTGCGCCGGCTCGAACCCTGGTATCTGACCATCAACTACGGTTGGCCGTTTACACACACCTTTATTCTCCTCATGCTTGATGTCAGTCCTCAACAGACCGGCGTGTTTGGGCCTGCAGTGGTAAGGATATATAAAGGACGCAGAAGATAGTCATCCGCTGATCCGCTCTCAGATGTGGTGCTGGATTACGACCGATTACGAATGGATGCGGTTCGCGTTCAGTTACGGTCCGACCTGGTGAACTTTCCCCACTTCACCTGAACAAGCCTTTGCTAATCCCTTAAAGGCTTATTATTCTAATCGTCACAACAATCTTTGCAGTAACAGGTGTAAGCATGATTCGTCAAAGTTACGAGCTGAGGAAGATCCCGCGCGGGGATGATGCTCCAGTCACGCTTCTTACAAGTCAAGAGCGCGGGAGACCTTACATTCCGTCCAACCAGATCGTGCGCGTTACAGATATCCACTTGAGCTCCGTCATACCGGAGCCAAGCTTTTCGTCGTCAATGGTGACCGGAGATTCCCTCAATCAGAGCGCTCGGAGCAGGGAAATTGGGCATTTCGACGAGAACCAGGAAGACAATGGTGATCAGGAGGATGGGAAGCCCGAGCGAGAAAACCACGAGAAAAAGGGCGACCCACAAAAACAAGCACAAGGCAAGGAAAAGCCTTGTTTGAAGCTACCACCTCGAGTTCGACTTCCTCCCGGCGTGAAAGTGCGATTGGAAGATCCATTGGCCGGCAGGTCCCAGCGACGCTCGCAAGTGGAATCCTTTGGCTCAATGATGCAGCAATCTCGACATTCTGAGGCGCAGTCATTTGGATCCCTACAGGTGCAGTCACAGCGCTCCGCCATCTGGCCATGCGAGCCAGGCAAAGACGACGTCATTGTGCAGGCAGCGCAACAGACCACAACGACCTGCACGGCGAATACTGTGCCAACAACGAAACGACCCAGAGCTGCGGGATGGCTGGAGGGATACTCGGCCTGGCGAAGGAAGCGAGTAGCACGAAAGGCGCGGAGGAACCCGCGAGCAAGCCATGCCCTGGACACTGCGTGGGCTTACGCCCAAGTCGCTTTCCTCATGTTCATTTCTCTGATCATCATTTGGGTAACGTAGCCTTCGTTCTATTGCATACTGCACATGGAGTCCCGAGCACGTTTGATTGCTCTTTCTTCAATCCACCACACTAACAATCGGCAATGCGCAGGTTCCTGCCAGTGCAAACCGCGTCTATACCCTCCTCACAGGCAAGCCCAGTCCAACGTTTACCGTTATGCATGCTGCAGTTGGCCCCATGCAAGGGTTTTTCCACTGGATCATATACGTCGTAACATCATGGCCACAAGTCCGAGGCATCGCTCGCGAGGTCCGTCAGTCTATGTGCAGGCGGGTTCAGAGACGCAGGCAGACGCAGCTTTGACGCAGATAACGGCGGGCGCTTCCAAGATTAGAGATAAGAACGTGCTTGAAAAATCTCCGCGCACACGTAAATACAGCAGAAGACTGTCGAAGGCGACGTTGATAGGCTCGTCGGGTTTGAGCGATGAGAGTAGCAACGATAGAAAACCAGCTTCGAAAAACTCCGAAAGCCTGCCCATGCGGCTCTGCCCTTAACACACCAAGTGCCACCAAGACAAATCAAGATGTGTAAGGCGTCCTAAGCTAAGCGGAGGCGTTGCGGGGGATTTTCAACTGTTACCACGCCGCAGGAGATCATGTCGCGATATGAGACAAGAGCGTTGTGGACGCACGGCAGCTGATTGGCAGGGCGCCGAAAAATTGGTGCGGGTCTGTTGTGATGCGAGTCAAGAAATACGAGTGGCGTCAACAAACCGCAACTGACTCGGCAGCAAGGCAGATCGTCAGCCCCCATTTAATGCAACCTAAATGCAACTGCTTCCAACCTGCTCGACTGTAGAAGCAACAAAGTAACCGGAAATCTGGGTGAATTGGACAAGTGGTGTTCGTCATGGCCGGGACTGCCCGTGGAATCCGGCAGGTGTCCTGCGTCCATGCAGACTCATCACCTTGTGGACGTTGCAGCCAGCCGAGCTATACTCCGTAAGGAGGGAGAAAAAAAGGGAAAAGATCGATACAGGCACTGACTTATGTATCCTGCCAGCAGAGCGTGTGCCTGGAGTGCAAATCCGCCGGAGTCGAGGGTCGAGAAGGGCCTGCAGGTTTCGGCTGAGCCAAGGGACCCTGAAAGGATGGTCCGACTTGCACGACACGTCAAGCCCTCAGACTTGACACAGGGACAGCTTTCTCTCCCTTTGTCCAGCTCCATGCTTTCTGTCTTGCATGCACGTTGAGTAAACCGGCCGTGGGACATGCGCGTGGGCCCCTTGCCGAAACACGGCTAGTCGATAAGGCGGGCGGTAGACGTAAAGCCGTGACGCTACCCGCGCGCCCGCCTCCGCCCCCGTGGCCCAGGACGTCAAGAGCTCCGGGTAGTCGGTTTTGCTTTTCTCGGTAGGGGAATTGATAAGAACGATCGTCTTATCGGGCGAGGGTCGGCTGCAGGGGGCAGGGAGGTTCCAATAAGGACAGGGACGCTGAGTTAAAAAGATGATCCGGGGAGAAGGAAGCACCGCGCCTCACAGGAGATGCCGGGGAACGCAGGATTCTTTCCAAGCTGGCGCGGTCCCTCAGAGCGCAGCAGCAGAAAAAGAGGGTCGGGGCCCATTTCAGTACCAACCTCATGTTTCGGGCTCGTGCTTTTTTCCGCTGGCCTGGCTAAACAGATCGGTTTATGTCCAGCACGCGCGTGATCGAGAGGTGTATACTGCAGCTGTTAATGCCACAGTATTGACGCTGATCTCTCATGCCACTCTGGCAGCGTTGATCAGTGATGCTCAACGGCGCTGCGACCGGCGCGTGCGCCCGCCCGTTTGCGCGCTGCATTAAACGAAGCACTCGAGATGAGGATGCGGCGGCCGGTACACCGACACAACGCTGCTCGAGCGGTCAAGAGACCAAATGCAAGTGAAGCTGCCGATCGGCTGATTCTCTGCTCGCACTGTCGGAAAGGGGGGTTTGGAGTTGATGTAGCGGAGGAGATGAGCGTTTTGCGACGGTCGGAAATTACGGCACCAGTCCAATCGCCGCCAGGACGTCTGTGGAGACTGGAGAGGCTCGACGGTCGACGAGCGGCCAGGTGCTGAGAGCGTGACGGGAGAATGGGGTCATGGCGAGCAGTGATCTGAAGCAGGCCGGTGGAGCAACGCTTCAGAAGCGAGCACGCGAGCCGCGCAGCAGCCAGTCGGGTAAAAGAAGACGGTCGAGCTCGCTCGTCAATCGGCTGATTGCGCGCGCGTGCGAGCCAATGGCCACCGTCCGCCGGAAGCGTGCCGACGCGCGCACATCATCCCGCTTCGTCCTGCCTCCCGCCCCGGCTTCGCGTCACTCTCCGTGTCTCCTTCCCAGCCGGTGCCCCTTTCCAGCGGACGAATGCAGCGCCAAGTGGGCGAGGGCGGCCGATCCATGGCGTCGCCACAGGCCGGCCCCGGAAGCAGTAACGCCTCGGCGAACGGCTCGAGGGTGGTTCGGCGCTGGCGCTCGCACAGTGCGTCGGACCGGCCGGACGGGCTAGTGTGGTGGCGCCCGCGGAGCAGCTGCTGACATCCGTTACGGCGGCGCCGGGGGCAGCACGCGTCTCCTGCGCCGGCACTTTCAGCCCGCCCAGGCCCGGCGCGCAGGCTCTTCTTCGTTAGCGCCGGATGACGGCCGTCTTCGGCCGTGGACATTCAGCCCTCTCCGCCCATTTTCACGTAACACCATCGACGGGTGGTGTCGCAGCCACCAGCGCGTCCTCGACGCCGCCGGGCGGGAGCGCGTGCTGCTGTCGTGATCCAGCATTGCCCCATTTCTGCCTACCCCGTCTGCTAGAACACGCCGCGCCGCCGTGCGCGGGAGCGCGTGAGGCCGGCCGCGGCCGCTGGCGTGGCTTCCCACGTGCTGCTGCAGCAAACCCAGTGCCGATGAAACACCATCATCCCCGCATTTCCGCTCGCTAAAAGTCTTGTTCATGCAGCTATTGCCTACCGGACTTGCTGGCTGGCTCCCCAATCCTGCGGATTCCAGCCGCAGTCCATCGGCACTTGACAGCGGTCCCCCAGCGCCGCCATGGGACTCCCGTCCCTGCCAAGGGCGGACAGGCCACGGCGGCGAGGGCTGTACCTGCAGACGTCCGCAGCATCCCAGGCCCATAAAACTGTGGAGCCCGTGCCGGATCAAAGGACCTCGCGATTATCCCCGTTCATTCTTTTGCACTTTGATTTGCCCCCGGGCCATTTCCGGAATACGCCCAAGACGTGCGGTGCATCCGCTCCATCTCATAAGGGCCCGCTCTTGCACCGCGTTTTCGTCCGGCTGGAACCTGCTGGCTTCTGGCGAAGGGCACCGCAGCCCTACAACGCGCGCCGCCCATCCCTCGCTCGCTGAACCGCCGCCATGTCGGCCACCGACACCAAAATCTCCTCCATTGCCTTCGGCTTCGCCCTGGGCTTTGGCTACCTGACCGCCTGGGATGCCTGGAAGATCACGACCAAGAACCGCAACCCCCTGCGCAGCGTCTTCGTGTGGATGGTGTGGGGGGAGCTGGCCGTCAACCTCGCCATCGCCATCCTGGCCTGGCTGTTCCTCGAGGGCGTAATCCCACCAACGTAAGCACACTCGAGCTCCACGGCTGTTGACTTCTTGCTGACGCGACTCAGGCTGCCAACCTTCTTTTTCATCCGTGAGCCACGCCCGCTTGACTCGCACGATCTGCGACCCGGAGTCTAATCCGTCTTCTAGTGCTCATGTGGGTCTTCGAGATCCAGTTCATTCTTCAAATCATCGTCAACCGAGTCGCCATCATCTCGACCGACGGCCGCCTCGTCTCGTACATCCGCTGGGGCACCATCATCTTCATCTCGCTCATCAACATCTCCGTTTTCTGCATCTGGATTCCAGCCCACATGGGCGTCAGTGACACGTGAGTCTGCTCTGCGGCGCTGCTGCTTCTGATGCTGACTTGTAGCAGCTTCGTGCGGGTCAACGACGTCTGGGACAAGATCACGAAGGTGCTCATCGGAGTGAACGATGCTGCGCTCAACTGGTACTTCATTCTGCAGGTCAAGAAGCGCCTGGTCGCCAACGGCCTCCAGAAGTACAACGCTCTGGCCAGCTTCAACACCAAAATCATCATGATCTCCGTTGGCATGGATGTGCGTGTATCCTCTGCCCCTCGAAGATCCTCAGCTGACCTGGCGCGCAGGTGCTCATCATTGGCACAATGTTCCTCAAGAACGGCGCCGTCTTCATGCAATTCCACCCGGTCGCGTACACGGTCAAACTCAAGATCGAGCTCTCCATGACCAACCTGATCACGCGCATCGCCAAGGAATCCATCAACGAGCGCACCGGCACCACGTCGACGAGCCACGCCCAGAGCCGCTTCACCTTCAACCCGCGCAGCACCGGCACCCACAAGGACGTGCCCATGGACGTGTTCCCCGAGCCGAACCACACGTCCACCATCTCGGCGCAGAAGCACACCAGCATCGAGCCCACCCCGGTCAACATGAACCACATCTACACGAAGCGCGAGGTCACCGTGCAGGTCTCGGACCCGCACGAGGAAGTGTCGACGTCCGAGCACGCCAGCAGCCGCGGCAGCAAGGAGCACGGCGATTTCAACTACTCCGGCAACCCGGACGACGAGGTCCCGCTGTCGTGGCAGCGGCGTTGACCGCACCGGAACGAAGCAACACTACAGTAGATACCCTTAATGACCGCACAGTCCGGCGCATACAGCTGCGGAGTTTGTAATACCCTTTGGAATACCCCACACAGCACGTTTTGAGATCAGGCGAGGGAACGCTTTTCATTGAAAAAATTCATTTTGTTTTGACTGCCTTGTGCATGTGCGCTCCTCTTGGTATTGTGATGTGTGTGTGGTCACGATAATACAGACGCATTAGCCTTTGCGACAGCAGACTCGCAGTCGAACGTTCACTCCCGACGTCAAGGAACCCTCCAGGATTCCTTGTGCAATTTTATTGCTGCATCCGGCTAGGTGGGGTAACCAAGGCTAAGGACACACTAATCTGGGTTCCTTCACTAGTTGGATGCGATCGGCACTCCCCCCTCAATAGTGTCCTGTCGATCTTTGGCGATAACAGCACACACTTCAGGGATCAGGTATCTGTAGCATGGCCACGCTGCAATAGTCGGAGCAATAGCATGTGATGGCAATCGTAGGTGGGGGAGTATTGCATGGCTAGGCATTATTACCGGGAAGGTATCTCCACAACGTGATGCTACGAGTCCACGTAATTTCACGATGAAAGCCGGTTTGATCCTGGTGGTTGCGCAACACAAAGAGGCGGAAACTAATCACGTCTTGTCTCGCGTCTCACATGGATTTCCCTGCCGTGATTGACTTGGCTACAGCCGACTGATCATCGTTCAGCTACAACACGCTGGACGACATGCGAAACAAAAAGAAAGGAAGAGAGATTTATTGCTTTTCCGTTTGAACCATCTTTCACTCGATCACGCCCTGCTCTTCCTGTGGATCATCAGCGCTACACCACAATGAAGTAGTGATATCTGCCCAAGCCAGCATGGTGAATCACTGGTGAGCACCCTACGTGATGATATTCGGGATCAGATAGTCCAAATCGACCGGATCGAATGTGTGATGAGCTACTCTTAGCTCGTAGGATAATCCAATCGCAAACTCTGTTAACAATATGGGTTGTGACTTAGGCGGGTAATGTTTTTTCTTTACCAGGCTCTCCTTTGTGGGCCAATTACGGGGCATTCTGTGCGGTATCATATTGCCCAATGCCTGCCGGGCCGCGCACCCGCCTTGGGCCCACTAACCTACATCTCGTATTCTTGCCAGAAAGATGATGGCGTAAAGACAAATCACCTTCGCATGTTTTTCAGCTGCTGTCCTGAAAGTCCTGCCCTGCTGATTGGGGATTTATCCCGGACTGTACCTGATCAGCGTCATCCGATGGTGCTGAATTTTCACTTTTGCCGTTCGATGATCGCCACCCCTTCGAATTGAAAACTTGCCCGTTTCCAGCTCACAATACTCATCGCCACCCGCAAATTTCCTTCTGTGATCTCTGTCCCCGTTTTTCCAGCTTCACGGCAAGTCACGGAAGAGAGCCATCAACCTCCGAGTGATCGACCTCGTTAGCGTAGAGTTTTATGTCTCATATACACAAATGCCTTTTTCTCTTAACTCTAACCAAGAAGGAACTAAAGAGTTGAGGAGAACTCGAGACCTCGATAGTCAAATCGTATCTCCCATGCTTGACTTCTCGATTGCCGTAGGACAAGGCCCTCACAGAGTCCAATATCGTGCTCCGATCAGTGATATAATTTGATAATTTGTAGAGGATTACCCGCCTCCTATGCAGCGGGGCTCCCTCGGAAGCACCCCCTCAGCTTCAGCTGCTGGCTTCCTCCGCCACTTCGACAGAAAAGCCCAGATGCTCACCACATACACAAGAGAGATGATGACCAGGACGTTTTTGAAAGAGAACCACATAGCGGCTGTAAAGTAACATGAGGGGAAGAGGAGGAATATTGTAGCGTTGGCGCTTGCAATAACGCAGCCGGTACTCCAAGTCGCTACGGCGTGCGGAGATCCCAGGTGATCAGTACCAAAGATGGAATCACAGAGGGTACCTAGCAGCACCAGCACCCGCTGCTCTATTCTGTTGCGCCAGAATAAAGCGCAGCACCGTCGCCGCCACGATCGCAACCAACGCGGTAGCCGTATTCACCGACATCGCGATAACTGCCAGCACTCATCAGCCGCTTTACTCTCGCCTCGACGCGGGGTGCCAGCAAGCCCAACCTACCGTAACGCGGGGCCTGCGACTTCGGATACATGAAGCTGCCGAAGATGTTCGCGCTGTTGGCGACGGCGTTGACCATGGCGAGGGCGGCGGCGCGTTTGCTCGCGGGCCGGGGGATGGAGCTCGACGTCCACGCGAACACCAGCGACCAGCTGGACCAGAAGCCCGGGATCATGAGCACCATGGCGATGTAGCGCGGCGTGGTCGCGGTCGTCGAGGCCGCCAGGATGAAGGCCACGATAGCCACGTAGAGCGGCGCCGTGACGTAGAAGTACCGCTCCCCCGCGCGGTCGGAGCTCCACGACACCAGGTATGCCGTGATCATGCAGAGGATCTGGGGAGCGCTTCAGTTAGCTTTCGAGGGGCTGCTGCGGACGGTCTACTCACGTATGGTGGTGCGGTCAGGAGAAGTGTTTCGGTGCTGCCGTAGCCGAGGGTCTCAACGACGGTTGGGAAGAAATTGAGGACAGACGCTGATGAGGCTATGCAGGTCAGGATGAGTGCCACCACGTAGACTTTCACATCCGTCAAGGCCAGTTTGAAGCCGCGAAGAAGTGATTCGTCTTCACTTTGCGCCTGGTCGTCCTCACCGATGTCCTGCTCGAGCCGCCACAGTGCAAGCTGGCGCTCTTGCTCAGATAGCCAGCTGGTTGTGTTCGGCAAATTGGGAAGACCTGACGAGTCAGCGTGCAACCAACTAAAGGGCAAAGGATAAACGTACAAAACACAGCGACTATGGCCACAACAACGGTGGCGACTCCTTCCAGAATGAAGAGCCAGCGCCTAAAGTCATCAGAGATCCGATTTCAGCCCTTCTCGACGCTTCAACATACCAAGAAGGAAGCCCCATTACTCCCGCCATGCCATCAAGGATCCCCGCTGCAATGAGCCCGGAGAAGGCGCCAGAGAGCAAGCTACCCATGAACAAAATCGCCATGCGGCCTCCGAGCTCCTTCCGAGTGTACCACGAGGAGAGGTAGAACATGCAGCCTGGCTTTTGGGTGTCAGTCAGACGCGTTGCTACCTGGAACCCTTACTCACCCAGTATGCCGCCTCCAGGATTCCTACCAGGACGCGACAGGCTATCAATCCACCAAACCCGTGCACGGCTCCTGTACAGCCGGATACGACACCCCACAGCCCCATTGCTGTAGGCAGATATATGGCTGGCTTCCCGATTGACTTCAGGAAGAGGTTCGAAGGGACTGGAGGAGTCAGACAGTGTCGTGCTTTGGGTGGATTGGACTCACCTTGCATCAACACGTAGCCAACGAAGAGAATGCTCACGGCAGTCTGGATAATCGTTAGCACACAGCGCCCATCCAATCGGAGACCCAGAGTTGTACTTGGTACTGTGAGCCAGTGAGGTGCAAGTCGTCTTCCAGGCCAGCCAACCGAGCGGCTGCAATGTTGTTGCGGTCCAAGTAGTTCTGCGATTGAGATGAGACTGCTGAAACGGATAGCGGGATGGCGGCGCGCACCAGAATGTACATCAGTATGATCAGGGGCAGCATTCTCCAATCGACCTTGCGTATCATCTTCTTCTCCACTGTTTTGATTTCATCCTCCGCGAGTCCTTGCAGGAGAGGTGGAAGCTCTGGGCCCGATGTGTCTTTTGCATTCTCGATCATCTCCACGTCTGCATCGAGTGGCTCCTTTTGGACGTTTTCATGTGGAGGAGCCATGCTTGGATGTCTCTAAACGGCTGCGCAAAGGCTTGTGAAGATATCAATGAAGAGGGCTTGGCAGTAAGTGACGTGGGGTTGCTGAAGACGACTCCGTCTCTTTTCCTGTCTGATTATTTGAATGAGAAAATCAAAAAGCTGCTCGGACATGCAAATGGAGACAACCGTTTATGCGGAGAACAGGGTATCACGGATGCGGGGAAGTATCCACAACAGTGCGGGGTGATGACAGACCCTTCGTCAAACTCTCCATAACAGGACGTGAGGACACGAGACTGCGGATAGGATTGGTGGATATGCTGATGAGTTCACCAACAAGGAAACGTACCCCCACCCCCACGCGGGGTTGCGGCCAGGGAGTGGCTACCGAACAACGCACAACGAGATCAAAAGAGTGGGATGACAATGTCCAGGCTATACCGCAATATCGGTGTTCTCTCCGAGTCTAATGCTAAGGTATATACATGTTGAAATACAAGCGCTCACAAACTCCGAAGCAGATATTTAAAGACGACGATCTATGCATTCAAGGTCGTGATTCCATGGCTCGCCACAAACTCCAGATTTTCGCACAAGATGCTGTTCTATTGCATCTAACCACGGTGAGGCGAGTAGGAGGTGTCCACGCCGAGATGTTGTCCATAGCCGGCGGGATTCTCCGGCTGACCAGTGGGGCTCCCGTATGTTGAAGGCATGTTCAGCGGCGACATTGTTCTCGGAGGTCCGGTAGGCTGCACGAGGGGGTGTGCAGACGGGCTCCGTTGATCGAGCATAGGGCTGGAGCCCCGTGCGGGCTCGTAGCGGCTGGGCTTGTCGGAGGAGAACATCTCAGCAATGTCCCTGATCAGGTCGGATGGGTTGGCAGCGTCCCACGCAGCAGCAAGCACCGTCATCGACGAGGAACCGCCGCGCTGCGAGGGATGGTACATGCGGCTCCGGAATGTGAAGTGGAAGAGCAGAGAGAAAAAGATCATCTCGAAGCAGACCAGGAACGAGGGGATTCCGTATTTGATGTCCCGAGGCGATACGGTGCCGTTTGACGAAAGGCCGGTCGGAGTGGGAATGAAGTTGAAGATAAGGCTCTCGACGAAGATCACGAAGACGACAAGCTTGAAAGACAAAAGCTTGAGCATCGGCTTGTGGATGGTCATCAAAGCCTTGTTCTCTTTGTAGAAACGGAGGATGGTCATGAAACAGACGACCAGCGAGGCGCTTCCGATGACAACAATCTGAACGAATGATCAGCAAAATGCATGGTTGGTGGTGGAATATGAAGTACGCACCCAGATATGTCCAAAGTGGACGGAATTCGAAGCAACGCAATAAGTCCCAGTTGCAGTTGAGGCCAGCTGAGCTATGGTAAGGATGGTCTTGACAATGGGATACTGGAACACCATTATCCAGGTTTTCTGGAAAGATCAGCTTCGTGATTCATGGTCTCTCAGACAAGGTGCCGGCTAGCTACCTTGAGATTGGGTGCAACTCCATCAAATTCGTTCCTGGTGTTGGTTCGTTTGGGCCCCCACGCGTCCTGCAAGGTGGGGTCGCGCGTATAGTGGACGAACAGAACGAAAAGGCAGGCCAGAGCATATGCCTCGTAGAGGTCCGGGAGCGGCATGAGGTATTCGTGCGCATCGTAGAAGTTGAGAGCAAGCAGGGCAAATACGCCGAACATGACGGGAGTAAATACCATGCGCACGATCTGGCGCTGCTCGGACGGGCGAGTGTATCGATGGAGGTGCTTGAAGATGAGAAACAGAGAAATGACGGCGGTCAAGACGACGCATGGGATCGCAATGTAGACGAGAAGATTGTGCAGGGTGATGCCAATCGACAGCGGCTCTGCTTCCACCGAGGAAACCGGTGCCGGACAAGTTTTATTTCTGAGACCGCCGAGCATTGTTGCGATGGATGTTTGGTGGGCTGGCAGAGGGGACTCCAGCACCAGATATATAGACTGGGCAGGATGCAGGAGATCAGCAGGAAGGCGGACACGCCGACCGCAGCAGGGAGGCTGTGGACGCGCTCAGCAAGCCCATTTCGTTGATGGGGAACCACAGCGGTGGAGGTGAATCCTTCAACTGGCACAGCATCCGCCGTTCGCACGGCTGGCCGCATGCGGCATGGTCGATTTGCTCAGAGGCTTGCGCTGCGCCGCAGCGTCACGGCCTGGGGCCGTTGTACCGAGCACTGACGGGCGCTCCGCCACTCGCAGCAGAGCTGTCCCCAGCACTCGCGCAGAGCGGCAGTAGTGCTTACGCGTCGCTTACTCCGAGTCAGGCGGTGGGGGCTGGATTGCGTTTCTCGGTCAAGCATTGCCCTACGATAGCCAAGTAAAGCTTGTGCTGGCGCCCGATGCTCTTCAGGGCCCAGTGCCATCAGGATTGTGGCGTCTATTTTTGCTGCCGCCCTTGCTCGACCGCTCCACTTGCGCTCCACTCCGCAATCCTGCCTCTACGCCCTCTGCATGACATCCGCTGCCAACGCTTATGAAGCGCCAACAACGCGGCGGGTCGTTGCGATAGCGCTGCAGGGGTTCGACAGATTTGGCACTCCGACAATCAAACTTATCATTTACTGATACGACCTAAACTTTCCCGCCCGTGTCTTCAATGTGCTCAACAACGTCCTTCTCAGGCATGACCTCCCTCTCGAACTCTCCCGTCTTGGAAAACAGCCTGTCCACGTCTTCAAGCTGCATGCCCTTGGTCTCGGGGTAGAATATGTAGATGACAGGCAGGAATGCCGTGTTGAGGACAGCAAAGATGATGTAGGTGCGCCAGCCAATGTTTGCGATCGCGGGCGGCGTGAACTGCACAACAGCGAAGTTGATGATCCAGTTGGCAGCAGTCGAGATGGACGAGCCGCGCTGGCGCAGGCGCAGAGGAAGGATCTCGGAGCTGGACATGCGTAAGCGTTGGCACCGGGATACGAAGTCGCAATACTCACGGGTAGACCCAGACGGTTGCCTGGAATCCGACGGTGAATGCGCCTTGGTAAATGAACAGCATGGCCGCCGCGGCGATACCAGAAGCGTCTACGGAGCTCGTTAGTACCTCTGTGGGCTTGATGCAGTGGAAACGTACGTTGGATGCTGGTCTTGTACTGAACCTGGTAGATGAGTCCGGCCTGGACAGCCATGACTGCAGCCATCAAGCTGATCATGGACAGAAGCAGCGGACGACGTCCGACGCGGTCAATGAGGGCCCACGGGATGAACGAGGCCAAGAAGAACCACGTCTGGAGGAAGCCGCTCATCAACGCCGACATGTGGTCGGAGAAACCAATCGACGACTTGAAAAGCGTTGCAGAATAGTCTGCACGGTCAGCGGAAGCGTCCACCTTTGAACGGAACGGACTCACAGATGATGGCGTTGATGCCTCCGAGCTGCTGGAAAGCCTGGATGGAGCACGCAATGAGGAGCCGCGTGCGGCTCTTGATCTCGTCTTCCCTGAGCAGATCCTTCCAAGAGCCGGCACCAATGGAAGCCTCCAGCGCGGCGGTATGGACGATATCCGCGTGAAGACCAGCGACCTCTGTCGGTGTTGAGTTGTACTTGTGGAGTCTTTGAAGAACCTCCAGAGCCTCCTCGGCCCGGTCGTGGCGAGCGAGCCAGCGGGGGCTCTCGGGGATGATCAGCAGGATAAGAGCCATGGGGATGAGGAAGACACATTGCAGGATGACGGGAATCCTCCACGCGTACGAGCTCTCGTGGGACGAGAAGGCGTAGTCGATCCAGTACACCATGAAGATGCCGAAGTTGAGGGTTGAGAGCTGGGCGCACACGTCTGCCCGCTGTCAGCACCGTCCTCTCTGCTACCGCACCAATTGCTGGACCACTTACAGACTCCGCGAGTGGCCTTCGGGGAGAACTCGGCCTGCAGCACGGGCACGGTGCTGTTGATGAAGCCCATGCCAACGCCCGACACGATGCGCGCGACAATCAGGTGCTCGCGAGTGTAGGCGGTGGCCTGGAGAACGGCGCCCACAATCATGATGCCAATGCCGATGCCGATGCTCCTCAAGCGGCCCAGCCGCTCTCCGATGATGGAGGTGGTGACCGATCCGAGGAAGCAGCCAACTGCACGGCGCGCGAGATCAGCCGAGGCCTGCGCCCGCATCAATCAGCCGCACTCACCTTCGTAGATAGCCACGATCAGGCCAATCATCTCGGCGTCGGGCGTGTTGAAGGTGTCGTTGAAGGCGGTGGCCCCGACAAGCCCGCCCATCAAGCCGTTGTCGAAGCCAATGAGCAGGAAGCCCATGCAGGTGAGCGTCGTCACCGCGCTCAGCAGCGCCGTTCCCTCGAGCTTGAGAAGCGCCATGACTGAGATCTGCAGAAAGTGTCGGCTTTGGCAGCGGCGGTGGAAGTGTCGCGCCGGCGAACAGGCCAGAACTTTATAGGCATCAAGATGAAGCTACAGCAGGCTGGGTCGCCGAGGTCAAAGGCCGATGGCTGGATCCAGGCGCCCCGATTGCTGTGATCACACGACGGACGAAGCTAATCTGGAGCGTTCTGCGGAGATGAAACCGGCGAGACGCGGGGCCCCGCGCAAACTTGCTCAAGCCTCGCGGAGACTCCCGTCGGCATTTGGGCCTGTCGGCATTTGAACTGACCTCGACTCGCGCCATGCATGGTACCTGCGCCGCAAATATCATGGACGTGCCCTCTGCTCGACGCGTCACTTCTGCAACCTTCAGCGCCGAGCAGCTGTGTGGCCGTCAACATGGAGGCGCCTGCCAATGTCAAGGTGCGTCCACACGCAGACACGCCCCTAACGCTCTGATCACCAACCCGCCAAAACCCCCAGATCCTGTCTCTGGCAGAGAAAACACTCACAGACTCCCATTCGGCCGCCCTCGGCGACAACGACATCTCGAAGACGCCTTTCCTCGTCTACCACCCGTCCGCCTTGCCCATCCTCGGCAAAGCGCCCTCCCTGACCTGCGTCCTCGAGCACACCGCCTACCCCTTCGCCCACGAAGCCGGCGTCTACCTCCCCTCCACCAAATCCGTCATCGTGACCAGCAACCGCACCACCACCCCCGCCGGCGACCCGCACATCGCCATCTCGCGCCTGTCCAAGGCCGCCGACTCGACCTGGTCATGGACCGAGCTCCCGCCCTCCATCCCCATGCCCAACGGCGGCGTCAACCACCCGCCCACCGGCCACGTCCTCCTCTGCTCGCAAGGCACGCCCACCGCGCCGTCCGGCCTGTTCCTCCTCGACCCGGCCAACGCCGCCGCGCCGACCCCGCTGCTCACGCACTACCACGGCCGGCCGTTCAACTCGCCCAACGACGTCGTCGTGCACCCGGCCGACGGCAGCATCTGGTTCACCGACCCGGTGTACGGCTGGGAGCAGGGGTTCCGGCCCGCGCCCGCGCTGCCCGGCCAGGTGTACCGCTTCGACCCGGCGGCGGGCGACGTGCGCGTCGTGGCCGACGGCTTCGGCCGCCCCAACGGCCTGTGCTTCGCGCCGGACGGGGCGACGGTTTACGTGACCGACACCGACCGCGTGCATGGTGACGGCACTGTCGATGATGCGCGCGCGAGCACTATGTGAGTGGCTGCCGCTGACCGGCTGGCGTGATTCTGTCGTCGTCGAAGATGGACATTGGCTGACTGGGTGGGGTAGCTACGCGTTTGACGTCCTGAGCCGCCATGGCGCGCCGTTTCTTGCTGACCGCCGCGTGTTTGCTATGGCGGATGCGGGCGTGCCGGATGGGATCAAGTGTGATGTGCAGGGCAATGTGTATTCAGGCTGCGGGGACGGGCTGAATGTCTGGAGCCCGGCGGGGACGTTGTTGGCGAAGGCGTTGGTCGAGGGTGGCGTTGCTAACTTCTGCTTCACTGAGGGAGGGGAGGTCGTGTTGCTCAATGAGACGAAGGTGTGGGTGTTGAAGCTGGATCCTGGGGTCAGAGGTGCGTTGTTGGGGCTCTGAAGACCGAGACTTCGGCAACACCCACACGTAGAGAGGAACACTATGGCTGAAGGACAGGGTTGACGCAACATTCATCCTAAATTTTGTGCTAGCTAACTAGAAGACATGTTATTAGCAAGGAAATATTGGGCTTTAACTAATCCGTGGGCTTCTTTTCTTTCAAAGTTGATGTCTTGTATCACGTAGGGAACATCACCTGCCAGCTGTATCAAATGTAAGTCCGCGATGCGAATATTGATTGCCAGAAGACGAAAAGAGCAAGGGAAATTATCGAACGTGCAAAAGCCAACACATTTATCATCAGCGAACACTCAATATATTATAAGAACCAAATCAATGTTAAAGGCACCTACTTGGGACCAAGCTTTAAAGAGCCAAAGTATAGTCCCATGCTTATATTCCGTCACAAAGGCGCGACACCAACCACACTGCCCAAATTAGCGCTCAAACTAACAGATGATTCTGTCCATTTTAGAAAGCTATATGGCCCTTAGGAAGCGGCACGCTACGTTATCTTTACTACTAGAGCTTTTGCGTGACCTTTGATGAGACTAAGAATTGAAGAAGATGGAGAGAAAAGCGATCATCTACAATCAACCCTCGAAGCTGGACGTATAAGGAGATCCTGCACGAGCTCGGATAGAACTGCACATAATGCTCCTTCTACGTGTAAGACGGAGAAACTTACTATGTGGACGTCTTAGATCGCGATGTAGATCCTTACAAGCTGAATCTGCTTGAATGTAAGTGGTATCCACCCGTAGAGGCCTGCACCACTAGAGCTTGCAAGATTGCGCTTCTTGCTCGTCATCATCAAAGCAGGATTGCCCTCTTCATTGTGCAAAAATGTAAACATAAGAAGAAAGACGACAGTAATTTGCCTTGTTTGATTACAGATAATTCACGACTCTCCATTCAATGCGGGCATATATGGCATGCAAGAGCCATCGCTTATTCCATGACAAGTAGGGATGAGTGTAGGGTAGAAGATAACGCTGATAAAGCGAGCGTAGTCGACTTTTGGTCAATAATGGATGTCACATTACTGCAGTGTGTCTCTACAGGACCGCTAATGATTCGGACCCACATCACTGGTAGCTGAGTGCCAGTTCTGGCGCTACTGTAACTAATGCGCGATAGTCCGTCTCCTTGAACCGTGGTACTTCCACCAAGGCGCAGTGATGCTGACAGATAAGACTAGAGTTGACCTCAGGGACTGGAAAGGAAGTGTACCTGCGCTTCGTCCTGACACTAAACTGTATTTATGCTAGTAGCGCGCGGTCTCCGAGATTCTCAGGAACGTGGGGAAGTCGGTTGCGGATGGACAACTGCCATTCTGGATGCAGGCCGACATGGCAGCGATAGCAATCAAAGCATAGCGTAGTCTATTATCACAGCAGCATGATAGCAATTGCTAGCTCTGTTTTGGACTGTAGTCGTGAGACACGAGAGCAACCACTCCCTGCAAGGCTCATCAGGTGAATTGCGCCCCATTGGTGGCGGCCGGGCCAGAACGTGCGGAGAAAGCGGGCTAGTGGCACTACCACTTAGATACATGGGAAGCGGAAAGCTCTTGGTTGGCTCAGGACGCGGTGGAGTCTTTCCCGATTGGTAAGTGGAGTTGAACAGCTGAGGCCCGCTGGCTGACCGGCCGCGCTTTGCCAAGGCGGATCGAATCAAAGCCAGACCCCTCGTTCGCAGCCTCGCTAAGACTCTCCGCACAGAAGCAAAACCGAAATGCATCAGCAGATAACCCTCCGCCGCTTTCGGGAACGACGTCATCGGGGGGTCAGCCATGACGCATCCCGCGCGTCAGGTCAACTATAAGAACGAGGGCACTTCTCCGCGTTCTCATAGGCCTTCTCAGCCTAAGCAAACAGAAACATACATTCTCTTTGTCGAAGCAACCTATTTCTCAACGCAAAGTACACTTTTTGAACCCACACAACAACAATCATGGCTTGCAACTGCGGTTCTTCTTGCGCCTGCAACGGGCCCCAGTCCTGCACCTGCGGAAGCGGACAGTGCTCTTGCGGCGGCTGCGGCGTAAGTGCTCGCACACCCCGAGTGCACTCACAATTAGTCGAGGAGCTGACTGAGCTGTGAAGAAATAAATCTCCCGCTTGACGACACCATTCAACTTTCGCTCGGATATGTAGCTCGATGAATTCAATTTCGGATTATGAGTCTTGGACTACGAGGAGGCGAGGTGTTGGCGCGCAGCACAACAGGCGGAGTTGATACAAATAAAAAACCACATTCGCAAAACCGACGATCACTTGACGTGACTTCAAACTCCAGATCCACCAAAGCATGTCCCAAACGCAGGCCAACACACTCACACAACACTGCGCACGCACCCCGGCTCGATGCTCTCCAGCTTCGCAACCAGCTGCTCCCACACCTTCTTCTGCATGCTCTCCCGCTCGGGCGTCTCCTCATACGCTTCCAACCCGCCCCTGCAGCACCAACGTCAGAACTGCTACACCTGAGGGGAAAGAAAAAACTTACGGGTAGATCTCGCAGCTGCCGCACAGCAGCCCGTGGCTCTCGGGCCCCGCGACGGCGGCGTGCAGCAGCGTGCGGCTGCCCATCTCGGCCGAGCGCGCGACCAGCAGCCGCACCGAGGCCAGCACCAGCCACTGGAACCAGCCGACATTGCGGGTGAGGTCGCTGTAGCAGAGGCCGGGCGAGAGGGCGTTGACGACGACGCCGGAGCGGGAGACGGGCAGGAGGCGGGCGAGCTCGCGCACGGCGTAGCACTCCATCAGCTTCGAGACGGGGTAGCTGTGTGGGAGAGGTCAGCTCGCGCGCAACGGCGGGGGAGTTTGGAGCACTGACCGGTCTGCCATGTTCTCCGCGCTCGGCGTGGCCAGCGCGGCGAAGATGTCGTCTTCTTGGCCCTCGGCGAACTTGGCCCAGGCTTGCACGCCGCTGGAGACGATGGTGAGGTGCGGCGTGATGCCCCATTTGCGGGCGCTCCGCTCCAGCGTGGGGAGGAGCAGGAAGGCGAGCAGGAAGGTGCCGATGACATTGACTTGAATCGTGGTCTCCGTGCCCTCGGCCTCCGTCCACGCGGCAAGTGCCACGCCGGCGTTTTCGACCACCGCGTCAATGCGATCGAGCTCTTTGCTCGCCCGCGAGGCGAAGGCGCGGATGGAGTTGTTGGATGCGAGGTCGAGCTCCCAGACCTCGGCGACGCCGGTGCGGCCTGTGGCAGACTCAATGGCTTCTTTGGCTTCGTTTCCCTTGGAGGCAGAGCGGACGGCGATGATGACCCGCGCGGCGCCGAGCCGGACGAAGTGCTTTGCTGCTTCGAAGCCGAGCCCGGTGTTGGAGCCTGTGACGATGTAGGTCTGTCCCGTGCAGTCTCCGGGAACTATGGGGAGGTTTCTGTACTGGGAAGCGATGAAAGATCTGTTAAGGAACCAAGGCGCCATAGTGAATGGGTGGGAATTGAGCTTGGAGGCGGTTAGAATGGGCTGCTCGGTAAGAATTGCTGTATAGATTGTAGATAGAAGGCATGAGCAAGTCTGCCTTTTTTATACAATTAGCACCAGGCAGCGGGTGAGTCTGCGAGTCCGCGGACCCCGTTCTTAAATCCGTCAACTCCTGTTAGTTGTGTGGTTGATGCAAGCCATCAGCAATCCTGCGCTGAGCCCGACAACTCCGGCCTTAAGTCCGCCAGCAGCAAGGCACCAACAAATTGCACCGCATAGCTGCAAACATGCCTATTTTTGGTCTACTCTTGAGCTACAAGCACGCCTCTGTATCTCATCTTGCCCTCCTCCAGCGTCTTGAATGCATCGACCATGCCGGCCTCAGTCATGGGAAATGTCTGGATCCAAGGCGCTATTTTGTGCCGGCCCACAAAGCGAAGCATCTCTATGTAGCTCTTCCTTGACGCTTCAGTAGATGAGATGATCCTGTGGCCCGGAAGAATGAACGGGAGGTACGGGATCTGGACAGGCTCCTGCTGGATGGTCATGAAGACAATGCGCGCTCGTCGGGCCAGCACCGGCAGCAAGAGCGCAAGGTCCGGGATGCCATTGGAGCACAGCAGCAGCACGTTGACGGGAGATGCACCGTCGGGCCGCCCGCCTCGGAGGGAGCCCAGCTGCAAGAACTCGTCCGCACCGAGCTTGTGCGCATCCTCCCGCTTGGTCTCGTCACCGGACAGAGCCGTGACGCCGCAGCCCCAGGCGCGCGCAAACAGTATGGCCATGTGTCCCAGTCCTCCAACGCCGACAACGCCAACGCGGTCGCTCGGTCTCGTCTCGGCGGCAGTGAGAGCCTCGTAGGTGCTGGCACCGGCGCACATCAGCGGGGCGGCGAGCTCGGATGGGACGTCGTCGGGGATGGGGTAGACGAAAGGGCGGCTGCGGATGGCGTAGTCGCCCATGGCGCCCTGGTCGAGCTCTCCGAAGGCGAAGCCGCAGGCGTCGGCGCAGTACTGGCGGTGGCCGTCGACGCAGCAGTCGCACGAGCCGCAGGACTGGATGCCGGTCAGCAAGGAACAGCGGGTGGGAAGGCGTGGACGCACGTGGTGGAGCCATCTGCCGGCAGCAGCATCAGAGTCAATGCAGGCCAAGCGGCGGACCAGGGCGGATGCGGCACCAACTCACCCCCAGCCAACTCTCTGGCCGAGCTTCAGGTCGGTGACGGCGGGGCCCGCGCGCACGACGGTGCCGACGCCCTCGTGGCCCAGGCCGCAGCGCTTGCCCGACTGCTTCGCGTGCACATCGGTGTAGCAGATGCCGCTGTGGGTCGTCTTGAGCAGCACCTCGGCGGGGCCCAGCTCGCGGTCGGCAGACTGCTTCACGAAGGCATTGGCGGCGGCGTCGAAGCGGAAGGTGGTGATGGAGTAGGCGGGCGGCATGGTGGGCGGGCGGCGTGCGCAGCGCTGGCCCTGCCGCCGGCTGAGCTTGAGCTTGAGCGCCGCCGCTGGAAGTCCGCGCACCGCCCCGCACAGTGACACCACCCTCTCTGCTGCTTGTTTCTATCGCTCGGTCACAGCGTCCTCCTCCATGAACCTGGGCAGCACAGCCCCCTGCTGGGCCATCTCTGCCGCCGTTTCCTTCCACAGCTGCTGCCGCAGGCGCTGGCCTTCGGCCGATTCCAGCACTCCGTACGATCTGCAGCCCACGCGTCAGCAAACACTGGCCCGGACGACGCCTCTGCCGCCAGCACTTACGAGATCTCCTTCTGGTCCACCAGAAACTTGCCGTGCGACTCTGGCCCTGCCACCGCCGCCGCATGCATCACCGCCCACGCCCCCTGCTCTGCCGTCCGCGCCGTGATCTTGGTGATTGCCACCACAGGCTTCCGCAAGTACGCTGGCGCGTTGTTCGAGATGCTGGTGTCGACCATGCCCGGGCACACGTCGTTGACGATGACCACGTCCGCGTCCTGGTGCGTGCTGAACTCACGCACGAACGAAGCCGCCAGCAGCTTCGAGTCAGGATAGCGCATGAACCGCCCGTAGTTCTTCGGGTCGTCCAGGTACCCGAACACTGACTCTCCGTGCTCGGTCCGGACGTGTTTTGCCAGCTTGCTGGCCATGAATGCCCGGCTGCTCACCCACGTCAGCCGCGTTGCTTGTCCGGTCTTCTGCGCCGTCATCTCCAGGTGCGGAAGCAGCTCCAGCAGCAACAACACGTTGGAAAAGTAGTTGACCTGGCTGATCTGCTCGTGCCCGCTGCTCGTCTTGCTCCACTCCACGTGGGCCACCGCCGCGTTCAGCACGACGATGTGCAGAGCAGCCAGCTCGACCTTGACGCTGCTCGCAAACTCCCACACGCTCTGGTAGTCGGCCATGTCCAGCTTCATCACCCGCACCTCGCCCGTCGCATTCTTTGCCTGCACGTTCTTGTCCGCGAGCAACGCAACCTTGGCCGCCTCTCCCTTCTCCATGTTCCGCACGGCCAGGATGACGATTGCCGCGTTGAGTAGCATCAGCTGCCGTGCTGTTTCCAGCCCAATCCCACCGTTAGCGCCCGTGACAATGGCCGCCTTACCGCTAAGGTCAACATCCGGCGGGCGCAGACGCGTCTGGAGCTGCAAAAGTGGCATGATTATGGGAGTTGCAAGTTTGGCCGGGCGGAGGAGCGTTTCTTATCGGCGACCTTCGAACCACTGTGGCGAATCGACGGGAATCTTGGTGACCCAGCAGGACGGCGACCGCGAAAATGCAGGCAGCCTCCCCTACCTTTATAAGTCTGCTAAGCAGCCGCCTGATACACTAGCGCCGCAGTCTAAAGACATCAAACTGGCGCGGGAGCTCTTGTCGCGCTTCATTTCCAGCGACACTCCGTCTTCTTCTAACAGCCGCTAAGACAAACACCTTGGTGCGAGGAGGGATGGGGCTTTGTATAACTTACACGCCAGTGAGGAGGAACTGTGTCGCGCTGCTAACCCAAAACCGCAACAAGCGCTAACGCACAACAGGCATCCAGTCATCTTTACCATACTGTCGCTGTATCGGCCCCGCGTCAAATCTGTCGCGTACTGTAATACGGCCTTCATGCGTGTCGGCCGAGACGTGGACAACCATGGACCCGGGCGGTCTTCCAGAACAGACTTGGAGCACGTGCTTGGAGGCTAATTGTATCGATCTGGGCTCGTTTTCGGCAGGCTGCTTCACCCATGTCATGTGAAACGGCTCCCATTCGCTACTGCAACACCACGTCTTAGTCGGTTCCCTGCGCTTCCGCTCTGCACATGACGCGAAGCGATGCTGCACGACGCTGCGATAGACGCAAAACGGCGGCCCTTTGGCGATCGAAGCAACCCTGCGTGCCGGAGGAAGCCGCGGGCGGGCCGCGGACACGTTTGCTGGCCCGAGCGGAGGTCGTGCGTGCAGGCAGGCTTACCCCGTCAGTGCTGCGGATCCGAATCCGGGGAACACTGTGGGGAAGGCGCAGGCATGCGTGCATGGAGCCGTTGTACCTCTGATGTATTCTTGGCATGCGGGGAGAGCATCTACTGCGCATCCTGCTACATACAAGAATATAGGCAGCCCCTCCTCTCCACTCGAAGCGGAACCGCAGGTTTGTCGACGCTTCCGCACCGCGAGAATCCCGTTCGCGCGCAATTGGACCATGTACTCCAAGTCGCCTGATGCAGGCCCATCCCCCTCCCGCTTCCCTGCCCTCGCGTTGCGGGCTGCCATCTCGCGGGCCTCAACGTGCCGCCCAGCTAATCACGGCCGCAGAACCGCGCCGAAGATGTGGTCGGCATCGCGCTCGATAGATTGGCCTATATAACCCTCCTTGTTTGTATCCGTTCTTTCGGGCAGGTTTCGCATGTTTCTCCTTCCACATCTCAAACATCTCAAACTCTCTTGTGCGCCGCCTTTTCCGGTTTTGTCCACATACTGTATATTCTTCCCTGGGCCCCTCGCCGTTCTCTGAGCAAAAATGGTCGGCCCTATCAAAACTGAGTTGAGCGAGTACGCCTACCGCCCCAGCGAGACAGGCCCTTACGTCGACAACCTCGAGACGGACGTCCTCATTGTCGGCGCCGGGTTCGCGGGTGTGTATCTTCTGCACGAGCTGCGCAAGCAGGGCTTCAAAACAGTCATATACGAAGCGGGGGATGGTTTCGGAGGCACATGGTGAGCGGTCCCAAGTTCCCTTCCACCTTCGCTTTTTCTGCGTTACGTTCTTTTCTTTAGGACTGTTTTTCCACGTTCACCTTCGCCGACTAATTCACCACACCAGGCGATGGAACCGCTACCCTGGTGCGCGGGTCGACTCGGAGGTTCCCGAGTACGAGCTATCGATCCCGGAGGTGTACAAGGACTGGACGTGGACGACCAATTACCCGGACTTCCACGAGCTGCGCGCCTACTTCGACCACGTCGACAAGGTGCTCAACGTGTCGGAGAACACGGCGTTCGGTAGCGTCGTGGTCGACGCGCAGTTCCACGAGGACGAGGGCAAGTGGCACGTCAAGACGGCTGATGGGCGCAATGCTCGGTCCAAGTACCTCATCGTAGCCGCGGGCTTCGCCGCGAAGCGGTACGTGCCGGATTGGCCGGGCATCGATTCTTTCCAAGGTATGTCGTTGAGGCGGACGTGGGGTTGGCTTCTTGGCTGACGGTGCGGCTACGTCCAGGGTTCATCTGCCACTCGTCTTTCTGGCCGGAAGGAGACGTCGAGGTGGCCGGGAAGCGATGTGCCGTGATTGGAACGGGAGCATCCGGGGTGCAGATCTCGCAGGAATGGGGACCCAAGATCGGAGCGAACGGACACTTGAAGTACATTCGATCCTCTGATCTTCCCACCTGCAATAGTAGCTAAGATATATGCAGGGTCTTCCAGCGGACGCCCAACCTGGCGGTGCCCATGGGCAAGAAACCCCTGACGGTGGAGGAGCAGAACAACACCAAGAAGTTCTATCCGCAGCTTATGAAGTTCCGCGAGCAGTGCTTCGGCGGCTTCCTGTTCAGCTTCCATGAGAAGAACACATTCGAGGACACCCCCGAGGAGCGGGAGAAGTACTACCGGAAGCTGTGGGACCACGGCGGTTTCTCATTCTGGCTTGGCAACTACAAGGATATGCTGATTGACGCCAAGGCGAACAGGGAGGCCTACAACTTCTGGTAAGTTCGAATGGGGACCGTGACGGTGCGTCAGGCTAACATGCATACGCAGGGCGAAAAACCAACGGGCTCGTATCGGGGATCCTCGGAAGAGAGATCTATTGGCGCCGCTTGAGCCCCCACACCCGTTGTAAGTACCCCTTGGGCTCGGAAAGAGATTCTATTGGCTGACAGTCCCAGTGGCGTCAAGCGTCCCTGCTTGGAGCAGAACTATTACGAACAGTTCAATCGGGAGAATGTGGAAGTGGTGGACATCAGGGACAACCCCATTGTCGCCATCAAGCCGAACGGGATACAACTCAAGGATGGGACAGTGCATGAAGTGGACATCATTGCGATTGCCACCGGGTTCGATATTACCACGGGCGGGATGACGAACATGGGGCTGAAGAGCATTCATGGCACTACGTTGAAGGATGAGTGGAAGAGCGCTGCGTATACCTATCTCGGCACAACGGTCAGCGGCTATCCAAACATGTTGTAAGTGAGACCTGGTGCAGGCATCACGTGCGAAGTACTGAGTACATTCAAGCCACCTCTACGGACCACACGGGCCGACCCTCCTGAGCAACGGCCCGACGAGCATCGAGGTCCAGAGCAGGTGGATCGCGGACTGCATCAAGTCTGTTGATAGGAACGGGCTGAAGTACATCGATCCCACGCCCGAGGCGAGCAAGGCATGGAAGAAGAGGATCAACGAGCTGTCGGACGCCTCCTTGTTCCCAACAACCAAGTCGACGTACATGGGTGGGAGCCTGCCGGGGAAGGCTTTCGAGCAGGTCAACTACGCGGGAGGCATCCCGAACTACACAAAGGAAATCAGAGACGCGCTCCCGGACTTCAAGGGGTTCCGGACGGTGAAAGCTTGATAACTGCCGCCCTGCGCGTCTTTTGTGGCCCAATTACCCTTTCCAGTCTCTCCCGAGAAGGTTCTGCAAACGGAGCACTTTTCCTTTTCGTGTCATTCTCTTGTGGGGGTACTGATAGGCTTGGCTTGGCTTCTTGGTTGGACAGAGTCTCGTAGTCAAAGTATAATGCAATGCGTCCTTCAATCAGCGCACTCCGTCTATGACACATCAAACTGGCGTCATTTAAGCTGCATTCCTGTGCCGCCACGCGCAAAAGTCGCCTCAGAATGCAAAGCAACGTCACTCCCGAATGCTGTCGGCCTCACAACGGCCTTGGGTCCTGTTCCGGAGGGCTCTGTGACAATCCGACCCCACCCGCGCACCTTAAATACTACCCCACGTGCAAATCCTCGCCTACTCCCGCCGCTCCGCATGTGGAAGCCGCAGCGAAAGAAAGGCCCGGCTCTCGGCCGTCCAGCCGCGACCGGCAAAGTGGCTCTTCGCCTGCCGCGCCCAGAGGGCGACGAGTGGACGAATGGCGGTGCAAAGCACACCGCAGCCCCCGACCAAAACGAAGGATCGCCCAACAAGCTTTCCATCGACAATTTAACGAAAGAGCCGCGCTATGCCCCATCGCTACCCCACCAGCTACTCGCCAAAAAACAAGGCGGGATTTTCTGTGGGGCGGGCTGCCCAGGGTTCAGACCGCCTCCAGGCGTGGCGGCGGTCTGCACCAGATGTCTTTCTCCCTCTCTCGGCGTCGCCGGACAGGCCAAGCTCAGAGAAGGCGGGACCTAACGGCAAGAACCGACCGACCGACCGGACCGCGCGCCAAAATCTCCGCGACGCCGGCGAAGGAAGCAACGCAGGAGCTGAGAGGGGGGGTGTGGTGAGGAAGGTCCTGGCGCCGCAGGACGGAGAGGCGGACCCTGCGTCACGTCTCGCGCCTGCCGAGATTCGGTCACTGCCAGGGGCTGAGTGGGGCGGGCGCCATTCGGCCAGCCCCAAGGTTCTGGGGACAGGAAAAATTCAAAGCGGGAACGGGTCGGCAGTGGAGCGAGGCTGCATGCTGCGAGTTTGGCTTTTTTGACTCGTGGGGCGGGATCGCCAGACGAGGCGGCTGCTGTATAACTGCAACCAGTAGGGCTTCGGCCCGGACGCGAGTACGTGTACGGCTGGGGGTTTTTTTGTTTTTTTTTTTTGTCTCGGCGCCGGACGAGGGGCGGGAGGCGTGCACGACGGCGCTGCGGATTGCCCAGGCCGCCTCAGAGCTAGCTCCGGGTGTATGGCGGGAGAGCTGCCCCCCTTTCGACCACGGGCGGGAAGTCCACGTGGGCGGCACATTAGGCGCCGCTAGATGTTCCGTCGGCCGCTGCGCGCTGCGCGGCCGAGAGCGGGCGTCGCGTGGTTTCCAAAGCTTCTGTCAGGCAACTCGCGGAGGTTGATTTGCAGGCAGGGGCGCTGGATCGGGCAGCAGGCGGGCAGAGGAGGGCAATGGGCGGCCCAGAGCAGGCTAGGCCCGGCGGCGGGCTGTGGCTGGGCCGGTATAGGGCGGGCGGCGGGCCAATGGCGGGGCGCGCGCGACGCGTGACGAGTACGGCCGTCTACTTTGGAGCGCCAGCAAAGGCGCACCGCGCGCTGGAGCGTGCTGATCGCTGAGCCAGCGCGCGCGCGGCCCAATCAGCAGGCGGCGCGGGCTTCCCCGCATTCTCCACGCCGCGAGCACGATCCCAGGTGTTTATCTGCGAGTCAGGATGCGGCTAGCAGCACATCGTCTTATAACTGATCCAGGGGCCCCGCCGCCGCAGACCCGCTTCCCACGTCACTCGCAGCCGACGCCGACGACACCGCGACATGGACTTCTCGACGACGCCCGCCACGCAGCCGGCGATGAAGACGGGCTTCAAGACCGGCCGCCGCCAGCACCGCAGCTGCGACCAGTGCCGCAAGGGCAAGCGCGCGTGCGACGTCGCCTTCGCCAAAGAGCCGGGTAAGCGCCGCTGCACGACCTGACGCTGAAGCACGAACTCATCACCGCGCGCAGGCGCGAACTCGGACGACATCGCCGCTCTCGGGCCGTGCTCGAACTGCAAGCGGACCGGCAAGAACTGCACTCTGCAGTGGCTCAGGGCCGTCCACCGCGCCTCGCTGCGCCCGCGCCCCGACTTCGCCGCTGCCGCCGCCGACCGCCCGAAGCTGGAGGACACGCCCGCCCCGCCGCAGCCCCAGCCCCAGTCCGTCGCCCACCGCCCGCAGCAGCGGCAGCAGCAGCAGCAGCAGCAGCGCGCCGCCGCCTACCCGTACCCCTACTCGCCACCCGTCGACGACCCGGTGCTACAGGCCCTGCTGCCCCCGCCGGCCCAGCTGCCGGCCCACAACCCCAACCACAACCCCAACCCCAGCCCCGCCGACCAATGGCCCTCCTCCGGCTTCGACTGCCTGCCGCTGCGCGCCGCCCAGGACCCGCTGGACGACGACTTCCACTTCGACGACATCCAGCGCCAGGACCTGCCGCAGCCCGACTACCAGCCGCCCGCCTTCCCGTACGCCGCGCCCTCGACCTCGTCGTCTGGCCACTCCTCGAGCGGCAACGGCAACGGCAACGGCCTGTACCTGCCGAGCGGCGCGGCGTGGGAGTGCGATGACGATGAGAGTCCGGAGAGCGTGGAGCAGGCGGTCGAGGACGCCTTCGCCGAGACGCCCACCGACCTGATGGCCTTCGGGCGGCCGGCGCGCTTCAGCCAGTCGCAGTCGCAGTCGCAGGGCGCGCGCAGCCCGTCGGCCGCCAGCTTCAGCAGCTTCCTGGAGCACCTGCAGCCGTCGCACCTGCAGAGCCGGCTGTCGTCGTCCATGAACCAGTCGGTGCTGACCAAGGGGCTGTGGAAGGTGTACCACGACAGCTTCGAGAACGCGCTGTCGTGCTGGCTGACGGAGAAAACGTGCCCGTACACCTACAAGATGCTGCCCGCCGCCGGCGACGCGGCGGGATGTGAGTCCTTGTCGGAGGTCTGGGGGCCGTCCTGGGTGAGACCGCTCGGTGCGCAGCCGGCCGCGTCGCTGTTATTGACTGAATTGCAGGGCAACCGCATTGTCGGCCGCGTGTGCCATCTGGACAAGTCGTGGTCCAAGCTGCGCAACCGCCCGGTGCCCCAGGCCGAGGATCGCGCCGCGTCGCGCGCCCTGCAGCTGTCCATCATGGCCTTCGCCACCCAGTGGGCCCAGGGCAGCCAGCGCAGCTCCGCCGAGTACTCGTTCGGCGGCATGGACGGCTCCGCCTTCCCGCTCGACGGCGAGTTCGACCGCATGCTGCAGGAGTCCTTCTGGCACCAGGCCCGCCGCGCCCTCCAGGACGCCGCCGACTGCGAGTCGTTCCGCGTCGTGCTGGCCCACGTCATCTTTTCGTTTACGCAGAAGCCGCTCAACCTCGACCAGCACGCCGACGTCAACGGCGAGACCGGCTGCGACGACACGTCGAAGCTGGACGACATCATCGACTCGGAAGGACCCCCCATCTTCCTTGAGGCTGCCACCCGCCAAGTCTTTGCGCACCGCGCCAAGCTCCACCGCATGATGGGCCGGAACGGCTCGGCAAGCCCCGTTAGCAAATTGGAATCAGTGGACCGCAAGGTATGTACGAAGACTGTTTCACATGACTCTGCTAACTCATCGAAGACATTCGACATGATGTTCTGGTTGTGTGTCATGTTCGACACGCTCTCCGCCGTGATGAACGACCGGCCGCTCGTGGTGTCCGACAAGGACAGCAAGATCCATCCCGACCGCCCAAAGAACAACGGGCAAACAGGGCACAACGGATTCAGCGCACACTCGACTGGAGACCTGTTCACCGATGGCGCATTCTCACCCACCCTTCCAGAAGAGCCTCAGTCAGACCTGTGGGGAGACCTGTTCCTGAAAACAAAACCCATCCGGTGGAACCAAGGCATCCCTCGGTGGCCCTGCTCTTACGAGGAGGCAGCCACCACTCTCTGCAACGCTGCACCCGTCAAGGTCCTCTTGTACCGGAAAGTGGCCCGTCTCCAGACGCTCATGTCCCGCGTGACGACAAAACCGGAGAAGATGGAAGCGTCCATTACGGAGTCAATCAAGGTTTACCAGCACTGGAACCACACCTACGGACAGTTCTTCGTCGACTGCATCAACGACCACGACAACCTTCCCGCGCGAATCCAGTCTTGGTACGTGATTCTGTCAGGCCACTGGCACTTGGCGGCCCTCAGTCTCGCCGACATGATCCAGAGGATAGACGAGGGCGGCATGGGGATGGAGGCGCAGCAGAAACACCGGGAACAGTCCCGTCTCTGCATCATGCTGCGAAAAGAAAATGCGTTCGCCGTGTCGGATCTCGGCCGGGTGTCGTCGCCGAACGTCGACTCGTCGTTCGCCAAGGCCCGCGAGTTCCACTTCGCCGTCAACAAGGGCGCGCTCCTGACGGAGCCGTGGACGGTCGTGCTCGTCCGGTCGTTCGCCAAGGCGGCGCGCGTGCTACTGGACTCGGTGCCGGTGCCGTCGCAGCTCCCGCCTGGGAGCATCCCCGTCAACATGAACGCGGCGAACGAGTACATGCGGCGGTGCGAGCACTGCATCAAGGCCCTGTGGTACCTGGGCCGCAAGTCCGATATGGCCTACCTGGCCGCCACGTTCCTGTCCAACAGCCTGAAGGCGAAGGCCACGAAGCTGTCTCCGCGCCAGAGCAACGCGGCGCCCCGGCGGCCGACGATGGACTCGAATTTCTACAACCCCTGGCAAGGGTGGGAGAACGGCCGCATGGACACCTCTGTGTACGCCTCGTTATGACATTGAAGGAATTGGGTTTCTTCTGCAGGGTGTCCGGGAAATAAAAAAGTAAAGGGAATGTACTTCGTTTTTTTATTGCAAGGGATTACGGGAGCTTCACACTATAGAAAGGTACAGGAGCAACTCACGCCGAAACGGATTTCCTTTTTTTCCCCTCTCTCTCTCACCCTGTTCCACCGGGCTCATCATGGAGGCGAAAAAAAAATTGCGCTGCAAACGGGGGGTCTGTGCTTTTTTTTCGTGACCTTGTTGCTATAATACATTCGATGCGAAGTTAGGCGCGCCGGCGTTTAAAGGGTCTGTTTGTCTGTCTGTCTGTCTTGTCGTAATATTGGTTGATGTACTGTACAACGCCCAGTATACATGCATTTTTTTATCCAGTCACAGTCGTGCCAGTGCCGGGCTCCGACAGGCTCATCATCACGAAACCACGGTCCTCCGACCCCAGAAAACTCGCCCAAGCCTTCGCCGGCCACGGTGATCGCCAACGAGCCGACCCGCAGGTGTTTGGCAGATCGCCAAGCCAAAACCATCAACCCCGGCACGCCAGAACCGGCAAATCCTCATCGACCGGAGGCGCGTCGCTCCGCCCCGGCCCTTCGCGTCGCCGCTACGTTTCGCCCCTCTCTCCTCGTTGCATTCGCTTCCTGCTGATCACCGCGGGGTGGGCGTTCGAGACCGACGCTGGCTGCGTGCTTGGGGAAGGGGGCGTGCGTGTCCTGACACGGTGCTCGTGCTGAGATGTTCGCTGGGTGTGGTGGCGGCGGGAGAGGCGCGAGGCGGCAGGGGGGGGAAGGGAGGGAGGGAGGGAAAGCTGGTGGATGGACGGCTTGCTGGGTGGGTGCGGGCTCGATTGCGGAGGTTTCCATGGGGAGAATTGGGGGCGGGGTTGGTGGCGGATGGTTCCTTGAGGGACTGGTCAAATGGCTGGGGACTCTGCACGTGCTGAGCCTGGGGAGAGGCTGCGCTATGATAAGTGCATTTATTAATACTAGTATCTAAGAGTCTAAAAGAGGAGGGTGATGGAATGGGGTAGTGGTTCGGTAAGGCGCCTTGGCCAGGCGACCAATGCGGTTGACAGTTGACAGATATCTACGAAGAGACCAATCAGATCATCAAAACAGGAACCGCCTTGTCCTTCGCAACGTGTCCGACGAAAACACCAGGGACATAGATGGTCCCGGTGGCGTCCTGCACCTGCGCAAAGCCAGGGCTTCCAAACGCCCATACAAGCTGAGAGGCCACGAGCACGCTGGCTTTGGGACCAACGGGCCGTTGAGGGTAGTAGAAGAAGGCCCGCCGTTACACTCACTGACTCAGGGTGGACTCGAACTCGAACTCGAACCTTTCGATTAGGCTGTGCCGCAGCATGTATACTAGCGGTGTCAATACATGAATCAATATCGTTTCGCCGTCAGCGAGGCAGATTCAAGGCTCTAGCGGCATACGCCGCTGCCAGGCAGCGGCGTGGAAGGTGGGTAATAAGGCTTAGCAGATGCGTTGGCCAACAAAGTCCCAGCGCTGGGGTAGCTGCGGCACGATGTTCCGAACACCGCAAAAGCCAAAGGGCGAGACGTGCTCGACATGAATTCGCTTCTCCGTTGCATAAAATTCGTTGGGGGTTCGAGCTCAAGCCCCACTGCCAGCGGCTCGTGCATTTTACGCATCACAGCCACAAGACGTGGCAGGCGGCCTCACCGGAACTTTCGACGATCTTCAAGATGTAAGCATACTTAAAGTAGACTCAAATCCGCTGTGAAAACTAGCCAGGCTGCGAAATCTTGCTCATTAATCACAGTTGCAACCCCTAGCTGGCGTGATGGTTGCCAAGGGCGATATATCTTTTCGATTGCGCAGCGTTCCCGCCAAATGGACCCACAAAGAAATCATCGAACATGTCGAGGCCGCCTTTCCGGTTACACAACAAAACGACAAGCCAGATGCCGCAAGCTCAACCCACAAGCTGAACCCGAGGGTCAGCTCACTTGCCGTTGACCCAACTCGCAAGTCACAACCCAAGGCAAAGCAGATAGCGACGCTGAGTTTCGACGATCTTCCCGCGAAGTTGAAAAAAAAAAAGAAGATGACAAAAATCCCATGGAACCATTTTATATCCCTGTGACTGACAGTGACGACGACACGGATCTGGAATTGGACGATGATTTTGAGAGATTCACTCCCTTACACTCAGCGGCAGACGACGCTTGTGACGTTGAGTATGTCGATCCTAATATTGCCTCTGCGCTGCTAACTTTCATAGTATCATTGCTATTACTGGCCTGAACGGCCATGCTTTTGGTTCTTTCAAGGGTAAAGACCGCGGTAAAATGTGGCTCCGTGATTTCCTGCCCAAAGACTACAACCGTGCCAGAATCTTCACCTACGGCTACCGTACCAGAGAGCCTTCTTCTCAGAGCATTACCGATCTTGCCATCACATTCAATCAGCTCTTGAAGAGCTTACGCAGAAACTCAAAACCAAGACCCTGGATTGTTATCAGCCACAGCATGGGTGGCATTCTTGCAAAAACAGTAATTGCCTATCCCCTCTCAAAGTAACGAATCATGCTAACCTTACTTTGCAGGCAATCAAACGCATGGCCGAGAGCGAGAATAGGGACCTTGTTGACACATACAAATCTCTTCGTGCAGTGCTCTTCTTTGGAGTTCCCAGCGACGGCATGAATATAGAGGCGCTCAAGCCAATGTTTTCAGACGCAGCAGTGCGCCACCTGATCGAAACCATCGACGAGCTTAGGCCAATTTTCCTCCGCGAAATCCACGACGGTTTCCTCAAAGCAGTCCGCAAACTTACAAACTTCACATCTTTCAACTTCTACGAGGCGGGATTGGTACGAACTTTGACCAAAGTTAAACCTAAAATCGGGCCTTTTTCTCTACCAACGATCCGCGGCGATGGCGAGCTCGCAAAACCTGTGTCTGAGTTGTCAGCCACACAAGGGAGCTTGAGTGATGATTATGCAAAGCACAGAGTCTTTCCTGTCAATCGCTCTCACAGGGACCTGGTCAAGTTCTCGAGCCGAAACGACGAAGTCTACAAGACCGTTGTTAACTGCCTTGAGGAACTCGAAATGGATATCCCAAGGCAACCTGAGAAGCCATGTGCTTTAGCATCAAATGACAGCGGTCTCACAGAGGCTGAGAGTGGTGAGCATATTAGAACCCGAGAAATACGGCCTTTCAATTGACACCAAGACAGCATGCCTCCGATCCCTCGCCTTTTTGGAAATGGATTGGTGTGAGAATGACAGCGAAGTCCAGCCGCATGGAAACACCTGTCAATGGCTCCTTAGCCACGTCAAGTTCAAGAAGTGGAAGGACCTTTATCCGACCACACTGTACATCATTGGGAAACCCGGTTCCGGAAAGTCAACACTAATGCGATATGCAATGCATCAGTTGAGGACCGAAACTTCAAGCAGGAGAAGAATCGTTGCCGGAGTTTTCGTCCGCTGCAAAGGATCCAGCGATCTCCGGAAAACCTCCATTGGGATCTACCGCTCACTTCTGCATCGACTACTACCCCATTTTCCGATCTACCTACGGAAACTGGCGCGAATATTCAAAACTAATCTGAAAAATCGAGGAAAGTACGGCACAGACTGGAAGTGGACTGAGAAACAGTTGCGAGACTGTCTCTTGGAGATGCTGGAAAACGTATACGTTGAAAACAAGCAGGAGCTGTTTCTCTTCATTGATGCTGTCGACGAGCTAGGCTCTGGACCTGACCTAGAGTTGTGCCCGTCGATTGTAAACTTCTTAGAGAACAAACTTCGCAAGCTTCACATTCATATCTGCTACTCCGCCAGATATTCCAAGGATCCGGTAAAAGGTGCCTACGAAATCGAAATGGGCGACGAGAACTACAAGGACATCAAATCTGTAGTTGAAGCCAATCCCACACTGTCCCGACTTCGAAGAAATGGAGACGAGCTAGAGAATCTTATCCTCGAGCGCCAACAGGGTTCTTTCCTCTGGGTCTCTACAATCTTAAAATTGGTCTTCCAGCTGTCTAGCCAGGGTAAAACTTACAAAACAATCATCGCCAACGTCAGGACAGCATCACACCCGCTGGAAGACAAACCAAACGGAGAGTCAGACGAAGACAAGGAGGGTAGAGGGACATTACCTTCTACTTTCACATCCAGGCATGATAGCGGCACCACGCAGCAAGCCCAGCCGTCTGAAAATACGATAGCCTTTGCCTTACCGTCTATTCGGGCGAGGTCTCCATCACCTTTTCCGCCGCGCTGTCCGGAATTTGATGCCGATTGCGGGCTTCCAGTTGGAAACATCGGCCAGGGAAACCAACTCAATTCGTCCATTATACCTCCACCTACAGATCCACAATGGACGACAAACCAGCCCATCCGGTCTAATGCATACTATCAAGCTCCGGTTCCTCCAAATTATGCCCCTACGATGTCATATCAACCTCCGGGTCATCCAAATTCCGCCGCCCCTGCAACGTCACATCAAGCTCAGATCGCTCCAAATTCCGCACCTACGATGTCATACCAAGCTCGTGTTCCTCCAAATTCTGCCCTTACGACGTCATATAGAGCTCGGGTTCCTCCAAATTCTATCGTTATGGTGTCATATCAAATCCAGGTTCTCTCAAGTCCTGCTTTTGCAACATCCTACCCGGCCCATGTTCCTCTGAGCTCTACTCCCACACTATCCTTCCAGGTCCAAGTTTCTCCAGGTCCTACTACCTCGCCGTCCTACCGACCTCAGGTTCCCCTAAGTTCTTCTCCTACGCCATCCTATCTAGGTCAGACTATGTTCAGCTCTTCGCCTGCAACGTCAACTAGTAATCCGCAACTTCTAGCCAATCAAGCGAATTGGCAAAGTCGGCCTTCTCAACCTTTGGCTCCAATTGCCACTCAGCAAAGAGTAGCCAATCAACCCAGACAAGCTATTTCATCCTATCCCCATCAGCCGATGCCGACTTTACATTCTATAACATCAACGGGCAACCCTCAAACCAGTCAACCTATCCTATACAATCCATACTTTCCTCGAGAATTTGTCGAACTGGCAAAAGTACGACGCCGCACTGTTACTAGTGCGTGCTATTATGCCTTATATGCTGACAGAATTACTACCGACTCCTCCACCAGACCCAAAATCCCCCTTTTACGGCGACACAAGTAGTTCATTAGGAAATTCTACATACTATTCGTAAACTCCCAATCAATATCGATGTAAGGACGGGTCAAATGAAATTAGTTAGATATAGTATCTTAACGTAAGTCTACTTTTCTATGGAAAAAGTAAAGTGACTCTTTGAAGTTTCTCCAGAACTCTTTTACTCTAGAGAGCTACCTCGTAAGTATTAGTCACCATAGATACGGAGGCTAAGAGGTACAGGTGACTCTCGTATATAGGCGGTAGACAACATCTTAGCCACCCACTAACAAACGGCCCATATGGAACGTTAGGCGCTTAGACATAGGATGAATAACCCCTGTCACATGCCGCGGCGTTCGCGGACTCATTTCGACTTCCCACAGGTCGGTAGTCTAGGCTGATGTTTTCCCTTTGAGGCTCTGAATTGGCAAGCACAGACATGCGAAGCGGGGCTCAAACGAGGACCGTTTATCTGAGTTACGAAGGCTATCCATGGGGATTCCTCCTCGCTATAAGCTGCAGAGGCGAGATCATCTCTTTTTCGTGATTCTGACGTAACCCTGGAACCGGGCGTCGCCCCAATTCAGGCATATTTCATCTCGATCTTTTGTGTGATCTTCCACGCGAAGGACTTTCTCCAGACATTGTGGAGCTTGCTTCCACTCGAGGAAGTTCTCGAGGAAACAGCAGAGGAATCCTCCGAATCCGCCGTAGAGCCCCCACGTCGAATTCCAAATTATGTTCTCGACCGCTATGCTGAACACATCTACCATAGAGTCGGCCTCTACCCAACAGGAGGTTCCCTACAGCTCGATAAAGCATTCCGCAAGGGTACTTAGCTTTGATCTTTCGAATGAAACATCCTGTTATTCCAGATTTGGGTGTGTGATGGACGAGCTCGTACCATATGCTGCTATTCCTCTTAACCCTCACGTTGACCGTTAACATTATAGGACTGCAGTGAAGAGCTAGAAAGCAAGACTCTCCCGCATCGGTACGACATTTACACACAAGTGTTCAGTTCGGCATAAAGCTTATAGCTGAATTCTAAACCATGATGTTTGTCAGCCGTGCTGCAAGCACCGCGCTCTTAAGGTTCTGCCTGTCTCCGCTTTACCACGTTCGGAACCGCGTACGATTATTGCTACGATTCTACACAGTTCTATTGCCTTCCATCACCCCTCACCAATTTGACAGTAGCAGCATCCTTCAATTCTATAGCGTGATGGTGCATGTCCGAGAGTGCTTCTCGCAATCTAACATGCGAGTCCAGACGTTGGCAGAGTTTGGTGGCGCAGCCGCGGCGCAGGCAGTAAGTGCAGAGCAAGGGACATGATGACTGTAAGGTGGCTGTACAGCTCCTCGTTCCAGACTCCGACCGAGATGAACGGCGCGTGCAGAACATGTCCGACTACTTGCACTCCCCGCACTACTTCAACCATAGTTGGACTAAGAGCACCGCTTCATGGGAGAACGGTACTTTTATTGAAGTTGACATTCCAATTTTCATGAGATCTGACGACAGCGGCGCATGAACGGATCAGATACTTTCCCCGGATCATGGTGTCCATTGGCAGTAGCGACCGGATCCCTATACGCCAACATCATCCAAGGACAGTGTAATAATGTGAACATGCGGTGGCTGGAGACAGCGACGTTTCTTTAAAGGGGATGTGGTGGAGCTGTCAGAGTACGTGTATTGCTGAGTTCCAACAGCTAAGCCCAATCTCGCGAGTGGTAATCCGTAGTGTAAGCCCTAACAGCTGTCAGACGACGGCGGCGCCTTCTGCGCTAATGATTGGTGCGTGATCATTTGGCCCCCAAAATTTATGGCTGAGCATGTTAGCTGGTCTTGGCGTACAAGCTACTTTATAACAGTGAGATGATTCCTTCCTTCTTTTTCGGTCAATTCTCAATGCGGCATCCTCACGCTCTGGATCAAAAATTCAATCACATCTTCACGTCGCGGCTAATCAATGAACGATCGCGATTCCAGGTACGTACTCCATTTGCACTATTGTAACGCATGTTGCCAGACTGATACATATTCTAGTATTTCTCTGGTTCCACTAAATCTTCCGGGCGGTCCCTCACGTGTTTCAACCACCAGCAGAGAGGATGAAGCTGAGAGCAGCCCCGTTTCGCCTCTGATCCATCGGAGAAATAGAGAGCAAATTATGGAAGAACTCCGCCAGCCCAGCACTGAAATTTCGGGCCAGGAAACTTCGCTCAAAGCTGAAATTCACCAAACTGATGAAGCACCAACCGAATATCCAACATGGATCCCGAAGAAGTGGCACAGAAAATTCGAACCCATTTTTCGACGCTTGCCAACGGGCTGGAAGCTCGGTACTGCAGGTGCAGCAGTGCTGACTTTCCTAATATTGTTAGCCAATATAACAATTACCGCCGTATCATACGCAAAGGTCCGCCAAAAAGGCTACAAGACGAGTGTTGCACCACTTCGCACCGGGGATTGTGGTGATATCAAAGAGCTTGGGGTCGTGATACATCTTGTGATTAACATCATCAGCACACTCCTCCTTGGCGCAAGCAGCTATTGTATGCAGAGCGTCAGTGCTCCTACTCGCGCAGACGTCAATCAAGCCCACGCCAAGGGCTCCTACGTCGACATCGGCATTCCAAGTTTTCGGAACCTTCGTTGGATCAAACGAAGAAGGCTGTTCATCTGGATTTGCCTCTGTCTTTCCTCGGTTCCGCTCCATCTCGTGTAGGGAACTCCTGAAGCTTCCTGTGGACACCAGATGTTTTTTGTCTGACTCGCTACAGGTACAACTCCACCTTCTTTGTATCGACCAACGACAACCTCTATCAGATATACTATGCCGATGAATCTTTCGCGAGAGGGGCCGCTTACAACGAGTCATTTTTCGAAGACAAAGACTCATTGGGTTACGATGCCGACCCCAAAACGATGCAGCGTGACCTCATGGCCGGTCAAAGGTTCCAGAATTTAAGCAACAACGAGTGCATCAATGCATACGCCAAGACACTGGTGGATGACAGAAGCACTTTGATCTTGGTGGTAGATCGGCCGGAAAACTGTAGCATCTTCAAGGATCCGAACGTGATAACTTCCCATTACGAAGACTGCGGGAATACATCAGCCACATCCTTGTACGATATGACAACCTACGGCGTTGGTATAAAGCCAGCTATGGACCCCTACGTCAGTAACTGGTTCTACTGGATATGCGACCAGAAGGATGTCTACCTAAAGGGAGGCCCGATTCCTGGCGCCAGTCAATACGAAGCGCCCCCGAAGGACTTGTGCAGCGACGGGCTCTGGAAGACCCAGTTGAATGCGGATCCTTGGGTTGTCAGTGGAGCTAATGTCCGATACTGCCTCAGTGAAACAGTGAGCAGTCAGTGCCATCTGAATGTTGCTGTCAATCTGCTCTGGGTAGTCATCGCGTTCAACATCATCAAACTCATCATAGTGTGCGTACTGGTCACGAGCAACCTGATCAACAAGTATCCGTTGGTCACCATCGGCGACGCCGCAGCATCGTTCATCGAGTCTCCGGATCCTAAGACTAAGGCCATGTGTCTGTACACGGCAAAAGAGATCACCAGCAGCAAGAGCATCCAAACAGCCGGCACCACGCTCGCCCGCGAGTACCTCAGCACCAAACACCGTTGGTCCGCCGCCGTCAGCAAGCGCCGCTGGATCCTCGCATCCACCCTGTAAGACGCCCCACGCCCCTTCTCTCCCGCGACCAACCCCACTCACCTCAATCAACAGCACCTTCCTCGCCCTCGCCATCATCCTCAGCCTCCTCGGCTACGCCGCCACCATCCTCCGCCGCAACTACTCCCGCGGCTCCCTCGCCTCGCTCTGGGGCTTCGGCCTGGGCGCCATCACGCCCTACACGCTGATCACCAACTGGGCGATCCCGACGCACGGCGACGGCGCCGTGGTGGGCGCGGTGCTGGTGGCCAACCTCCCGCAACTGCTGCTCTCGCTGCTCTACCTGGTGCTCAACAGCGTGGTCACGTCGATGGCGGTGGCGGCCGAGTGGGGCGGGCACGCGGGGCGGCGGCGGGCGCTGCGCGTGTCGGTGCCGCGCGGCCGCCAGCGCAGCTCGTACTTCCTGCAGCTGCCGTACCGGCTGGGCGCGCCGCTGCTGGCCGCCAGCGTGCTGGTGCACTGGCTCGTCTCGCAGAGCCTCTTCGTCGCCCAGGTCAACCAGGTGTGGCCGGGCGAGCGCGCCGCCGGCGGCGTCGATCCGTCGCTGCTGGATCCGGATGACTCGCTGACGACTTGCGCGTACTCGCCGCGCGCCATGATCTTGACGTGCTTTGCCGTTGCCGCTGTGTGGGTGTTTGCGGTCGCGCTGGGGAGGACGCGGCTGAAAGGGGCTATGCCGTTGGCGGGGAGCTGTAGTCTGGCGATTGCGGCGGCGTGTCATGCGCCAGAGGGGACTTCGAGTTTGGTGCCGGTCATGTGGGGTGTTGTGAGGACGGCGGAGGGGGAGGGGAAGGATGTGGGGGTGGGGCATTGTGCGTTCTCGAATGAAGAAGTTGAGGCACCGGTGCCGGGGAGGCTTTACGCTTGATTGGGCGATGTTCGAATTTAAACTGGCTGTATCTTATCCGAGCAAGTAATTTATCCCTACCAACTATTTCTTTTGCGGTGTTGGATGCTAGTGGTGTTGCATATTTTGTACATGAATAGACTGGAGCTCAACCAAAAATATCTCCGGGTAACTAACCTTTGCCTTTTCAGTAATGAGATGGGCTGAAACGCTTATGATTGAAGTTTTTCGCATATTTGATTTCTTCACCTGCGCTATCGTGCCTCCTTGGGAGCTCCCTCCGAATATGCTTTGATTGGGAGCATATAGCTTGCAGTGATCCAATTGTTGCACCACGCGGTAAGCCTGCAATGAAGACGACTGTATGCCCCTGTTCAAACTCTGTCGTTGACTTCTCTAATCGAAGATGCAAGGTTATCTTAGTAACCCCATTGAAAAATCGTCTCTGATGACATCAGTGCCTTCCGCCCCAGCATGGGGGTCGCCGACGCCTCTCAGCTTCCGCGCATACGGGGCCTGACAATAAGATAGTATTAAACTAGGAACTTCTATAGATCTCTACCTGCTTCTCTTCTATAAGTCGTATTATTGACGTATTATCCCTAAGGTAAGCCTCCGTTAGCGCATCTCTTCTACGCCTCCTGGGCTTTAGTACGCCGGAGGAACGATGGCGGATCATCTCAGCAGCCTCAAGTTCAGCGCCCGCATCGAGTAGCATCTTCACCAGTGGTGCACTGCCGCTGATGGCAGCTAGCTGAAGGCACGAACTTGGACCCTGGTCTGTTTCGTTTGCATCTGCTCCGTAGTCCAAGAGGATCCGAGCGGAATCGGGCGCCCCGCGTCTGCAGCTCCACACAAGTGCCCCATCGAGTTCGGCCAGAAGCTCCTGTGGAGTAGAGTCTCCTCTCCAATGCTCGATTAGAATTTTGAGAGTGTTGACTTGATTGCCTTGCGCTGCATATGAGATGGCAGTGGCCTCCTCGTGGCGGATCTTGGAGCTGTAATACTGCGGACGTAGATAGAGTTGAACGATGCTTTCGCGGCCCATATACGCAGCCGCAGCAAGAGGACTCTTGGAAAGGTTGAAGTTCGGCCCTTCAACAAAGGTAGGCTCGTGGGGTAGAGCGCCTTGGTTCAGGAAGAACAGCAAAACGTCGTAATGGCCCTGGATGGCTGCGGCCCACGATGGCCTCCCAAACAACGACAATGGATCCGATCCGCGGTTGAACGACTCCACCAGTGCCATGTCACCAATCCACGCTGCAACAGCGAGGCAGTTGGCCCACATGCCATCTTCCAACTGTCTCCCTTCACCAGCACCTTCGACCAAGGTCTCGAAAACGTCAGAGCCTCTATTCACGGCTAAGCATAAGCAAACGCTCCACTCTAGCATTTCAACTCGCGCAGGGTCGTTCTCCGAGCCGGTGTGTTGTGCGAGAATCCGGCTTGTCTGGCGCATGGTTGTAATCCAAGGATGGGTGACAGCTTCATCAGTGTGAAACCGGTGATGGAGGTATCGTGCAATCACATCGTGGTGGTATCCGATGCGCATGAGCATCACAGTACGTGTTGTGACATTTTCAATGACTCCAGTTTTGATGACGGCGTCCAGGATTTCGTCCGCGAGTGCACCTATTCACAATCAGATAATGGGAGAGGCGCATTGATTCTGTAGGACATACGGCATGCAAAACGGGCTTTCATCGACTGCTTCAGGCCTAGTTCTCGTACGATAGATGTGACCAAAACCCTGAAGACGTCTAGAGGGAGTTCCAAGAGCTGCATGGTGATTCAACAATGTAAGAAAAAGTCTTTTAGATTGGCGAGGTGATTGAAAAGATTGGCCAGCAGCAAAAAGAAAAAGGAGTGAGTTGTGTTGTCGCGAATGATTTCGTTGAGCTGTTGCGTATTTAACTACAAAGCTTAGTTCCACGTGTTTCTCATTCAGCCGCGGCGCGGTATTTTTAGCCAATTTATAAATAGTAGGTAACGCCTACAAATTTCGCCCCCAACAGCCATCCCAGAGGACGATTTAGCATTGGAGTTTAATTATACTCTATATAAACGTCTTTGAGTACAAAATATTGATCGTCACTTCTATCTTAAATAGCAGATCTTATTCATACGATAATTTTCAACATATATTTTAAAACTCAAATCGGGTTCGAACGAAGCCCACAGGTCTTTCACATTGTAGACCAACAACTATAGAATCTTACAGTACAAGGATAAACGAGATAGCAACCAAAGCAAGATGAAAGACAAAAGGTGACTTGAAACCAGCTGACGAATCTTGCGGCTCGTCAGTAGTCTGGTTTGCCTCGCTCTGAACCAGCTTGAGGCAAGTTAGCTCAGCATCTATAGCATCCCCGTTGTTAATGACCATCATCACAGGCGTGATAGCCTCGAGAACTGGATATAGCTGACTCCACTCTCGGCTCAAGGGCTGTTTCCGCTCGCTAGTGACGAGAGACAAGTCGTAATCTTGACCAGTAGTGGGGTGACACTGAGTTTGGTTGATATGCCCGGAAGCCGTGTCGCCGGTCAGAGCTGTAGAATGTTAGCTTCATAGAGGACAAAGGAGGTGCGTTGGTTACTCACATTGTGCGATCACCGTGCCCCATGATCCTCTGACCCCATTACAGGTAGAAGGAGGATTGTCAACCAAGGACTCGCGCAGGCGCTTGCAGAAGTCTGCATCGTCAAGGTTGGTCGCGTTGGCAACTATACCCTTGGCAGCTGACTGCGCCTGCTCAATCAAGTCTGAGACGCAGTTTCCGGAGAGAGCATCAGAGCAAGTGAAGTTGTCCGCTCTGTTGCCGTCAGGCACAGTAAGATTCGCAGCTACTCCTTCGAAGAAGAGGGCGCAACTAGTCGTATTTTCCAGCTGCAAAGATGCGGGAGTGCCGAGGTAGAAATTTCGGTCGAAGATTGGCTGCGAGTTGTTTTCTGGGTCTTGGCTCTCTTGGAGGCCAAGAGTCCAGGTGAGTGGTCGAGGGTCCAGGGTGGTGGTTACGTTCGCAATGCCAATGGCTTTCAAGGTAGCATTTCCGAGCTCGCAGTGAGCGTTACGATACTGGTCTACTGGGCATCCGACAGCGTCACAGCCCAGCAACTCCGACATAGCAGCATGGCTGAACAACAAAGGTAACAAGACGATTAAGCCAGAATGGCTAGGTGTAAGAGAATGTATCATCGCTGTGGTAGCGCTGTGGGTAATCGAAATTAAGTAAGGTGAAGGAGTGGTGGGGAAATGAACAGTTCGCTGGCGACACGAGCGAGGCAAGCTGTGAGCTGTTATATCGAGAATGCTCCGACTCAGACGACTGCAGCTGCCTGCTTCGTATTTCCGTTTTTCAGCTGGTCCCTTAGAATAGAATCTGGTGGTGGTACACTACGCCAAGCCTAATTTCGCCCCCAACTCAACGCCTGCAACTGAACTCATTCGTAAATGCAGCCAAGCCGATCCTCCGGGGGCTGTACCTGAGGCTCTTTGTCGGGAACAGAGCGGCCCGCGCGTATCCCGCTCCTTCCGGGCCTCAAACCCAAAAATACAAACAACAACCGACGTTCATTCTTTCATCGTCAATTCCTGCGGGATTCACCATCCATCATTGAGGTCTTGAATCCTACGAATACAGAGTCTCTGTTGGAATTACTCTTGGAATTATGGATACTTCGAAGATAGAACATGTAGGAACGTGCGTATTGCTGACTGGATTGCTACCACCGCGTGAGGTTCAGTCTGAGATAAAAGAGGCCACACGCACAAGTCACCATAGTCCATCCACTCCACTGTCTTTTCTACAGAAATCTTTACGTTCACTTCCACGGTTGTTTTCACGCTCAATTCCACAAAAGCTCAGTCAATCGCTTTTGCAGCCACCTTCACATTCATTTCTCAAATTTCTTCCATCGCCTCTCAAAAAGCCTTCACAATGGCAGCTGCCGCGTTCAACGTTATTGGAATAATCTTCGGTGTCATTTCCATGGCCCCGATGCTCGAGTCGATGCTGCCCGACAGGTCGGACAGGGAAACAACCATCAGGATCGGTGTCGGGCTCACCACCAACAGCGACGGCAACACCGCCGGCGATACTCCCGGCATCCGCATTTTTGATGTCATGGGTCGTGATATCGGCGAGGCTCGTGGTAGCAAGAACAACATTGCCGATGGCGGATTCAAAGACATTACAGTCACGGCCAGCAAGGAGCAGCAAGGCCGCCAAGCGCAGTACATCTCAGTTTCCAAAGGCGGAAACGATGCGCTCTGCATATCCTACATCTCCGTAACGTGGCCAGATGGTCAGCAGAAGGCCTGGTATGGAGACGTAGGATACCAGTGCGGCGGTTTTTGGTACAATTCTCAGACGATTGTGGGCGACGACAACTATCAACCCAAATGCATCTGGATCGATGGCGATTCTTCAAACGGCATCACGACTCAGGGCATGGGTATCCATATTACGGACTTCACTGCGACTCAGGAGCGCGCTCAGGCGTATGCCGACGATCCAGATACCATGTGCAAGAGCAAGCCACGCTTCCACCTTTACGACAAGCTGACAAGCGACTATTACCTCCCTTTCTTTAACCCTCCGTTGGAATACGACGCCAACCTTGTGGACAAAGACACAAGCAAGGTCCTTACCGATGGTGATTCGACTGGAAAGCTGCCTCCGAAGAACAAGAAGCGCAGCGCTCGGGAACGCCGGAGCCTTCTTGCCAAGCGACATGTCTTCCCTGGAAAATTGATTGCCAGTCGGAAGACCGCCCACAGCGCTAGGGATCTTTGTCTAAGCGATAATTCCATGGGTCCTGACTTCGTGTCATTCCACGAGGGTCTGTTCTGCGACATGTCCGAGAAGGAGTTGTGGCCTCTTTGCACGACCGAGGCCCAGACTGGCTGCTTCGACACCGCTGCCAATACTATGCGTGCCGGATCCAAGTCCCGCAGGGATGAGAGCTCCGGACGTATCATCCCAGAAAAGAGTTATGTTGATGTTCAGTCTTGGTAAATGCAGTGGGATAGGATCAGAGAGTCTCTACTCTCTCTCTTTTTCTCCTGCCGATGCGGGCAGTACTGTTATATCCAACCGAGAGATCTTAGGTGCAAACTTGTTTTCTATTCTAGTGCTCAGTTCATCTTGTTAGTTTTTTGTTGTTTTGTTTTAATAGATATTTCTTGCTTTTGCGATGTTTTCTTTGGTCACTGTTTCTACTTGACCAACAAATTTGCGTCTACCGAGAAGATATTTGATCTGAGTTACGAAACCATTGTAGTGAAATGCAATTCTTTATAATCCCGTAAGCTTAGAGTACGGTAGATCTACTGATCCATCTAGGATTTAGTTTCTCAATGTGTTGTGCGAGGAATACGCGATAGCAATTCGTGCCCTCAACATTCAAAAACTCCGTCATGGTGTCTCTCCAACCTGAAAACCTGACTGACAGTCACATTCAAAACTCCTTACATACAGCAATTCTATTTTAAAATCACATTCGTCTAAATAATGATTGAAGCTGTAACGATCACTCTGATATCATCGGTCTTGCGTCCAGAGTTTAGAAATCTCCGGGTGTTCATACGCTGGCGACTTGCCCGAAGTCAGAAAGCGATACGTTAGACGACCGATCATGTTGGCCTCGGTTGCCCACTTGGCGCCGTTGACGAATACGGTCCGAGCCAAGAAATCATGTCTTTCGTCCAACAATGGCTTTTCGTAGCCGAAAAAAGGGCTACGGCCTGGTGGCTAGTAGTGTTGGTTTTGCGTCTCCACCCTCCGGCATTGTACAATTCCAACATACGAGCCAAGGAATGCTGAGGTTGGCGAGGTGGAACGATTCATATGTGGCCCGCCTGAACCCTCGTTTTCATATCGTGTTGGGAAGCACAAGCGATTCCATCAGGATGCGCCTACAATCCTGAGCGCTAAAAAAGGTCATTTCGAAATGCATACAACAAACACTGTATTTAGAAACCATTCTAAGTTAAGATCGGCTGCGCAGTCGAACTTAGACTTAAATACAAAGCGAAGAAGGCAAAAAGGCACAACTCACAGCATCACTCATTATTCTACGCACTCATCACTCACTGTTCAAAATATTCACCACTCATTGCATCAAATTACCTATCATTTTTGAAACCAGACCTTTCATTAAATTACATTCACTATGCGCTTCAACGTCAGCGATGTTTTGCTCGGCTTGGTTGCTCTCAGCAGCCTGCCTGCAAGCTCAGGCAGAGCAATTCCCAATTCTTCGCCTGGCGCGGTTGAATGTGAGATGCAGCCCACGATATGGCTGAAGCATCAATTCATGAAAAGAGAACTGACTGAAGGTACCAGTGTACAACTACGACAGCAACTACTACGTTCCACGAGCCATCGTTCGCGTCGGCGGCGGCGGGAAGAGCGGTGGCGGCAAAAGCGAGACCACCACCACTGGCGGCTCAGGAGATAAGACTACCACTGGTGGGGATAGATCCAGCGATGGCCAAACCACCCGTATCGGAGCGGGCGACAGTGGCGATTCCTCGAGTGGCTCCAACAGCAATGTCCACATTGGAGATCCAGACATCTACTGCAGAGGCACCGGCTGTGGTTCCTCAGGAGACACCTCGTCAACCTCAACGCTCACGAGCGCTGAGAAGAAGGTCCTGAGTGACCGAGGCACCAAAGGAATTAGCCTGGTGGCCAACCCGAGCAAGGGCAGTGTGGATTACAGCCAGCGTATGGGCAACTACAAATTCAAGGAGGAAGAATTCCAGGAAAGCATCGATGAGACAATTCCGGCCATGGGTCTTGACAAGTCGTACGGTTTCAGCACTACGGAAGACGGCTGGAAGACCTGGGAGGTGAAGTCCACCAATAACAACCTCGAGCCCATCGTCGAAATGAGCTTTGGTAGGAGCAAGGCCGCGGACGGCAAGGATTATCTCGCATTTGTTGCCCACCAACGGTACGCCGAGCGCGATGGCAACAGGTTCAAACTCACCAAGACCGGCGACAACGTGAAGGACGGTGACAAGAATGTGGAGCAGCCGGATAAGGACACAAAGGCTATCCCTGTTGCTCAGCTTACCTATGAGGCTGCTGCGGTATGCTTGAAAGCCCCGAATGCGGTTCGAACTTGCGTGCTGATAAAAGGTCTCAATAGAAATCCGGACAACTGACTCCTGCTGAAAAAGTCTTTTTGATCTCGGAGAACGTCGCGAACCCGGAAGCTAAGAAGGCTATCGTCGACGCGCACACAGCTTTGGGTGTCAAGGACGGCGAGTCTCACGTTTGGAAGATGGATGCTACCGGTGTTGAGGGTGACCATGCCAAAATCCTCGCTGGTACGGACAACAACTACTCGTACGAGAACATGGCCGGCCGTAACCCGGACTTTTTCAGCAAGTACACCTTGGTTAGCATTGAGACTTACAACAACCCACCTATGATGAAGATGGAGCTTGATCTTAAGAAGTAAATCTATTGTACTTATAGCGTACTAGATTAGACTGTCCCCTCCCGGAAGTTCGTATTTTGGAAGAGAAAGAATAGTGGGTTTGTGTATTTTTTAAATCTTTCATTCGTTTTTCATAATTTATTCATATTTAAAGTATGGATTAGAAAGGGGTTAAAGGGCGAGGCGGGAGATCATTTACTTGACGCTGATCCGATGCAGAAAGACCTGGTATACATTGTCTTGTTTACTTCCTGTGCTGTTGGCAATACATTCAACGTGAAACGTTCCAAGAAGGCAGCTTCTAATCGACTCACTTACTCATAGAGTTTCAAAGCTGTCCAGCTTTCGAGTACTTGCATGGAAGCACATACAGCTGGTGACAGCCATGATGATCTCCCGTATCTCTCCATATTCCTGTTATGTTCGCGGTAGTGATGTCTCATGATTGGCCGGATGGGTTCCATTTGATTATTGCTCCTTTTAGAATCATGCACTTCGGAATTTCCAACACTTATAATACGAAGGATCGCTTCTCTCATTTAGTCTCAGCACGCACTGCAAGCAATATCATTATTCATTCAAATAACTCCCTCGAGGTATCAGTATATTGAAAGAACACTGGCTCTTGTCAATAAGTGTTGATGAACGACAGCATGGCCAATATTTCTCTTTACTGCACACCATTTTATTGAAGAATAACTGTTTCTAAAACTGCGCAACGCCTCTTCTCGTCAGTTCCATCTAATGTTCACGGACCATTAACCTACACGAAACTCCATATTTACTCAAAATCCTTTTAAGCACCGACCTTATTCTCCATCTCAACCGCCCTCTCCCCCTCGCCTTCCTTCTTCACCTTCTTCAACGTCAGGCCCACGCCCTCAAAAATAATAACGATAACCAACTCCATCACGAAGGCCATGCCAAACAATACCCACACATTGCCAGTCACCGGATTAAATGCCGTCGTCCTGTGAAACACGCTCACACCAGTATACACAATCCGCACCAGCAAAAACGGCGCCGTCACCGCCACCGCCACCAACAACCTCTTCTCGCCCGCCTCCGCATACCCCACACTCGGCCACACCAGCACCGCGACGCCGACGATGCACGCAAACGACGCGATAAACAGCGCAACCGCAACCTTCGTGATCGTCGGGGCCACCAGCGCGCCGCCATCGCCAACCGCATTGCCAGCCTGCACGCCGCCGCCGACCGCCAGGCCCAAGCCGACGGTGTTGAGCAGCTGGACGAGGCGCACGTGGCGGGGGGTGACGATGGTGGCGCGCGTCTTGTTGATGCTGGCGATGACGCGCGACAGGAAGCCCAGCGAGACCAGCTCGAGCGGCGACAGCGCGATGCCGAGGAGGACCCACTCGCCGATGTAGAGCGAGAGGTTGGTCGGGTGCGCGATGGTGGCCAGCTGGAAGGAGGCGGCGAGCAGCCGGGCGAGCGCGAAGGTGAGAAGGAAGCGCCAGCCGGAGGAGCGGCCGAGGCCGTGGCGGATGGTGAGGAAGATGGCGACGAGGAGAATGGGGGTGTAGAGGATGATGAGGGCGATGGAGATGCCCGAGCGAGCGGTGAGGTGGGTCATGGTGGAGGATTCTTTGGCGGGGTTGCGTCGATGGGGCCGAGAGGTTTGGGGGCGGAGAGGGTTGGGGGCCGCCGAGAGGATGAGATGCCCGTTTGGGGCGGATGGGACCGGGGAGGGTGGTTGGAGAGGTAGGACTCGCTGCGGTGCGCAGTTGTAGGAAGCTTGGTGATGCTTGTGCTGATGCTGGGCCAGCTTGGCAGGGAGGCCAGCAATATATACACGCTGGCTGACAGCGATCCTGCGCGGCTGTGCGGCGCGCATCCTGCTGGAGCCATTTCGCTTCCGGGGACGAGTGACTGGCTGCGCCTCTCACGAAGGAGCGAAGAGGTGGAGTTGGAAGGGTGCAGCTTCGCGAGCGCCGAAATCTCGCACAGCTAGACCGATGCGGTTAGCAATGCGAGCTGGGTTCCCGCTTCGGGCTAGCCCCGCTCAGCCTCGCTCAGCGGCATCTCGCTGTCGACGAGTCTTTTATATAGACCATCTCCGGTACGCAGACCTCACCATACCCCTCTAGCGTTGAGCTTCCAGGCCAGCCACAATCACCAATCGTCATATCGAAACCGCGCCTTCCAGGCCAGCCACAAATCGTCACAATCGCAAATCGTCACACCAAACCCGCGCCGTCCAGGCAACCACAACACTTCCTTTTCCTCTCCAAAAAAAAAAAAAAAAACATGGAGTACCGCAACATCGTCGCCATCCTCACCCTCATCTTCTACACGCCCTTCCTCCTCCTCTCCGCCCTCCTCATCCACCGCCACGGCTTCCGCCAAAGCTGGACGACCTGGTTCGTGCTCGCCACCTTCGCGCTCTCGCGGCTAGCCTGGGCGTCGCTGCAGCTGGCCACGCTGCGCGTTGCAGCCGCGACGCTCGCAGCCGACGCGCTGTCGCCGCTGCTCTTCTGCGCGCTCGGCCTGGTCGCGCGGCTGCGCTGCGTGCTGGCGCGCGTCGTCGGCGTGCCGGTCGACGACGTCAAGCCGCCGCCCCGCCTGCTGGGTCTGCTCGACCTGGTGGTTACGGCGGCGTTTATCTGCGCGAGCGTCGGGTATAGGGGGCTGAGCTCGGAGGATGTGCGGGAGGGGATGGAGGAGAGCCCGGAGGTTATTCAGGCGGCGGCGTATCTGTATATTGTGGCGCTCGCGGGGGTTGTGGGCGCGGCGGGGGTTGTGGGGGTTATGGGGTGGTTGTACAGGCGCGAGATGCCGGAGGGTGAGGGAAGGGTGCTGTGGGTGTTGTTGGGGAGCTTGCCGTTGCTGGTGGTGAGGACGGTGTATTTTGCGGTGGATGTGCTGGGGAATGTGAGGAGTTTCAGTGCCATCTGCGGGAATGTGACGCTGTTCCTGTGCATGGGGTTGCTGGTGGAGGCGGTGGTTGCGAGCAGTTACTTGGGGGTGGGGTTCACGTTGAGGGTTGTGTCGAAGGAGGAGCTGGAGGAGCAGAAGAAGAAGGAGACGAGAGAGGGGGACGAGGAGTCGGGGAATGTGGCGTTGTGGGATAGGACGAGGACACGGCTGGGCCCGTCGTAAGGGAATGGCAGCTGAATGAATTTTATGTGTATCAGACGGAATGACATTCTCTTTTGTTGCTGGAGTATCTGATGCTGTGATCGAACGACATTCTCTTTTATTACTGGAGTGCGCATCTGATGCTGTGATGGAACATGTTCCGCGAAACGGTGCGCAATGCGGCGGAGAGCAATACAGCGGAGAGCAATACAGCAGAGGGCAATGGAGCAGAGACGGTCCAGTGCTGGGATCGATGAGAAACGTCAGTCTGTTAGGCGGCAGTTTTCAGACGCCGTGTTTGTTTAAGTGAGCGATGTCCGCAGCGCAGGGCACTGGGCACGAGTCGCGCCTGCGTGATTGGCTCGCACAGCAGTCCCGATTGGGAATGGGGCCAGCTGCGAGACGCTCGGGCGTTTCCAATGCGCTGCACCGCTGCAGGATCGCAAAGCATCGCTCCTCCACGCCCGTCTGGTTGGCCCCATGCGCCGCGCATCCTCCTGCTGGTTCCAGCGGCGTGGCAGCACTGCCTCAGGCTGCCGCGCCACGTGACTGGCCGTCGACACGCTGACGCCGGCCAGCGTCAGCACCCGCCTGCCTAGCCTCCGCCTCGCCCGCCGCCGCCGCCTTGCATCTCCGCACAGCATTCCCGTTCCGGCCACCTCTGCGACTCCGCCAGCCCATCTCGCGATAGCACTCAGACCCGCCGCGCACATCGACTGGTCGGGCTTGGCCACTCGTCCGCCGGCGTCCCCGCTGCACCGCCACGCTGCTCAGGCAGCAGCCGTGGTGTTGAGTGGCTCGCGCCCCTGATAAGCAAGCACCGCGAGCCCCGTCGGCTCGCCATTGAATCCATCTCGAAGCACCCATGGTGTACTGCGGACCGCCGTCGCGGGGCTGCGAGACCTGCCGGAAGAGGAAGATTCGGGTACGTAGACGCCCCGTCCGTGGCGAGGGTTTAAGCTCAGCCTCTGCATCCAGTGCGACCAAGTGCCGCTGCCGGGCGGCTGCACGCAATGCTCGAGGGCCAAGCGGAAGTGCCCCGGCTACCGGGACCTGCAGCAGGTGCTATTCCGCAACGAGAGCGCGAAGGTGGAGAAGAAGGTGCGCTCCACCAGCTCGGCCAAGAAAAAGCACAGCTCGTCGCCGCCCGCCGCGCCAGAAGCCCTCACGCCGGCCTCCTCTGACTCAGCATCGGCCGATGGAGAGCGCGGCGCGGACCGCAGTCTCGTGATCCGCAAGGGCAACGCCGGCCCGTCGACGCTGAACGGGGCGCGCGCCCTGGCCGAGACTGGCAACATGCACGCGCTGGTGTCGTCGCCGGACGACCGTGCCGCCGGCTTCTTCTTCTCCAACTTCTGCAACTACGTCGTCTTCGCCAGCGGGTCGCCGCTGGCCCAGGCCGGGCTCGGCGCCGCCGACCTGTGGTCGTGCGAGATCGACGACCACCTGGACGCCAGCATGAAGGCGATCGGCCTATATGGGTTGTACCGACACAGCCGCAACCCCAGGTTCGAGAAGATGGCGTGGCGCCGCTACCTCGACGCCATCCGCATCACCAACGAGGCACTCCGCAACCCGCAGGTGGCCACCAAGGACAGCTCGCTGCTGGCCGTCATCATCCTCGGCCTGTTCGAGAGCATCAGCGGGCGCACGCGCGAGTCGCTGCTGGCGTGGGAGAACCACATCAACGGCGCGGCCGCGCTGATCAGCATGCGCGGGCGGCGCCAGCTGGAGACGGCCGTGGGGCGGCGCATGCTGATGCAGATCACGTCCAGCCTGCTGATCAGCTGCATCCAGCGCGACATCGTGTTCCCGGAGCCGGTCAAGGAGATCATGGAGGAGGCCACCAGCGCCGGCATCGTCGACCCCAGCAACCCGCTGTACCGCCTGCGCGACATCATGATGGACGTGGCCAACTTCCGCGCGCGCTGGCGCCACCTCAAGGTGTGGGACTGCAAGGAGATCGTCGACCGGTCGCTGCAGCTGGACGCCGAGATCGTGTCGCTGCAGGCCGCGCTGCCGCCGTCGTGGCAGTTCCGCACCGTCGCCACGCCCGACGACCCGGAGATCGTGGTCAACGGCTACTACCACGTCTACCCGGGCTACTGGCAGGCGAACGTCTGGAACAGCATGCGCACGTGCCGGCTGCTGCTGCACGGCATGATGCGCAAGGCGCTGCTCAGCGGCTTCCAGGCCACGCCGCCCGCCTTCGCCGATCGGCGCTACGCCGCCGTCTTCGCCGACTGCACCGCGACGCTGTACCAGCTGCAGGCCGACGTGCAGGCCAGCGTGCCGCAGCACATCGGGTACCTGTCGGCGGTGCGCCAGCGCGACCGCTACGGCAGCGGCTCCCCCAAGCGGTACCCCATCACGCGGCTCGGCCTGCTCGAGTTCCCGTGGTCCGACTTCGACATGACCATCGCCGACCCGGCCGCCTGGGAGCTGGCCGGCGTGCACCTGCCCATCGTGCGCACCTACGGCTCGACCCTCCTGCTGTGGACGCTGTTTCTCGTCGGCCACCAGGACGTCACCACCCGCCCGACCCAGGAGTGGGTCGTCGCCGTGCTGGCCCACATCGGCGAGGCCATGGGCTTGCGCCAGGCGAACGTGCTGGCCGACATCCTGCGCGACAAGATCGCCCTCGAGGATAAGGTCATGGGCGGCCGCCCCGGCCCGTTCTGGGCTGATGTGGTCGATGTGAGCATGGTGGGCGGCCCGGATACCGCGAGCAATATCGGCGTGTGAGAGCTGTTGCGTGCTGGTTCATTGCTGGGAGCTATGGGGTTGCGGGCAGGGCTGGGAGGAATACCCTGGAATTTGGTTGGGAAACTATCGACGAGGCGTTATAGCGACTGCATGGAGTTATCTGAGAATAGACGTTTGTGAGCGCTTTTTTGAGTGCTTTGATTACACGCATTATGAGTGGTAGGTTTACACGTCGTATATCTCTTGGCTTTTATAGGTGACATCGAGTCTGATTGGTCGCGGTGCATGCATGTGGATTTACCAGCCAACGGGGAGTGTCGGGATAGCTGTTTGCCGATTTAGGAACGACACACGAGTCAGCGCATAACTTCATTCATCCGCGGGGAGTACCGGGGCAGTTTTTGATCGATCAGAGCACACGACCCGCACCTGCAGCTGCCAATGCGTCTCCTGCGCGGCGGGGACGGGAAACCCCACCCGCAGCCCCAAGAATAAAGAAGTGAAGAGCACATCCACACGCTCCTCTACACCAACTCCCCAAACCACCACCACAACCACAACCACAACCACCATGCCCCCACCCCCCACCCAAACCATCCTCATCACCGGCGCCACCCGCGGCCTCGGCCGGGGCCTCACAGCACACTACCTCGCCCTCCCCTCCACCACCGTCATCGCCTGCATCCGCGCGCCCACCTCCCCCGCCGCGCTCTCCCTCCACACGCTGCCCACCGGCCCCTCGTCCCGCCTGCTCCTCCTCCCCATGGACGCCGCGTCCGAGCCCTCCATCACCGCCGCCCTCGCCACCCTCCCCGCGCACGGCATCGACGCGCTGACCCTCGTGATCGCCAACGCCGCGGCCGCGGGGCCGGTGGGGCGGCTGGAGGACGTCGAGGCGGGGGCGCTGGCGGCGGCGGTGGTGGGGACGGGGTTGGGGCCGCTGTGGGTGTGGCGGGGGAGCGTGGGGATGCTGCGGCGGGGCTGCGGGAAGTTCGTGGCCGTGGGGAGCGATATGGGGAGTGTGGGGTTGGTTGGGCAGACGGGGGCGGTGCCGCTCGGGGCGTATGGGGCGGGGAAGGCGGTGGTGAATTATGTGGTGGCGAGGGTGGCGGTGGAGGAGAGGGGGGTGGTGAGTTTTGTGGTGCATCCGGGGTGAGTTTTTTTTTTTTTTTTTCTCGCTTTGTGTTTTTGGCGGCGGGGCTGATGGTTGGTGGGTAGGTCGGTGGATACGGAGGGGGCGAGGAAGTTGATTGATGAATTGGGGCTGGATGTGAAGCCGATGTCTGTCGAGGAGAGCGTGGCTGCTGTGACCAAGGTTGTAAGTGGATCTCTGCCTATGCTTCTTTTCGAAATTTAAGCTAATCTGGGTGGTGGAAGATTGAAAACGCAACGCAGGAAACATCCGGACGTTTTCTCAGTTACACGGGTGAGGAGATGCCTTGGTAGAATGAGGTAAAATTCACGGTTTCCTGCGTCATGCTATTGCATGGGATATCCAATTCGCTTATATTTCCTCAATTGCCTTCACGACACTAAATTTACTCCATCGTGAGAACGGCCCTGAACCTGACCTTTCCGCTCAACATGTGCTCCATAGCCTCGTTAGCCTTGCTGAGTGGGAACTGTTCACTCATGCATTGCACGCCGTGTGTCTGGGCGAAAGCAATAGCTTCTTCCGCGTCAAGAGCATGACCAGACGGCCAGCCGTGGACGCTGATGCCCTTCAAGATCATAGGGATGGTGTTGACCGTAATATCACCCACAGCTATGGCAAGTTAGCGCTAGCGTTCTGAGATGTGGGGATTTGAATGACTTACGGGCGAGGACCACAACCTTACCCCCTGCAGCGCAACCGTTGACCAACTGTCCAATGATGGTCGGGTTCGGAGCAGTCACGACAATCAAGTCGGCGCCACCCATCTTCTGCAGGGCTTCAGCGGTGTCCTCCTTGCTGCCGTCAATGTAGTCCGTCGCGCCCAGCTTGGTAGCAAAGTCCTTCTTGCTTGCGTCACGAGACAGAGCAACGGTCCGATAGCCCATCTTCCGGCTGTATTGCACGGCCAGATGTCCGAGACCTCCAAGACCCTGGACAGCGACTGTTCCACCGGCAATGACGCCCATGTTCCTCATGGCATTGAAAACGGTCACACCGGCGCAGAGAAGCGGGGCTGATTCGGCGGGGTCGAGGCCGGCGGGGATCCTGACGGCGGCTTCGGTGCGGAGAGTAACGTACTCGGCATCTGGGGGAGAGAACTGTCAGTTGACCAATCGCCAAGGTGGAATCAGAGGTCAGCGTACAGCCACCATTCCGGGTGACACCGTTGATGGCCTCGTTGGCGCACATCTGGAACATGCCGCGGTTGCACTGCTTGCAGAGACCGTCGTGGCCGCCGTGCCAGGGGCCGCCTGCATCCTGGTCAGTAAGTTTGCTTGCGATCAGCAGCAAGCGCACCTACCAACGCGGTCTCCAACCTTCCACTTCTTCTCGTCGGGGCCAATGGCAACAATGTCACCAATGACCTCGTGGCCGGGAATGATGGGGCTTGGGGGAGTGTCAGTGCAGGTACGGAGGAGGGCGGAGTGCGGGTGGCGTACGGCTGGCCGAAGGCGCCGGTGCGAACGGCCTCGTCGGAATGGCAGACTCCGCACGCCTTGACCTTGACCAGGACCTCGCCGTGCTTGGGGTCCTCTAGCGGCACATCCTTGATGACGAGCTTGGCGTTGGCTTCCTCGACGACGGCGGCCTTGAACGTCTTGGGGAGGCTGGGAGACATGGTTTCTCAAAGGTTGATAGTGTACAATTGAGGTCTGTCCGGCGCCAGGGCCGCGATGGCAGCTATTTGAAGGCCGGCGCAGCTCCCACAGCTACCCCACCAAGGCGGCGAGCCTGACGTCGACACTGCGCAAAGTCCGCGACTCCAGGCAGCTAGCACCGGCGCTAGGCTGCAATCGGGGACCAGATCGGGCCTCGACCACGCGGGGGCGGGAATGAGGCGTCTGTCAGCTCGAAATAAGGTTTTCTGAGCGATGTCATAGGCTCTGGCTGGCGTGGAATGTTTGTTGACTAAACGTCGCCGGGCTTGTCAGCAGCGACCACCAACATTGTCAGCCTGAGACTGGCAAGTGCGCGGGAGCTAAGCGAGTTGGCACGTCGCGCTGGGACGGCGATAGGACTAAGGCCGCGCTTCAGTCCGAGCGAGGCAGTGAGACGAGCATTGCTCTCCCGATCAACGTGACACGGCCAGCCTGACGCAGCCATCCTGACATGGCCCAGCCGGTGGGATGTATATGTACGGCCGCAACGAAGCCCTCGCGGGTGGGTCGACGGGCACGCGGCCGGACGCGTGTAGGAGGCGAGGGCGGTCCTGGGTGCAGCGCAGCGCGCATTTGGAGAACGAGGCAACTTGTCGACGGCGCGCTGAAATAGGGACTGCGGGGACGGCGGGCTGGGGCGGAGGCCAGCTGCCAGGGCCAGGCCGGGGCGGAGCGGGGTGGAATCGATGATGTCAGCGAGCGCCGCCGCCTTAGCCCGTCGCCGCTTATCTCTGGCTGGCTGGCCCGTGCGCCACTTGAGCCGCCGCCGGCCTCGCCCAGCTCCCCGCGACGCGTCTGCGCGAACTCGCTGCGACGCCCACCTGCTGCGAGTCAAGAAATGGGGGTTGATAGCAGCCGCACCACCATGGCCCGCGAAAATGCTGCCGGCTTGCCTCCTGCAGCTCTCACACGCCGTCGCCGCCGCCCTGCACCCCGCCCTGGGCATGGATAGCCTCGTCTCGCCCCGTCGCCTGCTGCGCCTGGCTCTTGCTGCTCTGCCGCTGGCCTCCAACGCCCACGCCAAGAAGAGCCTGATCGTCGACACTGACCTGTTCTCCGACGTCGACGATGCCGGCGCTCTGCTCCTGGCTGCCACCTCACCCAATGTGAACCTCCTTGCCGTCAATGTCAACTATCCCTCCTCTTACTCGGCCCTGGCCGCCTCTGCCATTGTCGCCCACTACGGTCATCCCGACCTCCCAATTGGCATTGTGCGACCCCTGACGAACGACTCTTTCTTCGACGACTTCTACTTCGAGCTGGGCGAGTATGCAAGCAAGGTGTCGTACCATTGGTCCGACGGCTCGTTGGAATGGGGTAATGCCGGCCAGGCCTGGGATCCGGTGACTCTGTACAGAAAGCTCCTCAGCAGCCAGGAGGACGGGAGTGTGACCATTGCGTCCATTGGCTTCTTCGATAACGTGAGTTCGCCCGCAAGTTTCCGGAGCCGGGCGGACCTGCTGAACAGTTGCGACAGCTTTCGAGACTGCTCAATTCCACAGCCGACGCCTTTTCTAACAGCTCCGGCGTCGATCTGGTCGTAAACAAGGTTTCGGAGCTTGTCGTCACGGGTGGCGGCTACCCCTCCGGCTATGAATACAACTTCTGGGTATCTCTGCTGCGCCTCCGCATGTGTCCATGGCTGACTGGGCGTGGGGCAGGGTTCGAACAGCTCGTTGACGGCGCATGTGGTCAACAACTGGCCGGGCAAAATCACCTTTTCAGGTAACAGGCCGCCACCGTCAGCTCATTATATGCAGTACTGATGCCACGCCCAGGCAGCGAATTGGGCGGCAACGTGACATCCGGGGCGCCCTTGACCGTCCGGGGTCCATCCAACGACCCTGTCGCGGCTGCCTATCGCTGGTACACCGGATACAACGCATCGCGATTCAGCTGGGATCCTCTTACCGTGCTTTATGCTTGTCAGGGGCTGGGCGACCTGTTCGAGTACGGAAACGAGTTCGGGTACAATTACGTGCATCCGAACGGAAGCAACGACTGGGTCTATGACAGGAATGTCACGGACCAGCATTGGCTGCAGTTGAAGGTCGACAACGAGACCGCTGCGAGGGAACTGGATCGCCTTTTCCTAGAGGGCGCCGCCTCGGCCGCTTAGTTAAGGGTGCACCTTGACCATCAAGGTAATCATATCTGTCCACCCACTCTGCCGGGTCGTTTCAGCTGGTGAAAGAGTCCGAGCCGGCGGTATCAACACGTCAGACCGCACTGCGCCTACGTAAATCCCGCTGGCGAAGCTTTCCGTGTGCCTGCAGTTACCGGCATCCCACCTACCGGGCTAGCCGGCGGTTTGCGGCAGTTGGCGGTCTCAGCCGAGATTGTGGCGGAAGGCCGTGGTGATTTGCTTGATCTCCGCCGGGGCGAAGCGGGCCTTTCCGGGTTTAGTCGGCCATTTGAAGAGTCCGAATTCCCGGCTTCACCATTTGCGGCCAACAGCACGCCCAACTGCCTCCACTGTACGGATTACTTAGAAAACAAAGGTCTCCTCCTGCCGGACATATGACCTCTCGCTCTCTAAACCCCGAGGCCGAAGAGGCGTCTTCTAGACTTCTTCTGCAACGTGGCCAACGTCATCCCCATGTCTTCCGTGCTCTCGTATCTCACCGATCGCCTCCGGAAATGGTGTGCTTTTACAATCAGAGTGCGGTCTTCCATGGACAAGGTTAGCCTTGGACGGGAGCAGACTATTCCGTGATATGCTTGTTGGCCGCAGCTGGCTACCTTGTCGCCTTGACGGAGACTTGAAGTTGGTGAAGCCTCGAGACTCATCTGGAACATGAGATAAAGACACGCAGCTGGCCGACCACGTTCAAGAAGACCAGCCTGACCTAGATATGTTGCTGCATTTTGCAGCGCCTAGGCTCTCTAATCGGCCGAGACGCGTGCCGGTTGCTTAGTTCGGACATTTGGGTCCGCTCGCTCCTCCACCCTAAGAACTGCGAAATGTCCGAGCTCCGCCTCTCGTCTGACTGGTCCCGGATGTCTGACCACCCCCGGTCCGCCCCTCCAACATCTCGCCCCTCGAGAAATGCTGTGATATCTGCGCAATTACTACCCCTTCCTGACTAACAATCGGCTCTACATCCCTCCGACTTGGCTTTTGCTGCCTTCGGACGAGGAGGGTCCTTCCGGGTCTCTGGAAATCTCCGTATCACGTACCCTTGCACCCCTGCACCAACATCAGGCAGGTATTTTTATACTTCTGCTCAACTTCTTCCTGTTTCTCACCACCGTTACACCTTCTTTTTCCTTTCAGCCCCACAGGCTTAGCCTCACAGGCGACGGCTTAATCTACTTCCAGCTCGACATCCGCCTTAATTCCTCCGCTCTCACAGCTGGCTTCCCTCCTAACCTCCACCCTGCCTCCTTGAAGGCAGCCTTCGCGAAAAAATGGTCCACCCCCAACCCCACTCCGTGGGCTCGTTCCCCGCCGGCATAGGCGAGGAGATTGTTCGCACACTGTCAGGAGAATCCCGTCGAGAGCGCGAGATGCAGGATATCGATGCCGACTCGAGAAGCGAGCGTTTCGGCTCTGAAGATGCCGACGAGAAGTCTGTGGAGAAGGGCCACTCGGACGATCATGGCGCATGGCACATGGCAAGCGAAGTGCGAGAAATCAGACAACGCGACGAAGTAGACGGCGGCAAGACTAGGAAGCTGGGCGTCACCTGGCAAAATCTCACCGTCAAGGGCATCAGCAGCGATGCCACATTCAACGAGAATGTCCTCTCCCAGTTCAATCCCATTGGCAAGAGCAACAAGAACGTTCCCATGAAGACCATCGTCGACAACTCGCATGGCTGCGTCAAGCCCGGAGAGATGCTGCTCGTTCTCGGACGCCCTGGAGCAGGCTGCACAACGCTGCTGAGCATGCTCTCGAACCGGCGACTTGGATATGCCGAGATCTCGGGAGACGTTAAGTTTGGCAGCATGTCCGACAAGGAGGCCAAGAACTACCGCGGCCAGATTGTCATGAACACCGAAGAAGAAATCTTCTTCCCCACCTTGACGGTCGGCCAGACTATTGACTTTGCCACTTGCATGAAGGTTCCCTTCCATCTGCCACCTGAGGTCAAGACTGCCGAAGAGTATGCCCAGGTCAACAAGGACTTCCTCCTGAGGTCCATGGGAATTTCCCACACCGACGACACAAAGGTCGGAAACGAGTTTGTTCGTGGTGTCTCCGGAGGTGAGAGGAAGCGTGTCTCCATCATCGAGTGTCTCGCAACTCGGGGAAGCGTCTTCTGCTGGGACAACTCGACTCGTGGTCTTGACGCCAGCACGGCTCTCGAGTGGACCAAAGCCATCCGCGCCATGACCGACATCCTCGGGCTCACCAGCATCGTCACCCTCTACCAGGCAGGCAACGGTATTTACAACCAGTTCGACAAGGTCCTGATCCTCGATGAGGGCAAGCAGATCTACTATGGCCCGCAGAAGGAGGCCGTGCCCTTCATGGAGGAGCTCGGCTTCGTTTGCGACCCTTCCGCCAACCAGGCCGATTTCCTGACGGGTGTCACCGTCCCGACTGAGCGCCAGATAAGACCTGGCTTCGAGGATAGGTTCCCGCGTAATGCCGGTGAGGTTCTGGCTGCCTACGACCGATCGCCTATCAAGCCCAAGATGATCGCGGAATACAACTACCCGGAAACCGAGGAAGCCAAACAGAACACGGCTGCCTTCAAGGAAATGGAGGCCAGAGACAAGCACAAGAGTCTTCCCAAGAACTCGACGTTGACGACCAGCTTCTTCACTCAGGTCAAGGCCTGTGTCATTCGGCAGTACCAGATCTTGTGGGGTGACAAGGCGACCTTCATCCTCAAGCAGGTCTCGACACTCGTCCAGGCTCTCATCGCTGGTTCTCTCTTCTACGACGCTCCTGGTAACTCGGGCGGCCTTTTCGTCAAGGGCGGCGCGCTGTTCTTCTCTCTCCTGTACAACTCTCTGCTCGCCATGTCTGAAGTCACGGATTCGTTCACTGGCAGGCCCGTCCTGGCCAAGCATCGTTCCTTCGCTCTGTACCATCCGGCCGCTTTCTGTATCGCGCAAATTGCCGCTGATATTCCGGTTTTGCTGTTCCAGATCACGCACTTTGGCATCGTCGTCTACTTCATGGTCGGGTTGAAGAGCACTGCCGACGCCTTCTTCACCTACTGGATCCTGAACTTTGCGGTGACCATGGCCATGACAGCATTGTTCCGTCTTGTTGGTGCTGCATTCCCCAACTTCGATGCTGCATCCAAGGTCTCCGGTTTCCTCGTCTCGGCGCTGATCATGTACACCGGCTACATGATCATCAAGCCCAACATGCACCCGTGGTTCGTCTGGATCTTCTGGATTGACCCTCTGGCCTACGGTTTCGAAGCACTGCTCGCCAACGAGTTCCACGGCCAGGACATTCCCTGTGTTGGCGTCAACATCGTTCCTGGCGGACCTGGGTATGGCACTGGTCTGGGAGGACAGTCTTGCGCCGGTGTCGGTGGCGCGGCAGTTGGTGCGACCAGCGTTTCCGGCGACGACTACCTCGCGTCTCTTTCGTACAGCCACAGCCACGTCTGGCGCAACTTCGGCATCACCTGGGCCTGGTGGGTTCTGTTCGCCGCTCTCACCATCTTCTTCACCACCAAGTGGAAGCAGATGGGCGAGGGTGGCCGCAGTCTCCTGATCCCCCGCGAGCAGCAGCACATGGTCAAGCACCTCCAGCCCCAGGACGAGGAGGCCCAGCCCGCCGAGAAGCCCCGTGGCCAGTCCGAGAACTCGGATGACACACTCAACAACCAGCTGATCCGCAACACCAGCATCTTCACCTGGAAGAACCTGTCCTACACCGTCAAGACCCCCCACGGCGACCGTACTCTCCTCGACAATGTCCAGGGCTACGTCAAGCCCGGTATGCTGGGCGCTCTCATGGGATCATCCGGTGCCGGCAAGACTACCCTTCTCGATGTTCTCGCCCAGCGCAAGACCGATGGCACCATCCACGGCTCCATCATGGTTGACGGTCGTCCTCTCCCCGTTTCGTTCCAGCGGTCCGCCGGCTACGTCGAGCAGCTGGACGTCCACGAATCCCTCGCCACCGTCCGCGAAGCCCTCGAGTTCTCCGCCCTCCTCCGCCAGTCCCGCGAAACCCCCCGCGAGGAGAAGCTCCGCTACGTCGACACCATCATCGACCTCCTGGAACTCCACGACATCGAGCACACCCTGATCGGCCGCCCCGGCGCGGGGCTCTCTGTTGAGCAGCGCAAGCGCGTCACCATCGGCGTCGAGCTTGTCTCCAAGCCCAGCATCCTGATCTTCCTCGACGAGCCCACGTCCGGCCTCGACGGCCAGGCCGCCTACAACACCGTCCGCTTCCTCCGCAAGCTCGCCGAAGTCGGCCAGGCCGTCCTGGTCACGATCCACCAGCCGTCTGCCCAGCTCTTCGCGCAGTTCGACACGCTTCTCCTGCTCGCCAAGGGCGGCAAGACGGTATACTTTGGCGAGATCGGCGAGAACGCGACGACGATCAAGGACTACTTTGGCCGCTACGGCGCGCCGTGCCCGCGCGAGGCCAACCCGGCCGAGCACATGATCGACGTCGTGTCTGGCAGCCTCTCTCAAGGCAAGGACTGGAACAAGGTGTGGCTCGAGTCGCCCGAGCACGAACGCGTGACGAAGGAACTCGACACCATGATCGCCGACGCGGCGAACCGCCCTCCCGGAACCACCGACGACGGCCACGAGTTCGCGGCGCCGATGTGGGAGCAGATCAAGCTGGTGACGCACCGCATGAACCTGTCGCTGTACCGCAACGTCGACTACGTCAACAACAAGTTCGCGCTGCACATCGGCTCCGCGCTGTTCAACGGCTTCTCGTTCTGGATGATCGGCGACAGCGTCAGCGACTTGCAGCTCAAGCTGTTCAGCGTCTTCAACTTCATCTTCGTGGCGCCTGGCGTCATCGCCCAGCTGCAGCCGCTGTTCATCGATCGCCGCGACATCTACGAGACGCGCGAGAAGAAGAGCAAGATGTACCATTGGGTGCCGTTCGTGACCGGCCTCATCATCTCCGAGATCCCGTACCTCATCATCTGCGCCGTGCTGTACTTCGTCTGCTGGTACTACACGTGCGGCTTCCCCTCGGCCGCCAAGTACGCCGGCAGCACGTTGTTCGTCATGGTAAGTCTCCAGCCTACGTGATGGAGGGAAAATGCTAACAGGAAGACAGTTGATGTACGAGTTCGTCTACACCGGCATCGGTCAGATGATCGCAGCCTACGCGCCCAACGCCGTCTTCGCCTCTCTCGCCAACCCCGTCGTCATCGGCACACTCGTCTCCTTCTGCGGCGTGCTTGTGCCGTACACGCAGATCCAAGAGTTCTGGAGATACTGGTAAGCCCTGCTCCCCCCTCTCCAACCGCCGCCGGCCATACTAACGCGGCACTCCTCGCAGGATCTACTGGCTCAACCCGTTCAACTACCTCATGGGCTCGCTCCTCACCTTCACCACCTGGTCCGCCGACGTGTCGTGCTCGTCGCACGAGTTCGCCGTCTTCGACCCGCCCGCCAACCAGACCTGCGCCGACTACCTGACCGCCTACCAGCAGGGCATGGGCGCGGCGTCCAACCTCGTCAACCCCGACGCCACGGCCGGCTGCCGCGTGTGCCAGTACCGCACCGGCGCCGACTACCTCAAGACGATCAACATCAAGGACGAGTACTACGGGTGGAGGGATGCCGGCATCGTCGTCATCTTCGCCATCAGCAGCTACGCGTTGGTGTTCCTGCTGATGAAGCTGCGGACCAAGGCGACGAAGAAGGCGGAGTAAGGGATGGGGATGGGTGAAGAGAGGGGCGGGTGTAATTTGTGCGAGAGTGTGGGAGGGGGCCCTTTTCTTTGATACCAATGCGTGGAAGCGATCGCGTTCTTGTCGGGTTTGTTCTCTTCGCTCATGTTAATGCCCACTTATTAGACGGGTTTTCTTTGGTCATGCGGATTGTAAAGACATTGGGCAACCAAAAAGCCATATAGAGTATCGCTCGCTGAGGGCGCCGGGTAACTTGCAGTGTCACTAAGCATATTGCTACGAATCATAGATAGAAAATCAGATCTTGGATGTGTTAGAAGTAATCGAGTTATGCTTAAACGCTGCGAGTTGAGTTTGAGCTGCCAAATGAACGCATGAGACGAGCAACACCAGAGAAGAGGTGACCATAATCCAGCAGCAGGCTCGAGACACCACCAAACAAAGCGCGAAGTCCTTCGTGCTGCTGCTGGATGGTCAGCACCTCGCAGCATCTGCAACACGTCCGAAACACCAAACCATCGCCCTCAACCAAACAACCCCAACACTTTCCTTTTAGCCTTTATCGTCTGCTCTCCAATCGCTGAAACCTCTAAGCCCTATCGTATTCCCGCACCGAGAAAAAACAAGCTTCCCACGTGGCCAAATTCCCCGAATTCCGGCTTCTTCCCTCGCATTTGAAATCCGGAACGAGGCGGAAGCGAGTGGTGAGGGAACGAGAACACGATCGTCCCCGGGCTTCGGTCGCTCGGCCCCCGCGTCCTCCGTCTGCGATTATGGATACACCGACTGCCGCAGAGCGGAAATTGTGGGGATCAGAGTGCGCTGGTGGGCGGTGCGTGGGCGGAGGGTTTCCGCCAGCCCGGAGTCCGACCCGAAAGGGACTTTGGCACTTGTGTTGCTCCCCCTTGGCTGGGCACGTCCGTCTGGCGTGCGTGGTGCGGGTTGCGATTGAGGCTCGGCATCGCGGCTGGGGAGGAGAAGGGTCTCGGGTGCTGGTGGGATGTGGGTTGGGTGGCTCCCGAGCGTTGCCGGACCGAGCCGGGAGATGATGGCCAACTGCCTGCCTGATGCGTACTCTACACCATACCGGCTCGCACGTCGTTGCGGCAGACTGCGCGTCGATATCGATAGGGCATGCAGCGATATTGAAAATAATCTATCATGGCAACGCAGATCTGCGGTCGCATTCTGAATTCTCCCAGCTGTGGCGATATTGCACCAACAAGTTTCAAATAATGTTGCAACATGTGCTTGCCTTTAACAGCAGATGAAGCATTCATCCAGATAAGTCTGGCAAGTTCATTTCATAGAGCTTGCTTGTGCGTGCAGATTCTCCAACCGCCCAGGTATGAAGGGCACGTTCTTACTGCAATACTTCACGAACTGAGAACGGAGTTGTTCCGCAGCCCGTTTATCCACCCCCCTCTCCTTTTCCATAAGCATCCTCCGGACACTCCATAATCACTAACAGGGCCCACCTTCTCCATCATACCCTGATTTCTGGGAGCGGCGGCAATCCACGCTTCTGAACGGCAAGTCTATACGCATCCTGTACGACCCACTCTCGGGACGAATCCCGTTTTGATCAGCTCCTCGCTCTTCAAAGACAGACCGAACGAGAGTCATGCAATCACCGACCGTTGAGCTCGGTTCGGAGATAGCACAGATGCGACGTGGTGAGGGGGAAGAAAAGGAGAGGGATGACTCACGTAGCTGTCCAGCCGCACGTCGTCAGGATGCATGCCGGGAGAAGCCGTGCCCTGGTCTTCAAAGTGGAAAATAGCTGCGGCATTTTTATTGTAGGCACCCCAGTGAGGAACACCCGGAACTGGCGGACTGCTGATTAGTCGTGTGTGCTCCCGAGCAATGGAGGGATGGGTGGGGGAAACTCACTGCCGTGATAGTTGGGGTCGAGGTGGTAGGCGAAGGAGATCCACCTGCCACACTTCGTCAGTCCTCTCACTCTCTCCCACATTTCGAACCACCTCCAAAACGTCCTCGAGTGAATCCTCTAGTACAGTCCGTCACGAAGGAAGGCCAAAGCTACACTCACATTCCCTGCATCAACTCTCCCAACCTCCTATCCCCTTCCGTCGCATCCCCCCACCCATATACATCCCCCCAAACCCACCCCAACTCCGCCGCATGCAGCACGCCCGCCCTGATCTTATTCGCGTCCGGAACGTCCGGCGGGAAATTGTAGAAATGCTCCTTGAACAGCGACAACGGTGGTTTCTGCGCGAAAAGGTAGCCCCAGGTTTTCGCGCCCCCATACGCAGTGCTTCTGTTGCCGTCCCTGGCGTCCTCCCCCGAGCTGTGTCGACCAAGCACCACGCGACGCGGGATATCCTGCACGGCGTCACCCAGGACAGCCTCACCGATGTAGTAGCTGTCCGGGGCGGTGGGGTCGGCGTCGAAGCCACGGCCGTTTTGGGCGGCGGTGTGATTGTAGTAGGTTGCCACAACGGGGGCGGCGAGTGAGAGGTCGGTGGTGTTGAGGTTTTCTGCCGGGGGTAAGTGACCAGGAAGCCAGGACGACGGGGCGAAGACTCACTCGCCACGACGGAAGTCAGGTAGGTCAGGTTCGTGGCAGTGCCGGACGGCACCAGGCCGTACAGACTGCCCTCGTTCAAGTTCGTCCCGACGATCTGGAGGCACGTCAGCGCTCACCCACTCCGCCCTCCAACAACCACACCACACCCACCATCGGAATCCGCGCCACCCGCTCGTCCCAGTAGTCCGGACTCGTCACCCACACCCCGTCAACCCCGAACCCGACCTGCTCCTGCACAAACTCATCCAACGTCTGATACAGCTCGCTCGCGGGATCAAACCACACCCTCGCCAGCGCCTCCGCGCTCACCCCCCTCAAACACCCCAACGCCGCCTCACCGCCGCCCACCCCCACCGCCGGACACCCCACCGCCCGCAGACTCGCCGCCAGATACGCGTCCCCATCCGCCGGCACACGCCCCCTCAACGCCAGGCTGCCCGGGGCCCCGCTCTCCAGCACGACGCCCTGAAACAGCACGCCCTCCTCCCCCTCCGCCGCGGCGGCGCGCGCCTGCATCCACGCGTCGAAGCTGCCGGCGCTCTGGCCGAACAGCACGACGCGCCGCGGGTCGCCGCCGAAGGCGGGGAGATGGGCGTGCAGCCAGCGCAGGGCCGCGCGCTGGTCTTTCAGGCCGGCGTTGAGGAGGCGGCGCGCGGCGAGGGGGGTGTTGGCCAGGAAGCCGAGGCCGCCGGTGCGGTAGTTGAGGGTGGCGACGAGGAGGGGGTGGGCGCGGGCGGAGGCGTTGCGGACGAGGTGGGGGGCGTTGTACCATTTGGGCTGGCCGGCGATGTTGGCGCCGCCGTAGAGGAAGACGAGGACGGGGAGGAGGGGGGGCGGTGGGGAGGGGGTGGTGGTGGTGTTGGTGGCGGGGAGGGAGGGCCGGAAGATGTTGAGCGTGAGGCAGTCTTCTGAGAGCCCGTTTTCGTCGGTGAATGAGGCGTCTTGCAGGCAGCCTGGGCCATAGTTCGTGGCGTTGTACTCGGTGGTGGGCGAGCCAGAGGTGTAAGGGGCGGGGTCGGCGAAGCGGAGGGGGCCGATGGGCGGGGCGGCGTAGGGAATGCCGAGGAATTGGTCGACGCCTGGAATGGTCGCGTTGCCGATGTAGATGCCCTGAGGGGTGGAGACTCGGGGTTGGTGTTGGCACAGGGCCGGTGTGAACAATAGCACGAGCTGGGGTATGAGGTGCATGATGAGACTGGGATTGGTTGCGGGGAGAGGCTTACTGCAACGAGGATTGGGACGAGACGCAGCTTTTATTGTTGCCGGGGAGGCCATGCTGAAGGGATGCAGAACCATAGAAATGACTATTTGAACCGCTTAGGCGCAACCCATTTGCCGTATCTGATGTAGTGTGCCATGTCAGCGAATGGTAAGTATGGATTTGTGTGCAGTGTGAGCAACATTGACGGACATGGCGTCAACATGCAGGACTGTACGCGTGGTTGGCATATGCAGAAGCAGACGAGCTGCGGCTGAGATCTACGGTGGTAGCACAGAGATCCTCGCCGCCTCAACCCTGGTCAGAGATAGGCTATTGCCCTTGTTGCCTCGAGAAGCTGTCTCGGGAAGCTTCTGTAAGGGAGTTATGATGCTTGCTCGTGTTCTTCGCCGTCTAGGTAGAGTGGGACAAGTAGTTCCTACGTCAGTCTAGAAGTGCTTTACCTCCCTTAAGCCTGAATGACTAGCTGTCAACCCCTTTCGAGCTGGCCAAGACCCAATGTTGTAGTCTTGCCAGATCTGATCATACGTACGCATCGCCTCGGGTACGATATTGGGCAGCATGGCAGAAGCAGCACCATCTCTATGCAGGATATTGGCCATGCACGATACCAAGCAAGCTGGGAACTTTGTTGGCATAATAGCACGTCCCAGGGCTATGGCTTTGGTGTACGACCCCCTGCGCTGACGGCGGCTCTGGGTATTTGTACGACGTCGGGTACTAGGCTTGAGCTGGGTGGCTGCGTCTGACAGCAGCTTCCCCTGACACAACACTTGACGCAGGTGGCTGATCTGTGCGACTTTTGCGTGGTGCTGCTACTGAATTCCAGCCCAAAACCTTTGATGAGCTGATGATTCAAGGCGAATAAGGGCAGTAGTAGCGGTGCATCTGGTTCGTATCTCATCTCGATTTTTTAGAACAATCACCAGTGGCTTGCAATGTTAGAATCCATTGGTAGTTGCCGTTAGGAGGCGTAGAGACTGACATGGAAACAGGCCAGCCATCTGATTTAGGCTTTTAAGCATAACTTCTCCACGTCTTCCCCCAAGGTCGGCTAATTGGATCTTTTCAATGGATGGGAGAGCCGCGTCAGATGTTGAAAAAGGTTATTTAAGCAGGCTGCCTCCGGGGCGTCTGCTTAAATTCCAACAATGCTAACATTCTTCTGTTCGCCCCATGAGAGTAGCGGGACTCAGATCCAATATTCCATTAAGGCTGTGCGTACCGCAACTTCCCCGATGTACCGTATTGCACAGAGAAGCCACAGTGACGATAGTTGATGTTATACGGATGGAGTATTATCCTTGTGGTTTTTTGATGTTTGATGAAAGCTATAGAAAGCTTCAAAGAGGGATCTCAATGGCATGCCGCAGGCATTGAAAGAGTGTTGATGTGGCACACGTCATACCCGCGTGAGTGTGTTGTCATCGGCCAATGCACCACGATAAGTGGACGCATGTTGGTGCATGCATCCGCAGCGTCACGAGACCGAGGCAACCCGTTTATGTTCGCGTCTGAATCCGGCAGGTGGGGTAGAGGTACAATGTTGGAATTCTTTGGCTGTTGTCTTTGCTCTGTCGTATCTAGGTTATATCTCAAAAAGAGGACTGAGAGTACATAGGAGGGACAGAAGTTAACGAAGTCCAGTCGCGTCCGAAGAGGATATTTGCGCAGCAAAGCCAGAACTCGTCCAAGCATTCGCTTACTGCTTCAACTCATCACCCGTGCCGATCTTTCCCACGCCATCTCTGACCCTCTCCTGCAACCAGTGCGGCCAACCTCTGATACCAGCAAGGTTCTTGAAGGTCCTGGGGAGGATCAATTGATCACCACGGCAACCAAAGATCTGCTTGAGGATGGAGCCGCCCACAAAATCCGCAGTGAGCAGCTGACCCTGATTCCGCTCGAGATGGTCGGCATGGTCGGCAACAAGAGGGGTCTTTGTCCAGTTGGGGTGCACGACGGTGGTGTGAACATTGGGAGCATTGTGACGGTGGCGGAGCTCTTGAGTGAGACCTGCAGAAATTGTCAGCTTTGGTTGGAAATTCGACGGCAACGTGGAGACCTACCCTCATGGAAGGCCAGAGCACCAGACTTGGTGGCAGCATAGTCGGTGATGCTGGCTACCGTCACGAAGCTGGCCATGCTGGCGACGGTCACCACATGGCCCTTGTCGTGTTTGATCATGTTGGGCAGGAACGCGCGACATGTGTACCAATGCGACAAAAGGTTGACTCCAAAGATCTTATTCAGCTCCTCCGGTGTAGTCTCGATGATGGTATGCGAGGCGCCAATGCCGGCATTGTTGACCAGGATGGATGGGTTGCCTAGGGTTGACTTGATCTGGTCTGCTGCGTGGGAGACGGCGTCGGCGTCGGTGATGTCGCAGCGCTGGTAGAAGATGAGGTCTGGAAGCAATTAGCAGACTGCGGCAGCAGGCAGGTGGTGACAGTGGCCTACTGTGCTCCAATCTCTTGGGCAGGGGCTGCACGTCCAGAATAGCCACCTTGACCCCCTTCTCGACGAGTCCCTTGACGACAACCTCGCCGATGCCACTGCAGCCACCCGTCACGACAGCAACCTCGCGGGGCCAGATCCAGCGGTCAGCATCACTGCGGACGCTCCAGCCATTCGTCGCGAGAGAGCTCAGCCAGCCATTGAGTTTGTCCACTACGCCAAAAACAACTAGCCACTTCAGGGCTGAGACAATGCGCGGGACGGTGAAGCTAGCAGGAAGGCGGGCTAGCTGGCGGAGGGCTGGCTCCTGGAATTGGCCGGGGGCCTTCGTGAGCAGCCACAGCAGCGGCGCCGTGAATAGCGGATTCACGACGGCGGCGGCCACGGGGCCGGAGAGGTTGATGAGGGCCTGCGAGCGTTTGGACATGGCGAAATTTGACATGGCTGATGCTGCGGGCCCCGGTGGGCTATATAGTTTCAGCGGGCAGGGAAGCGGTGGGCATGGACGGCAGCATGTGGAAGTGCAATTTGGCGTGTGGGCTTGGGTGGAGCAGAGGCCTCGCGGATCAGAATCTGGGGAAGCTCAAGAGACGGGCCTCGGCAGCCCAGCAAGCGCCTTGATCGTCCCCACGATCCACTCTCGGCCGTATGTGCGCGCCGCTAGTCGCCATGTTGCTGCCTCTTCGGGTTGCAGAGGACGGATGCGCGTGATGCCGGGGCATGTGGTGAGGTGAGAGGAGCGAGGCGCGCGAGGGCGAGAGACGCGCACCAGAGCTCGCGGTGACGCAGCGGCGGCCAGTCGGGGCGTCATGGCGTTCTGGCCCGCGGCAATGCTGCCGAGTTGGGCCAGCCTGCGCGGATTCCCAAATTATTTCCAACCGCACCTCAACTCCCCACGACGCGTTGCCGGCTGCTTGGTGCGATGATTCCCCGCATAGGCAGCGCGCTGGTAGCGCCGTCGCCGTTTGCTCTGCCTCCGCTCCAGTCAGCCTGTCGCCGCTCCGTCCTGCGTCCTTCGCTTGCCCTCCAAGTCGCTTCAGCTCGCGCCGCCTCTACCTCGACCTCGACCTCTTCTGTGAAGTCCGCCTCGACACCACCGCTGTCTCCCTCCCAGAAGCGTGCCATTCCTTCCGCCAAAAAGCCTGCCACTCCCCCTCACAAGGACCTCTCCGAGACTCCTACCAAGTCTGTTACCAAAGATGTCGCTAGACAGCCTACGAAGGACATTGCCGAACAGCCTGCGAAAGACCTCGCCGAACCTCCCGCCAAAGACCTCGCCCCAACCGCGAATATAGGAGAGCGTGCCAATCCTCCAGTCTCCACTCTTCCCGCACCTGTCGACGTCCCAGACCGCCAGCCCGGCCAGTCTCTGTTCTCCTACGGCCTCAAGTCCGGCAAAGCCTACCTTCAATTCTACAAGACGGGCGTCAAGCACGTGTGGCACAACTGGAAGCAGGCGAACGCGGTGAAAGCGCGCCTGCGCGGCAGCGCGCCCATCGCCATCAAGCGCGACATGGACGTGCGGCACGCGCCGTTCACGCGCGGCGAGTTCCAGCTGCTGCGGCGCTCGCAGTACGACATTCGGCGCGTGCCGCCCTTCGTGGTGCTGTTCCTGATCATCGGCGAGTGGCTGCCGGTCGTGGCCGCGTTCGTGACGGCGCTGGTGCCCGTGACGTGCCGCATCCCGGCCCAGATCGAGAAGGAGGAGCGCAAGCGCGAGGACCAGCGCCGCCGCGGGAAGGACCTGCTGCTGTCCCAGGCCGCGCGTGCCGGTCTCTCGGCTGGGGGTGCGGACGCGTGGAAGACGAGTAGGCTGGACACGCTGAGTATGAACTTGGACAAGGCGGGTAAGGACCTGAGCTACCATCCGAAGAAGTCGATGCACCTGTACCTGCACTACGCGTCTACCAACTTCAACGTGCGGTCATCGCTGTGGGATCGGACCGGAGCATACGTCATCATGCCTGCCATACCGTGGATGATCAAGCTGCGGAGATATCTGAGGTATCTGACGCTGGACGACGCTCTGCTAGTACGTGACGGCGGCGTGGATGCGCTGCGGATGGATGAGGTTCGCATAGCCTGCTCCGACCGCGGTATCAACACTCTGGGCAGGACCGACGAGGCATTGAAGCGCGACTTGGCATCATGGCTCCAGAAGAAGAGAGGTGCGGAGTGGTTGAGCTTATTCTTCTTCACCAAGGACAGCAAGAAATAAGGGACTATGGAGAGTAGACATGTATGATTAGTGGGCCTTGCATATGAAGGCAGTTTCCTTCCATGCATAGGTAATGCGTCTTTGGTCTTCACTCATGTACAAGAAGTCCATCCTCTTCATGAAAATATACCATTCGCCAAAGGCCAAAAATGTCACGACGCTTATTTCCACATGTGATAAATATCTGAGCCTGCTGATATGTAGTCCAGTAACTTCCTGTAGAGTGCTGTTGCAACTTCTTCCATAGTTTCTGGTGCTGAAATTTAATGCAAGCGAAAATATCTAACGCAGACGGTGAATGACGCAATGAACACAATCGCCGGGTGACCCCCGCGTTATCTTATCGAGCGCCCAACTTTTTTCGACGCCCCGCGAGCGCGACAACAACCACAGCACCCTCCGCAGTTCTGCAACCCACGCAAAGCGCCCACACCCCCCAACAACAGCAATGCCTCCCTACGACAGCGACTCGTCCGGCGACGAGGCCTCCGACTACACCGAAACCAACGTCCTCCTCGGCTATGCCTCCAAAGACCCCACCGACGACACCTTCAGCCAGCTAGGCGGACACCCAGTACGCCTCTCCCCAACCACCCCTCCATCCACCCACTCACACCACCCCGCAGACCTGGCTCGACGCCGCCCACCCCCCCTCCTTCGCCCTCACCAAATGCCCCACCTGCACCACGCCGATGCCGCTCCTCCTCCAACTCAACGGCGACCTCCCGCAACACTTCCCAGGCCACTCCCGCCGCCTCTACATCTTCGCCTGCCGGCGCAAGACGTGCGCCCGCGCCCCCACCGGCGCCGCCCGCGCCCTCCGCGCCGTCAAAGCCGACGCCGCGCTCGCCGCCGCCGAGCGCCGCAAGAACGAAGCCGACGCAGCCAGGCGCGCTGCCTCCGCCGCCGCCGACGCGGAACGCAAGCGCCAGCAGGGCGCGCTGGGCAGCGCGCTGTTCGGCGGGCCCACGCCGGCCGAGGCGCGCGGTGCGAATCCATTCGCCGCGAACCCGTTTGCTGCGACCCCCGCGGCGCCCGCGAACCCGTTCGCGAGCCCGGCGGCTGGGCTGGCGGCCGCGCCGGCGCAGACGCCTGCCGCGAAGGCGGCGGAGGAGCTGCCGGCGACGTTTGCGCAGAAGGCGAGGATCGCGGGGGAGAAGGAGAAGGAGGAGAAGGCGGCGGCGGCGAGGCCGGTGTTCGAGGCGTGGCCGGCGGACGCGGCGGCGCTGGCCAGGCCGTACCCGAGATACCACCTCGACGCGGATTACGAGGCGCTGGGGCCCGAGGACGACGCCATCCCGGCGAATGCGCGGTTGGATCCTGAGGCGGCGGAGCCGGCGGAGGAGCCGGCGGGGAAGAGTGGTGGCGGGAAGGAGGATAAGGAGACGTTTGAGAGCTTGATGGATAAGACGTTTCAGCGGTTTGCGGACCGCCTGGCGCAGAATCCGGAGCAGGTGCTTAGGTACGAGTGGCGTGGCGAGCCGCTGCTGTACAGTAGGACGGATGCGGTGGGGAAGATGTTGGCGACTGAGGATGAGGATGAGGATGAGGAGCAGGGGGGAAAAGTGAAGACGGTGGGCGGGAGGAAGGGTATTCCGCGGTGCGGAAACTGCGGTGGTGAGAGGGTGTTTGAGATGCAATTGACGCCACAGGCGATTGCGGAGCTGGAGGCGGAGGAGCTTGGATTGGACGGCATGGAGTGGGGAGCTGTGATTGTGGGCGTGTGCGGGAAGGATTGCGTGGCGAAGGATGTGAAGGATGGCGAGGTGGGATATTTGGAAGAGTGGGTGGGTGTGCAGTGGGAAGAGGTTACTGAGAGAAGGAAGTAAGACAAGGCAAGGGGAGAGGCGAAAGCTTTGCTTTAGATTTGAGGGAGTCAAAAAGCGGACAGGAAAAGTTCTCGGTGTTTATACGATATCACGGCATAGCAGTTCAGGGGAAGAACATGAAGGGATGATTTTTCTTTGACTCTTATTTCTCTCTGGGGAGTTGCTGGCTAGCTCAAGTCCTGCCCTTGCCGGTGCCTGATGATTGCAATGGAACGTGTTTCAGCCTCCAATGCAGACACATTTCACTCGGCGGCATATTCCCCGTCTCGATTCCCGAGAAGACTGTGTAGCTCATCCTACCATGATAGGAGAAGCCAAACGCATCATATCGTACGTAGTCTCATAACGCCGTCTTTTCCTTTTGATGGTTCCTCTACCGGCCCAACCATCATACAATGCATGCTACTTTTTGGTCATGCGACTATCGAGATCTCATTGGAAGAGAAAAACAAACACCAGTTGATGATTAGTGTCACCACGTTAGGGCGAGATGGGAGATGGGAGAAGCGGAAGTGGTAGAGGATGGGTGGTGAGGTATTGGGTTGGTCGCCACACGTCTATGCGGGCTGCTCGTAGGCACGCTTGATCAACCTCGAGAACTCTAGCACGGGAGTTAGCGGCAGATTCCAATGGTGTGAAACCTTGAGCAAATTCTGATTAAAGTGCTGGATAGAAGCAAACTTACGGTCGAACTTGACGTTCTCCCTTACAACAGTGCCCTTAGCCTCGTTCTCCTTGTTCAGCGGCACCTTGACGACATCGCCCTCGATGCTCCAGCCGCAAACCTCACCGACGAAGTGCTCGAACTCCTTGCCCTTCCGGTTCAGCCACGTCTCGAGGATGGCGCGCTCGGTCTCGCGCACCGCCTGGCTGACCGTCACGGCGATGCGCACGCACATCAGCTCCTCGAACCCCGACACGTCCGCGATCAGATCCGCGTACAGGTCGTCCGAGTCCAGCGTCGCCCAGAAGCCCGCATAGTCGGCGGCACCGAGCAGGTTGCTAAGTATGCTGAGCTTTTGCACGGCCTCGCTGAGCGCAGGGTCGCCGGCCGCAGGGTTGGCGTTGGTGGTGCTGGACAGCGGGGCCAGAATGTGCGGCGGCAGCAGCGACAGGCAGAGGCTGAAGTCCGGCGAGGGGAAGACGGTGAGCGACTTGACGAGGATGTTGGTGATGGTCTCGTCGCGCGCGAGGTGCGGGTTGAATTGGTAGCTGTGCGAGTGCGCGAGGCGTCAGTCAAGGCTGTTCCTGGCAGATGCTGGTGTATTGACAAGTGTGTGTTTTTGAGATGCTTTCAGATAGAGCTAATAAGATCGCTTCAGTGGGCAGGAGTGATTCATGCTCCGTGAGCCCTCAGGTAATAGGAAACGTGTGGTATTTGATCATCATTGCAAAGAGCGCGGGAAACGCAGGCCAGGCAGCGGAAAGATAACAGCGCGATGGAGTCGCGGGTGAGGCCAGGGAAGGAGAGAGGGGCGCGGTACGTACAGCTTCAGCAGAGCCAGGTTCGCGTAGCAGTCGTAGGTCTGGTTTTCGCACTGCTGCATCACATAGTCCTGGAACACAGCCGTCGTCTCCGGGTTGTAGCGATCCAGTCCATTGAGGATTTGGTCGATGTGTTCCGGCCGGTCGGGCGCGAAGTCGAAGGGGACGCCCATGGTGTGTGTTGGGGGTGGTGGGCTGGGCTGCGTGGGCCGAAGTGAGGGATTTGGTGGAGGGGTTCTGTGCTTGAGGTTTTGTTCGCTCGGAATTTCGTCGTCGCGAGCGCGAAGTGGGCTCCACGTGATCTGGCCTGAACGCTAAGGCATCAACACAGCACTCGAGACGTGCCAGCTACTGCGAGGATATCTGACATTTTGTTTCTACTAGCACTAGGTCTATCTCGGGGCTGTTCAGTCTCTTCCCGTGCATCAGCACATACCATTACCTCAACAGCCTACCCTCACTTCTTGTCAGGCTCGTCTCTCGGCATGTTCACTCCCATCATGCCCATCATGTTACCCGCCGGTCCTGCCATACCCGCCTGGCCCTTGAACGCCTCTAGCAAGTTCCTTGCCAAGTTGTAATCTATCTCCTCCACCTCCTCCTCATCATCATCTTCGATCTCCTCTACATCAGCCTCAGCTTTTGCCTTTCCTTTCCCTTTGATCGCCTTTTGACCTTCTTTCGGCTTTGGGTTCAGGTCCAGCGCGCCAGCTTCCCGTAGCTCAGCCTCCATGCCTTCCATCATCTTGCGGAACTCCTCAGCCTCCTTCGGATCGTACTCCTCTTCTTCATCCGAGCTCAGCTCCTCCACTCTCTCCGAACCCGCAGGCGGTGGTCTTGGAGGCCCAAACATCTTTGCCTCGTTTTCCTTCTCTTTGAGTCTTGCCTCAACCTGCGCTCCCTTGATCTTCTTCAGCTCGTCGATAGGCATCTCCATGATCTCCTTGTAGACGTCGTCCGGCATACCCATCATCTCGCGCATCATTTTTGAGAACTCTTCCTCATCGAATGACGCCGCCTTGTCCTCGCCTTCGCTGCTGACATCGCTCTCGTCATCATCTTCTTCGTCGTCATCCATATCCATGTCGTCCAGCTCCGCGCCTTCCGGCCCCGCAGTGTCGTCGTTGAGGAAGCTCTCAAACCGCTCGACCATCTTCCTCAGGTTCTCCTGCGCCGCCTTATCCCCGAACCCCTCGCTCGCAGGAACACCCGGCATAACACCCGCGCTTCTCTTCCCCGCCAGCTCGCGCTCAAAATCCTCATAGTTGATATTCATCCAGCTGTCATCGTCCTCCCCCGCCTCCCACGTCTTGATCTCCTCCTCGGTCGGCAGCTCCTCGTCCCCATTCTCCACGTCCTCCAGCAGCATCCGGATCTCCCGCACCGCGGCTCTGTCCTGGTTCTGCGGGTCGGCGACCAGCATGTCGAAGCCGCAGGCCAGCTTCATGCCCAGCAGCAGGCGGTCGGCGGCCTGGCCGGGCTCGGCCTTCGCCAGCGCGTCCTCCCACGCCCTGTTGGGGGTGGGGAAGTCCTGCGACATGAGCTGCGCGTAGCCGACTTTGGTGAAGCGCACGCGCACGGTGGCGAGTGCGGCGGGCGGGAAGGCGAGGGCGCGGGCGTCGTCGCCTTTCAGCGGCTTCAGGGCGATCGGGTCGCGCAGGTAGAAGGCCTCGACGGCGGGGCTGACGTAGGCGGGGTTGCGGTGGAGCAGGAAGGCGAGGTTGCGCGGGATGGTGGCCAGGGCGTGGTGCAGGGAGGAGGAGATTTCGGAGGGGTAGTTGCGGATGCGGTAGAAGGCTTCTTCCTCGATCATGGGGGAGTGGACGGTCGCGGTGGGTTGGGATTTGATAAGGTCACGCGCTTCTTGGGTGTTGAGGGCGCGTTTGGTTTCTGAGCCGGGTGTGCCTTGCAACGGGATGACTTTGAGCTGGCCGCTGTTTATCCAGACCTGTGTGATTGATTAGTGGATATCTCTGGTAGACGGTCGTGTGCTTCTCACCCTGTTCTCGGCCACCTCCGGGTTGAGCCATTTCGGCAGGGCGTTGGCAGCTTCTATGAGCAGGAACTCCCCATCGGTGTCGTAGACTCGTATCCAAGCATCGGTAAATTGCTTGCTGAGCTCCCGGAGAGTGTAGACAATCAGCCACTCGTCTGCAACGGAATCACCGTAGTTGGTATTTCCTCGCAGCAACCACGTGCCATCTTCTCTCTTCAGCTCCAACTTGAAGGGTTCGCGTTGCCAGATGTAGTCTTTGAGATGTTTTTTGGAGAGCAAATTCGCAGCGACCTCGAGGCTCCGCAGCCTTTCTCGGACTTGCGAGTCGGTTGTGAGCTTAGAGTCGACGATGTGAATGATGTACTCGACAGTGTCGTCTGGGAGTCTCTTGGGAAAGCCGTCAAAGCCCTCGCCAAACCACTTGAACTCGTCCTTGGGAGCGCCGTCGAGCTTGTTGCCCTGCTCCATGATGGAAATTTTTCCTTTTTAAAATCGTACAGCATCAAGCGTGAAAAGGACTAATTAGAGAAAACGTCGGCCTGGTAGAAAAAAAGACTCCGGATAGCGGTGTTAAGATTTGCCGTCGACAAGAGGCGGTTGCAAGCGGACGGATGGCAAAGATGGAAAGTCTTGGCGGCGGCGGCGGCCCGTGCACCGGCGGGCGGCGCCAGGCCCAAAACGACAACAGCAAAATAAACAACGCCAGAAACGGCAGCTCCACCATCACCACTCACCACCACCAAACGCCGCGCCCGCATTGCGCGCTCCCCTCGCATTCTTTGCTCGCACATGACTAACCCATAGCAAGAGCTGCGCGACACCACAGCCCACCATGGCGCACCTCTACCCCGACACCCCGCGCACCGAATACGCCGACCAGACGCGCCTGACGGCCGCCGACCTGGACATGTCCATCGAGCCGTCCTTCCACTCGCCCTCCAAGCACGGCGACGACCTGGTGCGCGCCATGCGCGGCCAGCGCACCCCGCGCGGCCTGACCACGCCCGGCGCCCGCACCGGCAACCCGCTCGTCGCCCGCAAGAACAACGTGCCCGGCAAGCACGAGTTTACCCCGCTGCTGAAGAGCGCCATGAAGAACCGCATCTCCAACGCCTACGACAAGGAGAATTCCGCCGCCGGCCAGGGCCTCTTCAAGGGCGGCATCGAGACCCCAGCCGCCCTCAAGCCCGGCTACAAGTTCAGCGAGAGCCCGCTGCCTGAGGCGAGCTCCATGTCGTACGACAACTCGTCGACAGAGGTTACCGAGATGGCCGAGCCGGCCCCGCCGATCGCGAGCAGCAGTATAATGTCCACGCCCATGGCTCTGCCGCGGAACGGAGAGATGGACAGAGGGAATATGCTCACCCTACGCGAGCAGGAAGCGGTCCGTTTTGCCACCAGCAACCCATTGGATGAATTTCGCTGACTTTGAGAAATGCGCAGAAACTCGCGCAAATCGACAAGGAGAACTTTGGCCTGAAGCTCAAAATCCACTTCCTCGAGGAGAACCTGAAACGCACCGGCACCGAGTACGAGCAGAACACAATCAGAGAAAACGCTGATCTCAAGGTGGACCGCGCGAAGATGCAGGTGGAGATCAAGAACATGAAGAAGTCGCTACAGCGCGCCGAGAAGGACCTCGAGGAATACCGAACACAACTGCATGACTACGCCGAGAAGGTCAAGCGCAGACACATGGACGCCAGCGCGCGTGAGGAAATCGAGGAGTTGCGAAAACTTGCCGAGGAGAGGGCTGCCGAGCTGGAGGAGCTGCAAAAAAAGGTTGATTCGGCAGGCAGAGATAACGATGAGGTGGAAAAGCTCCAAGGCGACCTCGAGGACCTCGAGCACGAACTGCGCCAGAAGGACCAGGAGCTGGATGAGAAGGATGAGCAGCTGGAGGACCTGCGCGCCAAGCTGGAGTCGGCTGAGGCTGGCGCGGATGGCGATGCCGAGAAGCAACAAACCATCGACGAGCAGGCGGACAAAATCGACGAACTTGAGGACCAGTTGCGGGAAGCCACCCGGGAGAGAGACGAGAAAGAAGACGAGCTCGAGGAGCTTCACGAGAGACTCGAAGCCATTGATGGCGAGAAGGAGGCACAGGTGAAGGCTTTACAACGACAGCTGGAATCTTTTGAGCGAGCAAAGAAGGATGACCTCGCGGCCTTGGAGGAGAAGATCCGGCAGAAGGACCTCGAAATCAAGGCTCTGGAGCGCCAGGTCGAATCTGCAGAGCGCGAGAAGCAGAGCGAGGTTGATGCTTTGCTTGACCGTGTACGGATCGCCGAATCCTCCGGGGGTAACCAGGTCCAGCTTGCCCAGCAGGCTGCAAACGACGCCCGTGAGAAGCTCCAGCAAATCACTCGCCAGAAGGATGACGAAATTTCTGCTTTGAAGACTCGTTTGGACGCTGCTGAAGCCATGGAGGACAAACTTGAGGAATGCCAACGCCAATTACGCCAGTACGTCGAAGACGCCAAACGCCGGGACGCCGCCGAGGACGAACGGGAGCAGGATGTTCAGCTCCTCCGTGAGCAGCTTCGCAACGCCGAGCGAAACATGAGCCCGTTAAAGAGACGGGCTGGCGAACGCGATGACGTTGATCGGGATCTCCATAGCCTCCGGTCTACCCTGGCTGAACGTGATCGCGAGGTCGCCAGCTTGAAAAGGACGGTGGAATCTCAGGCCGCATCCCTGGACCAACTCAAGCACTCCCAGATCAATGCTACGAACCGGTCATTCGACCTCGAAGGTGCCCAGAAGGCTCTGGAGTTTACCCGCAAGGACCTCGAGCAGAGCCGCAGGGCCCAGGAACAATCGAATTCCACTCTCGCGCAGCGAACAGAGGAATTGGCAGCCGTTCGGAAGTCACTGGAGGACCGCAACAACGATCTAGAATACATTCGCAAGACTTTGGACCAGCGTGCTGTAGAGCTCAACGACAAGAACCGCGAGCTCGAGACTACCAAGCGGGCTCTGGCTGAGAGGAGCGAAGAGATCGAGCTGCTCCGTACGAGCATGGAGGAGCCGGACACTCAGTTCGAGCTTGTCAACAACCTTGCCAGAGAGCGCGAGCAGGATCTTGACCGTCTGCGCGCTACTGTTAATGCCCGCGAGAAGGATGTTGAGGCTATCCAGAAGCTGGCAAATGACCGGCTTGCTGCCATCAACTCCCTCAGGGAGGAGTTTGCTTCCGCAAAGGAAGAGCTCGAAGACGAGATCGAAGTTCTTATTGGCACTACCGAGGAGTCAGACATGGAGAAACAATCTCTTCAAAGGAAGATCTCCCAGCTCGAGAAGGAAATCCAGGGCTCGTACGAATTGCAGGACAAGATCCAACCTCTTGAGAAGCAGATCCGTACCGCCGACCGGGAGAAGGCCAGCCTTCAGAACGAGATTGAATCACTCCAACAAGACCTGCGCATTGCGGACCAAGATCGCCAGTCTCTCCAGGCCCGCGTTCGCAAGCTCAACCAAGATCTCGAAGAGGTGCGTGCTTCTGCCAACAGAGGTAGCGATGGTGCATCGATTGGTGAACGCCGAGACCTGCACGAAGCCGTCAAGTCAGCGCAGATCGAAGCCGAGGAGCTCCGACTCGAGCTCAGCAACCGTGAAAAGCGTCTGTCCGACTTGGAATCGAAGGTTCGCGATGACAAGAAGAAGCTTCGGACAACGCAGCTGGAAAATGAGGAGCTCAAGCTGCAGATGTCGGAGAAGGACGGCGAGCTTGAGGCCTACGCAGTGCGCTTCCAGCGCGAGGGTGGCGCCAGCAGTGCTGCAGTCAAGAAGCACACAGCCGACCTGAAGGAGCTGCACGAGATGCTCCGCAACGCCACACTCGAGGTGGAGGAGTTGCAGATGGCACTGGCGGACCGCGACGCACAGATGGACATGTTGGCCAAGGAGTCGCGCCAGCTGATCCGCGAAAAGGAGCGCAAGCTCAAGGCGGCGCAGCTGCAAGCCGAAACCGGCGGCGACGCGGCAGAACTCAAGGCGCAGCTGTCGGAGAAGGACAAGCGCCACTCTTCGGAGCTGAAGGGGCTGGCCAAGCAGATCCAGTACCTGCGCGCCAAGTGCGCGCGCGAGGAGAACTTCCGCGAGGGCCTGGCGTACGAGAAGAGGTTCTTCATGATGCAGATCGAGATGTACAACCAATGGTACGTTGCCGACACCCTGACCCCTTGTCTACCCTCAATACTGACGCTCTTCCAACAGCACCCAAGCGGACCTCCGTCTCGTCGAGGAGATGGGCATCACCCCCGACGTCTCTTTCCGCCAGCGCAAACCCTCGCTCCGCACTGCCGGCCTGGCCGTCATCGCGGGCATCCGCATGCGCCGCATGCGCGAGGAGTGGGCAGACAGCAGGAAGCTGCACGATGCGCTGGTCAGGAAGCTGGAGAGCATGCGGAGGGCGGGGAGGGCGAGTGGGAGGGGTTTGGTGAGGGGGTGAGGGGTGTTGACGTATTGTTGTTGATGACTTGGCGTTACTCTGGGACGGGGATTCGAATTTGCGGGAAAAATTGGGGTGTTTCGTTGGAGCGCGTTTTGGATGGCATGGCGGGATGGTGTTTTCGGAGTTTGTGTCCTCTCGAGCGGGTTGTGGGTTGTTTGTACAGGGAATTGATGGCGGTGGTATGCATTCATACTTGGACAGCTGTTGTGAAATTGGTTTGCTTCCGTTCAATCTTTTGACTGGGTAGACGTCAGTCAGCTGCGGGAGGGCCCATACGACCGCTCGAATATCAGGTCATGCGGAAGTGGCAACATTCAGCCGCGCACACCCGCATGCACAGAGCTTCTGGAACGGCGCTTCTCATAAACTGCTACAATCCCCATGCCTCATCTCCATCTGCTCACCACCACAGCGTCCTGACCGAGCACGAACCAGGTCACCCGACGAAAAACTGGTGCTCTGCCACCTGCGTCCCACGTGTACTCCGGCCCGTGTGCCCTCAATCCCGATCAGCCAGCTCGGGAGCGGTCAGCGTGTCAGGACGGCGCGATGGTGCTGCTCAGTGTTTCCGCGGCATGCTGGGGAACCGCAGAGGGGGAAGATGGCGAGGGTCGGAGGACGCACAGGGTGGCTGAGGATATGATGCAGGGGGGGCGGGAGGATCGGTGTCGCGCAGACTAGCATAGCTACTACGAGCTCTTAGGCCAAATAAGACTCTTGAGGTTCTGTCATGTATCATTAAAGAGTGTTCCACAGTGGATCTCAAAAGAATTGGCAGTAAAAATGGTGCCTGGGCGGAAATAACGTGCCGAGTATATGGCTCATCTGTATGAGTAGTTGAAGCATATATCTACATGGGCACTTCTGCTGCCCATAAGCGAGATCTGTTTAAGTTGAAGCAGCTTATTTTTTCTAGAGCCTATCGTGGCTCTGAGAAGCTAAGGAGAAAGATGTACAATATTCAAGGATCAATGGGTATCTTGATTCTTGGATGAGATCACCACTCTTATGTCCTGAGGCCTTTATCTTTTGAATAGCGGCAGGGAAAAAAAAAAAGAACGTACGTACTTTGAAATCGCTCTTATCTCCCCTTCCCACAGTAAAATACAAATGCACGTTATGACCAGCCACCTTCATCTTGTAGCACTTCACTCTTCTCAGAGACCTCTATGAGCTGGTGATTATCCTAAAGTTTATGTGTTAATCGCCGCACTGAGTTCATGTTGTTGATCGATGTGCCCGTCAGGATACGGTTCATGACTGCTATAATTTTCATGCACGTATTGCTCTGGATCATGCTTCAGAACCCGGTCATAGATAGTTTTCTCTCCATATCTGAGTTCTTGCCGACGGACTCCTACTCAGTCTTATGCCACGACTCGCGAGTCATGCAGCCCATTTTCTAAGCGTACGACACCCGCTCGAATCTTGAGCCAATCAGCAGAAACCTTTTTGGGGCCGAAGAGGAGCAAGAAATTACCTGAGCCTTTTGCGTACCCGAGCTGCCAAAGGATTTTGCTCTTACCGCTCAACTCGAGGCACGCAGCGACGGAGATAGCATCCTCTCAAGCTACCGTCACAGGCTTCCTCAAGACGGCAGAAAACAATAGGCGGGGCCTCCAACCTCAATGACTCTCACCTTTCGAGAAGTACACTGTGGCTGTGGGTTCACATGAATTTCCAGTCGATCACGGTGTTGTTTGGAGTAGCTTTGATCAGCCCTGTAAGGAATGGAGTCCACCCAGCCACTTTCTTCAAGGCCTCGCCCACTTGTGCTATCTTCGACTAGCTTTCATCCGCATTTCCACCATCTGACGCCTGCTGCAAGCATGAAGATATGAGTCACAGTTGAATGTGTCTCACCTTGTAAGTTAAAACTTTATTGGTTTAATTCTTCTTCACTCCAATTACAACATGTGCCTCAAACCCGATATGGACCGAAATACGTTCTTCAACGCCCGTATACGCTGCCGCAATGACAACGTTCTTGAGGGCCGGTCCTATGGAAAAGTTCACCCGGTAGATTACAAATCCACTACTGATCAGCTGATCTTTCTGACCGGTCACGAACCTCATGACCACGATATAAACGCACGAGTAGTGACCAATGAGGGCATTTTGCAAAGTGATTTTGTAATTACACATGTGATTCACGAGTGTGCGTATCTGGACGCTGTAGTTTGTAGACAGTGGGTGTTACCAGGTTTGGCCTGATGTAGCGGTTTGAGGTGACTTTGTGAAGGCGTTTGTGGGCGGTGGAAGTGCTTGTTGCTGGAGCGCTGGCGCGGCGGCGGACGGAGGCGCTTGGTGAGTAAGCGACGTGGTGGAGGTTTCGGATGATGCTAGCTGTAACGTTTGAAACGGCGTTGCTCTGGACGGCTTCTTGCGCTTTCGGCCCGTTCGGGAAACGCGGTTCGTGAACGGCGGCAACAAGGACGCGAGCAGGTGGGACCTGCATATGAGGCTGAGAGCGCGGACAGAAGTATGTACCCACGCAACACCGGATGATTCGCCAATGCGCCGTCTCCTCGCCCTGTCCGCCTTACATCCACGTCATGTCGCGCACGAGTATCTCCAAAAACAGGCAGTCCTTGATCTGGAAGTTCCGAGTACGAAGTCATTGTGTCAGGTACGTACCGACAAGCCGCGACAGCTGTGGGTCGAGCCGGTGAGGGCCTTCGAAAAAGCCCATACGGCGTGTAGACCGGCCGACCAACCGCTGTATACCCGGGGCGGTACGAAGGATATGCTCAAGAGCCGGGGCGATCCGGCGAAACCAAATCTTATAGCAGCCGGCGTAGTCAGTGGACGGAGTAAGGTGCCCCATCCGTAATTTTGGGACTGATGAATCGTACTGCATTCCTGATTCGGGAACGCTACGCCTAGTCGGGTAATCTGCATCCCGAGAGCCGGCGGAGGTCTGGCCATCAGCGGCCTTCATGCAGCAAGATTGGACTGGGGCAGATACATTGAACAAGCCAGGCCGAGCTGCGACGTGCGGTGGGCAAATCACGGTTATATGGTAGCTTTTGCTTGGCTTGTTTGCGGCTCGACCTGAGCCACGCTCGGAAGCAGTGGCACCGTTACCGTCCATCTTGAGACGTTTGACATTGTGAAATGCGAGGACCGACAAGACCTAATTACCGTCAGAGACCCTTGTCCATTTGTCACATTGCAAGCTTGGTGCCTCGAAGACTCAAAGCAAACCGTGCTATTGGAATCTGTGGGAATCAGCTGAATGGCATTTGGGTGATTTTGAAGGATCAAGTTATTGGCCTCAATGTATATTCGGCTGCGTGGTAGCCAGTGGCGACTCAGATGCTGCGATGCGAACAGGGAGCTGCCGTCCATTAAGGTTTTTTTACAAGGGGCCGGATAATTATAACTTAAAGCTTATATGGCGACCGCTCAACGGGCGCCAGATCGATTTGCCGAAGATACTAAGACGCTCGGTTCCCGCCGCATGCCGCTGCCTACTGACCTGATCGACACCTGCATTTCACTCCTCCCACCGGCACCACCATGGCGGACACTGTTAGCGTCCTGGCATCAATATGTAGGGCTTCCTCCATATTGTCCATCCTCTGCACGCTCTTCATATTCACGTCCTTTGCGGCTCTTTCGTACTTCAGAAAACCTATTAATAGGTTGATTGTCTACGCATCCATCGGAAACACCATTGCGAACGCCGCAACAACGGTATCCATCTTGGGAATCCCTGAGTACGGAGGTAACATAGGACTGTGTCGTTTCCAAGCCTTCGTAGGCCAGATGTACGTCTTGTCTGCCATGTTCATTCGTGTGTAGAAGCTTAAGTGTTTCCAGGTTTGTTCCCGCGGATGCCTTGTGGGTGCTTGCCATGGCTATCAACGTGCATCTTACAATATTTCGGTATGTCACACCATTGAAATGACAGTTACAGGCATTTGCTGAAAGATACTAAGCCATTACGATTCTAAAATGCTGCGAAAACTGGAACCCTGGTATTTCGGCGTCATCTACGGCATTTCCGCACTACCGGCGTTAGTGTATGTGATTCTGGACATGAAGCCTTTCAACAAAGGCACCATTGGACCTGCCGGAGTAAGTGGCGCTTCCTGGAGTATTCCACGTGTCTGACAGCTTTAGCTCTGGTGTTGGGTATCAGACAAGTACGAATGGGCTCGTTTTGCATTCCTCTACATTCCGCTTTGGTGAGCATCCGACTTTGAACGGAACCGGAGCTCAAGCCTCTTACTTGCTAATAAGAATCTGCAGGGTTGTCGTCATCTCCGCTCTGGGGATATATGTGCGGGTTGGCATCCTGCTCATCAAAATGACATTGGAGGTCCGCTCTGCCTCCAACTCCTCAGTGTGGAGCGTGATGAGCTTCAGCCACTTCCCTCCCAAGGGCGCGGACAACCTCCCACGGCGCGACGAATCAGGTAACCCATCCCTACAGTTTCGTTTTGCACACCCAGTCGGGCCGAATCTCACGCGTTTTGTCTGGCAGAGCAGCATCTCCAGCCGGAGGATTACGTCGAGGAGCCCGAGAGGGCAGCCCGGGCCGACGGCCGACGCAGTTCGGACATCGAAATGGAGCCGATCCAGCCAATCCAGACCGTCGAGTCCCGGTCCAGGTCCGTCGGCACGATACACATCACCCATGCCGTGAGCAAGCAGACCGCTGACTCGGGCGCCTACGTCCCCCCGGTGGACCCACCGGCCCTCGTGGTCGACAGGTCCAAGCAGCGCGTGGACGCGGTCGACAGGGAGCAGGTCGAACAAGCTCAACCTCAGCGTCAGGAGTCGAGGCCTTGGCGGAGACCGGAAAACCAAGCAGCCTGGAGCTACACCAAAGTTGCTTTTCTGATGTTTTTGGCGCTCATCATTGTCTGGGTGGGTTTTGATCCATGACTCGTCCCGCCTCTTTACTTTTGAGATGCAACTTGTATGAATTCTGACCTCTGCTCCTGTAGGTTCCTCCGACAGTCAATCGAATATATGACCTATCCCACGCGGACCCGAGCTTTGCCTTGGAAGCTGTCGTTGCCGCCGCCGTTCCCATGCAGGGATTCTGGAATTTCACTTTTTACGTCACCACGTCGCTACCCCAGTGTAAAAGAGCGTGGCGAGACATACGGCAGAAATGTCGCTCCAGATCGTGAGACACAAGTAGCGTTGTTGATGCGAGTATAACAATAGACTGTATTATAGTCTCTTTGTAACAAAATTTCAGCTGACGACTTGAAACCGGCCACTTTTCAATATTTCTTAGGGTTCTTGGAATTGAGAAGAGACTTCGTGCATGGACAGCTCCTCACTTCGCTGCCGGCCACGCGGTCCCCCTCTGAAGTAATACAAGCGGCCTTCTTAAGCAGACCATTGTTCCTTAGTTACTGATGCTTTCTCGATAGCAGAGCCTACCCCTTATAATACAGGAGGCATGGAAAGGACAATACTGGTGTCTTCCCGTTCGTTGTTCTCGAACGCAGCAATCGTGCCTTTCAAAAACGCACTTTAGCCACGGATCAGCATCTCGCATAGCTGAGGCAAAGCAGCATCATTGAAATGCGCAGCTCCACACCTTTCTTCGGGAAACGTGGTGTTCCCAAAGCCGACTGCATTACCGGAAAACTTCGACATACGGGACCACACCGAGAAAAGTGAGGACAGCAGGACTTCGATGAAAAAGAAAGCAAGTGCTTGGAATCCGACATTCTGGATTGCTCTAGAAGCCCTTCGCCATGTCGAAGTCTTCGAAGCAGGCGAGAGACGCTTTTAAGGAAGCAGTATCAAACGCCAGGTCTTCGGCCGGCTGGGCGCGTTAGACGGAGCGCCCTGGCACCTGCTGCGAAGGCTGCCTTATCACACGTGGCATCACTAACCTACTTCAATTGCCTGCGGGCTTTGGTGATGAGAAGTGGTCACGCGGGGTAGAGGCGCATGGGGCAGCCATGACGACCATACGCATGGACTCTATTTAGGTTTCCTTTTCCCTCTCCATTCTGTGCGCCAATGTTTCACATCGCAGTCACGGTTGACATACTAGTGATGAATTTCCCGACGTACTGGGTTATGCGATATGCATCCAGTTTACTGGCGGGTGTTGCTCCAGTACCAGTCACTTCCGCCATACCAAGAACCATCACCATCATCATCACTATTCCCAAATGCCGCGACCAATCCATCAACAGAATTAACGCACAACCAATTCATTTTCAACTCTCGAGTACCTCGGATTTAATTCCAACCGCTATTTTCTGCCTTCCATTTCCTCCACTAACCCTCTCCCTCCCCTCTCCCTCTCCTCCCCACCCATCACCTCAGCGCCACCGCCCCCTTCACCCACCCCTCCACCTCCCTAACCGTCTCAACGCTGCTCGTCTGGCTCGCCATCAAATACAGCACATTACCCAACACCCTGCTATGCACATTCCACCGCTCGGCCTCCCTGCCAGCCAGCAACTCCGCCTGCAGCGCCCTCGCCGCCGTGCTCGTGTACCCGGCGCGGCCATCCTTATCCCTTAGGTGCAGCGCCAGGACGGAACCGAGGGCCCAGACGCCCTGAACGCTATCCGTCCTCCGGCTGAGCTCGTCGACGAAGGCGGCGCTCCAGGCGCTCCAGACGGCCCCGCTTGGCTGCTCGGCGGTGGCGGCGGTGGTGGGCCACGCCTCCCTGAAGCCGTCCCAGGCGCCGCGGGCTTCCATGGCCTCCATGGCAGCGACGCTCTCGACCGCGACCTGGCAGCCGACGGCGTGGGCGGTGTAGCTGTGGCCGTGCAGCAGCGCGTCGCTCTTGTCGTCCGACGCGAACGCCGCGAAGATGCTGTCGCTGGCCAGCGTCGTCGCGAGCGGCACCAGCCCGCCCGTCAGCAGCTTGGCGTGCACGCTGACGTCCGGGTGCACGCCCAGCAGCGATGCTGACGTGAAGCGGCCGAGGCGGTAGAGGCCGGTGAAGACCTCGTCGAAGACGGTCGGGAGGCCCGACCAGTCGGGCTCGGATGCCGGGGCGGGAGGGGAGGGCGAGGAGGAGAACAGGTGCGGGGACCGGCGGACGACGTTGACTAGGGTGCGCTGGAAGAGCGGGTCGACGAAGAGCATGCCGCCGGCGCCCAGGACGATGGGCTCGAGGATGAGGGCGCCGAACTTCTGGCCCTGCTTCTGCAGCTGCGCCAGCGTCTCCGTGATGAACTTCTCGTAGCGCCGGCACTGCTCGCTGGCGTCGCGAGCCTCGACGTCGAACACGTCGTCCAGGCTCTTGAACTCGGTCGACGACGCGCCGAGGCTTTCTTTCAGAGTGTCCGGCACCTCGACGACCCATTTCCCGCCCGTCATCTTGACGGTGGGGAAGTCGAACCAGAAGCCCTTGCCGCGGTACCATTCGACCTTTTCGTTGTACGTGCATGGCTCGCTGCAGTCCATCGCGCCCATCGTGTCGCCGTGGTAGCTGCCCTTGAGCCCGAGCACACCCAGCTCCTCGCGTGGGCCCCAGCCGTACCGCACGCGCGCCGCTCGCAGCGCCATCTTGACCGCCACCTCGACGCCGGTGCTGCCGTTGTCCGAGTAGAACACGCGGGCTAGGCGCGGGTTGCGCGACCCTGCCAGCAGCATCTTGGCCAGCTGCAGCGCCGGAGCGTGCACCGCTTCCGCGAACATGACGTGGCCGTAGCGGCCGGCGGCGTAGGCGGCGGCGAGCGTTAGTTGCGGGTTGGCGTGACCAAGGCCTTGCGTCCACCAGGAGGCTGAGCCGTCAAAGGAGGCGCGGAGGAACGAGTTGGGGGCCGGAGGTAGCATTTCGCCGGAGAGCTTGGTCTCACCGGGTGCCGGGTTGAAGGTCTGGAAGAAGTCGCCATGGGCGGAATCGATAGCGGTGATTTTCTCCGGGGGAAGCAGTTTCTGCTGGGTGAACGGGTACCAGATGGTGTCGTGGGCATCCCTAGACATGGTCCGGAGCGCCTCGATCCGGTGGTCGTGTCGTTTTGCCAGGTGCTTGAGGGTGTCTTTGATAGCATGGGACCTGAACATGGAGTTGTAGTAGCCGGCCATCATCCTGGTGTCGTCCTTTTCAGTGCGTTCAGGTGGTTTTATGACGGAGGTGAGAGGAATGCCGAATTTCTCAAAGTAAGTGGTGAGATGGACATGGTTCTGGTAGACGTCATCCTTGAACATCAAGACAGATTCCACGTCGTAACCTCGCATGCGGAGTGACTCAAAAGCGCTGATGGTTGCAGAGATTCCACCGAGCTTGGAATCACCGACCAGGATGGCGGGCATTCTCAGTGGACGGTACAGATCTGCTTGGGAAGTACCGGAAGGCCCAGGAGAGTGTACTCCGCCGGCAGTCTCGCAAAACAGCCATCCTGGGTTCACAGCGAACTGGGAAATGTACTGTTGGACAGCAGAGAGTAGGACAGAGTCGGATACGATACCCTAAGAACGCCATCAGCAAGGGTTGATGGGTTGGTCACAGCGTGCTTACCTGGGGCGACTGGGCAGCAGCAATGTTCGGGCTAACGGGGTTCTGGTATTGGACGATGCAGTGCGTCCTAATCAATTTCTCGTCTTTGCCGCTGTTCCTCTTCCTGAGGTATTTCAAGACATGGCTGCAGGCTGGTGGTTAGTAAGCTGCGGCACGCAGGGAACGCGTGTACATCTGCAAAACAGCATGAGCTTCGGGCGAGTTGCAAGCATTCAGACCGCCAGCACGTACACTTGTTATCGGCATCATCTAGATGGCCAGTGGACACAGGCTTGAGGAAAGTGACAGGGTCTGATTTCCAGGCGCTGCGGGCGGCGGAGCACAGAATGGTGGAGAAGATGGTCTTCCCGACGTCGGTGTTGGCTCCCCAGATCTGGTGGACGCGGAGCGAGCTCCAGAGCAGGCCGCCGACGGGGGGCATGTCGGCAGCAGCGCAACGAAGGGAAAGACGGTTACGGTGCAACAGGCATGTCAGGTGCAGTCAGATGGAGGCGGGCGGACCGGACGCGGACCGGAGCGGGCGGGCGCAGCTGGCGGTGACGCAGGATCGGCGGGCGAGGAGGGCCCGATTGGGGAGCCGGAGAAATGGGTTGAGGGCAGCGATGAGTGCGGGCGGCGCAGTGGGGCGGGGCTGATTGTTGAGACGGGCGGCTGCGTCCAGTGTCGTCGGGCGGATCGTCGCTGGCCATCGGGGCTGGTGTGGGCAAAATCTCGGCGGCTGGCGGGTTCCTGCGGTTCCTGCGCCTGCGCGCTGCCAGCCGAGCCGGGCCCGACGCCGCCTGCAGCTGCAGCTCCCCAACACCCTCCGGTCGCAGCGCCAACGCCCTCCAATTGACTCATCGCCGCCTCAATGGCTCTGCAGACCTGATCGCTGTCGCTGCCGCCGTCCCCGCGCCTACCGGACATCTGCAAGAGCCAGCAATCGACCGCGTTGCACGTGTGCCTGGCAGCTGCACCATCCGCCTGCCCCGCAAAAACCGCGATCCCCTCCACCACACAATTGCCAATTTGGGATACCGGATACACCACGCCCACCATCCATCTGCTCTTCAGAGCCCAATTCCCGGACTCCAATCCCGCAGGCCCAGACCGCAAAAAAACACGAAAGAGGAGCAAAAGAAACCAACCCAACCTCCGCCATGTCCTCCCCGCAGCCCCCCCTCACCCCCCTCGAAGCCCACTTCACCACCCTCCTCCGCCGCCGCCACGCCCGCTCGCTCCTCCGCCGCCTCACCACCGCCCCACCCGGCACCGCCGACTTCTCCTCCAACGACTACCTCTCCCTCTCCACCCACCCCGCCATCCACGCCGCCTTCCTCTCCCTCCTCCAAGGCAGCACCCCGCGCTCCCCCACGCCGCTCGGCTCGCGCGGCTCGCGCTTGCTCGACGGCAACCACCCGCTAGCGACGCAACTCGAGCCGCTGATCGCGCGGCACCACCGCGCGCGCGCCGGGCTGCTCTTCAACTCGGGCTACGACGCCAACGCCGGGCTGTTCGCGGCGCTGCCGCAGCCGGGCGACGTGGTGGTGCACGACGCGCTCATCCACGCCAGCGTGCACGACGGCGCGCGGCTGTCGCGCGCGGGGCGGCGCGTCGCGTTTGCGCACAATGACGTTGCCGCGCTGAGGGCGGTGCTGGCCGGGTTGGGCCCGGAGGTCAGGGAGGGAAGGGGGCGGAGCGTGTTTGTGGCGGTGGAGGCGGTGTATAGTATGGATGGGGATGTGGCGCCGTTGGCGGAGGTGGTGGCGGCGGTGGAGGAGGGGCTGCCGGCTGGGAATGGGTATGTGGTTGTGGATGAGGCGCATGCGACGGGGGTGGTGGGGGAGGGGGGGAGGGGGTTGACGTGCGAGCTTGGGTTGGAGGAGAGGGTGTTTGCGAGGGTGGTGACGTTTGGGAAGGCGTTGGGGGGGTCGGGTGGTGAGTGATGTTTCCTCCTTTACCGGTCGTGGATGAGGGAGTGTGTTGTGTGCTTTGCTGACGTACCGCTGCGCAACAGCCATCGTCCTCTCCTCCCCCATCACCCGCGACTACCTCATCAACTACGCCCGCAGCCTCATCTACACCACCGCCCTCCCCTACCCCACCCTCGCCAGCATCAAGGCCACCTACGACTTCATGATCGCCGGCCACACGGAACCCCTCCTCCAATCCCTCCACTCCCTCATCCACCGCACCCACGCCCTCCTTCTCTCCCTCAGCACCTCCCACCCCCGCCTCATCCAACTGAATCCCCTTCCCGCGACCCCCTCCCCAATCATCCCCATCTTCACCCCCAGCCCCCGCAGCCTTGCCGCCCATTGCCAGCGCAGCGGCTACATGGTGCGGGCCATCGTGCCGCCGACGGTGCCTGCGGGCAGCGAGCGGGTGCGGGTGTGCCTGCACGCCGGGAACACTGTTGCCGAGGTGGAGGGACTGGTAGGAGCGGTGAGAGGGTGGGTGGAGCTACAGGAGGAGAAAGAGAAGGAAAGTCAGCAGGAAGAAGTCAGATTAGAGGAGAGGTCTGCGGCTGGAGGCGTTGGCCAGGGGTCTGGGGCAGTGTTGGAGAAGGCAAGGTTGTGAGAGCGCGGTCACGGGGGACGAGGCATTGGGTAGCAGTTTTGGGGAACAAAAAGTCTATTGGATTTTGTAGCTACGGGGCTTTTAAGTAAAAAAAGATCTCATCATGAAGAATTTGGTATTCAACTCGTCACACTCGCCAAAACAAACGCCCAACCCTTATGCCTGAATTTCCGGCGCCGGCTGCGGCGACTTCTCGAAGCTCTTCATGGGCACCAATCCCCAGCGTCCGAACATGGCGTTATCCTCGTCCCACCCGTTGCACTCAGTCGTCAGCATCTTCTCGCCCGTGAAGATGGCGTTGGCACCGGCCATGAAGCACATGGCCTGCTTCTCCTCGGACATGGTCTTGCGGCCGGCAGCAATGCGGATGATGGTCGACGGCATGACGATGCGCGCCGTCGCAATTGTGCGAAGCATAGACGTGAACTCCAGCGGCTTGCGGTCGCCCAGCGGCGTGCCCTTGATGGGCACCAGGGCGTTCACGGGGAAGCTCTCCGGGTGCGAGGGCAGCGTCGAGACGGTGTGCAGCAAGCCGATGTGATCCCTGCTCTTCTCGCCGAGCCCGAGGATGCCGCCGCTGCAGACGTTGATGCCGGCGTCGCGCACGTGGCTCAGCGTCTTGAGGCGCTCGTCGTAGGTGCGGGTCGAGATGACCGAGGGGTAGAACTCGCGCGACGTGTCGACGTTGTGGTTGTAGGCCGTCAGGCCGGCCTCCTTGAGCTCCTTGGCCTGGTGCTCGTCGATCATGCCCAGCGTCACGCACACCTCCATGCCCATGCCGCGCACGCCCTCCACCATCGTCTTGATGTTCTTCAGGCTGTTCTTGCGCCCCCGCATGTCGCGCCACGCCGCGCCCATACAGAAGCGTGTGCTGCCGTTCTCCTTGGCCACGCGCGCGGACTCCAGCACCGACTCGACCGATTCGACGCGCTGGGCTTTGAGCCCGGTTTGGTAGCGGGTGGACTGGGCGCAGTAGGAGCAGTCTTCGGTGCAGCCGCCGGTCTTGATGTTCATCAGCGTGCAGAGCTGGACTTCGGCGGGGTTGTGGAAGCGGCGATGGACGGTGCCCTGTGGGTGTGGTGGTCAGCTTGCTGTTGACTGGGGGATTGCCGTTCTGGGCAGTGGGTCACGGCTTGGTCACTCCAGAGCTGAGTGCCATCGCCAATGGCTAGGAAACGGGCAGGAATAATTCCGGCAGCTCGACTGGAGGGGGGCAGAATGGCACTCACAGCCTGAAAGGCCAGATCCATCAGCGGGGTGTAGTAAATGGCGGAGATTTCCTCTTTGGTCCAGTTGTTCCGCGGGGCGGTGGCAGAGACGGCTTTCTTGAGGATTTCGCGGGCATTGGCCTCTCTCTCAGCCTCGACGGAGGCGGAGGCGGCAGTGCCTGGCGGCGGCGGGGGAGGAGAGGGAGTGCTGCCCAGGTCCTCGACGACGGTCGACATGTGGGCGCGGCCGCTGATGGCGCGCCATGACTGGGCGGGAGCGACGAGGGGCGGGCCGGCGCGGCGGGAGGATGCGAGGCCGGCTGGGCGCAGGGTCGAGCGCGCCAGACGCGCGGCTGCAGTCGTCGATTTCATGGTGTTGTGGTGTGAGGTGGGTGAGAGATTGCAGCTGGGCTCTTGTGCTGTGGTGACTGGCGCGTGCACCAATAGGCGTGAGGCAGTTGCCAGCCAGCGAGCCCATGCGCGGATCCAGGCGGCGGAAGGCGGGGTACCTGATTGTTGAGAGCCTAAGCTGCGGGCCCCGATGCGTCACCAAGACGCCGACGTCAGCCACCGGAGTTGCAGAGGGAGCCCGGAGCGGTGGCCGCTGTTGAGCCCGCCGCCAACTCATATTTTTGGGTTCGCCCAGTCGACCGCGGGTCTGTCAGTCTCGCCGTGAGCAAGCAGCCCGCTGTCGCTCGCTGTCAGGCGTGGGTGGGCCGTTCGCCCAAGCTCCTCGGCTAGCCCACGCCCCCTCGGTCTTCGCGAGCCCCTCAACACCAAGACCACACTTTTCCGACCCTCCGCCGCAGGAACGCGGCGCGACGCAACGCGGTCCGGTCCCGTGACTGACATCCTGGGTGCGGTGCGCAGCCGTGCCACCGAGCCACGAGAGCGCCATGCGACCGGCACCTGGGTTTTATGCCGACTGCACGACATGGCTGGGCCCCGGTCGCTGTCGCCATTCGACCCTGCGATGAAGAATGCCATGTCTCCGGCCAGCGTGCCTGCTGCGCCCAGCTCGTCATCCGCAGAATCACGGCAACTTGGCCGACTCGGGCCACGGCTTACTCGAGAGATGCTTATCTGCTGCAGCAGTCGACGCTAAAATGAGCACCATCGCGACCTGCGATCACATCATCCCCGAATTGCGACAGCTTCCCCACGACCACCGCTGCCTACGTCCATCGCAATTCGTCGCCCGTCTGCATGACTGATCCTGCCTGGTCGATGAGGTGCCTCTCTGGCGTCCACTTTTGGAGCTATGGCCACCCAGAGCTCCTGCACCGCCGTATATAGACGTGTCTCGTCGCCAATGCCCCGCCTGGCCTCTGCTCAGGGACAAAACTGCCTGATTTTTTTGCCATGGCCACTGAAATCTACGTCCCAGACGCCCGTGACGGCCACTTGCCTGTCGAGCCGAAATCTGCTTATGCTGCTGCTGTTGAAGAGGTGCCTGTGTCGACGCCCGCCCCCAACGGTACCAGTCTGCCCTACCCCAGGCACAAGAGAGCCGATGGAACAATCTCCGACTTTCAGATCGAGGACCGCCTGATCGATGACGTCCGGAAGCTAAAGGTACACGGGACCAGAGATGTGCTGAAATCATGCCGCTGACCGCGTCAAGGTCGCCATCATCGGCACTGGGCTCTCTGGCGTCATCGCCGCATCTCTGCTACCCGCGAAGGTCCCTGGTATCCAGCTCACTCTGTTCGAGAAAAACGCCGATCTTGTAAGAAGACACCGTTTTCTACGTGCATGGCGACACCTGATCTCTGACTGTACTAGGGCGGCACATGGTGCGAATAAAATCTCCCGCACGTTCGAAAACGACCTTCTAATACTCCCTGTCCAGGTACGAGAATACATACCCCGGCGTCCGCTGCGATGTACCTGCGACCGCCTACCAAAGCACATTCGAGCCGAAGACAGACTGGTCAGACGAGTTCGCAAGGGGTGCAGAGATCCGTGATTACTGGCAGGAAATCGGGAGGAAATACGGTGTATACGAGAAGACCCAATTCAAGACAAAAGTAGAGCGTGCCGACTGGGACCCTTCGCGGAGTCAGTGGAAGTTGGTGGTGGAGAAGCTCGATACCAACGAAATCAGAGAGGAGTGGTTTGATTTCTTGGTCCCTGCCATCGGTCACTTCAATGCTTGGAAAGTAGGAAATACTATCCACTACATCTCAAACGAATGCTGACTAATCATAGCTTCCCGACTACCCTGGAATCAATGATTATAAGGGATTCATCCGGCACTCGTCAAATTGGGACCCCTCATTTGATGCCACTGGCAAGACGGTCGCCGTGATTGGCAATGGTGCTAGCGGTATCCAGGTCGTGCCAGAGCTCCAGCCAATTGTCAAGCAACTGGACCACTACGCCCGCAGTCCAACCTGGATCGCCGGCTCTCTCGGTGGCCGTGACCGTTTACCTGAACCAATGCCCTTTTCCAAGGAGCAACTTGAAGACTTCAAGGACCCGAAGAAATACCTGGAATACCGCAAGACGCTCGAGGAAACGTACTGGAGGCGCTATGGTTCGGTCTGGAAGGACGGCGAAGAGAACAAGAACGCGCGCGAGAAATTCATCGACCTGATGGCCAAGCGCCTGACCGACAAGCCCGAACTCCTGGAACAGATCATCCCAGCTTTCAGCCCTCACTGTCGCCGTCTGACACCTGGCCCGGGGTACCTCGAGGCCCTAACAAAACCAAACGTTAACTTCATCCGCAATCCCATCAAGCGCTTCACCGAGACGGGCATCGAGACCGAGGACGGCATCCACCGCCCCGTTGATGCCGTGATCTGCTCTACCGGCGCCAACGTCTCCTTCGCCCCGCCCTTCCCCATCGTCAGCGGCGACTACGACCTCTCCCGCGACTGGAAGCACGACGGCAAATTCGGCTTCCCCTACAGCTACCTGGGCCTGGGCGTCCCTGGCTTCCCCAACCTCCTCTTCATCTACGGTAACCCCCACCATCCCCCGTTCCCTCCCCCAAGCACAACTAACACGCCCTCGCAGGCCCCAACAGCGGCGCCGTCGCCGGCACCATCCCCCACGCCGCCGAAGTCCAGGTCACCTATATCGCGCGCCTGCTCCGCAAAGTGTCGCGCCAGGGCATCGCGACGGCGACCCCGTCGCGCGCCGCGACCGACGACTTCGTCGACTACTGCGACGCCTTCTTCCCGCGCACCGTCTTCTCAGAGAACTGCAGCAGCTGGTACAACGGCGGCCGCGCCGGCGCCAGGGTGCACGGCGTGTGGCCGGGCAGCGGCGCCCACGTCAACTTCATGCGGCAGGACCCCCGCTGGGAGGACTGGGAGTGGGGGTACGGCGACGGGGCGCGCGGAGGGAGGAACAGGTTCGCGTATCTGGGGAATGGGCGTACGGCGAAGGAGCAGGATCCGGAGAGTGATTTGTTGAGTTGGTTGAGGGTGCCCGAGGAGGTGGATTTGAGGGATTTGCATGAGAGGTGGTATGAGGTTGAGAGGGAGTATAGGAGTAGGTGAGTTGGGGGTCGAGGGTTGAACGGGTAGAATGGGGTTGTAGATGGGTGAGGGGAGAGGAGAGAATGATAGATTCTGAGAACAACTGCATCATCAACGTTATGGCTTATCGGTTTTGGGTTATTCACGTGGCTGAACGATATTGCGGGCACAAATGCTTGGCATGTGAGTCCAAAAGCATGCATAGCTGACGCGTGCGGCCGGAGGCTACACCGTTCCTTTATGTGGTCAGCTACGACACGAGTTACAACCATTCTTCGGTCGTCATTCTGGGTACTGTGGCCCGCGATTGCCGACAGATCCACTGTTGTACCTCCCACACATCGACAACACCTTATCTCTCCCAGTCAACTTGCCTCAAGTTTTCTCTGGCAGTCGGAGCTGGGTTTGACGAGGTGATGCTGGAGGTCTTCTCCATTTTCGGCAAATGCTTTCCACTGGCATCATTGCGTGTTGATGATGATGAAAATCATCATTCGTCTCATTGCCCAGCCGTTGTCAGGTAGGGCTGGAAAGGCGGAGGAAGTATTGAATTGGAAGGAAAGGAGCAAGACAAGTCTGATTGGTTGGAGTTGCTTCAAAAGCCAGTAGCTGACAAGTTCTGGCTCAATAGCTCTGAAATGAGGAATTTACTTCCACGCTGGAAATACGGAGACAAGTTTGTTAGAAGCGGTATTCATGCAAGTCTCGAACCAACTCCGTTGCATTGTGGGATGTTTGGGCTGGTGACAGATCGACTCGGCTGCACATATCATGGTATCAGTGAACAAATGGACAAGGGCCTGCAAGAGGCAGCAGATATGATATTTGCGCTTCTGCCAGTCCGCTGAAGGCCCTTTAAATGGCCGTTTGGAGGTAGGCCTCGACTCTTCTTGTTCTTCAATGTCAGCTTAGTTGCGTCAATTGGACAAAAAAGTCACTTTATGACCGACTTTCTGGGCCTGCCCGCTTCGCATGCCCAGTTCTCGGCAACTTACTTTCGGGGAGAATGCGATAGCGAAGAATGCCGTTATTATCGGGGAGATTTAGAGAAGCTACTCAGTTAAACCAGATGCTGAACTTCATAATAGATCGGTGTTGATGATGAGAAGCGTTTTCATGCTCTGTATCGCTATTCGCTTTCAGCTGGTGCGCGCGTAAATGAGGAATGGAAATCAGCGAAGGACGGGGGAGGAAAGTAGCTCCGGAATTAGTGTGTTCTCCATTGCTCGCTGAACCATAGCGTTGACAAGCATGTGATGTTGTATTGCCCGTTGTGCGGAGGAAGCGGCAGAGTCCGACTCTTAACTTCTTAAGAAAGGCGCAAGCTGACAAATATCCAACACACACATGACCTTCATGCTAAACACCCAAAACATTTCTGGTCAACTGAGTCCTGGACGGCTACCGTCTCTGGTTCAAAGGACCAGCAACTCCGTTCTTTATTCGACGTTTCCCCTTCAGCTCGAATCTTTAGAGACCTGCCTATGACCTCTCAACAGCAAATAGGCGTCAGCTCCCTAATTTACCGAAAATATTAATTAAAAACTGGGTTGCTCTGTTCAAAGAATCCAAAAAATTAATTTTACTTGTAGACGTTCTATAAGCTCCCTGCTTCAGCCTTTCAGCCCGTCTTTTTATCTCCTTCCTTGCTACTACTGTGCTCATCAGCGGCTACGCCAGCGAATTCGATTTCTTCAGTGTCTTTGCTGTAACGGCGGGCCTCTACCTCTAAGGATCCAAACACCAAAGAGGGCGGTAAGCCGTGCAGGGTTTACCTTGATTGATTGATTGATTGATTGATTGCTATTTAACGTCCGGCGGGTCCACGCGTGGGTCGGCAGTATGCCTATCACCGTGTGCCCTTAGGCCTCCCATGGGGCATAGGACGTGCCACTCTACCTACAGTCTACGCTAAGGGGTGACATATCTGGGACGTCGCGTCTCTGGAGGCTGGATATCGCAGTAAGGTGTTCAGGGTTTACCTTGAGTGGGTACACGAGAGGGCGAGTGAGAACGAAGTGACGGATACACGTGACTGAGCACTGCGTGCGAAGGCCGTGTTACCAATAGAGTCCAAATTCTATTATGAAGTTGACCACGAAGGGTCAAGTATCTAGCTAAGAGAGTGTGCTTATATACTATAAGAAAGTTATAACAATCTGGTAGTTGACCTGTGTTACTCCCTATTGCTCTTTATTGCTCTGTCGCTATCCGAGATAGGGCATGGTGGAGCAATGTTATCTGAGCAGAGCAATGTCTTGGCGTCACATGGGTCTCGTGACTTCTCGTGGGTCCATTCCGTGCCGCATCTGCGCTCCCCACTTGTTCCTTATCCTATTGTTTCCTAACCCTGTGAAGGCTGTGCCGTAACATTTGCATGATCATAATCCTTGCTCTTCAAATATCCCTGGTATCAAATAATTCAGGTTTACAAAGGGAAAAAATCATTCGAACTCGATTTCAGCAAAAAGTAGGTTGTGTAGGAGGTTCCATGCACAGTCCAGAGCGCCATCGTCAACACATTCTCGACTTGCCTTACTATTCAAATTTTAGGCGAGCTTTTCGCACCTTTCATACACACTCACGCGACAATTTTCCTGATTACTGTCGTCTCCTGCCAGCCATGAGTGGGATGCCAAGGTGGCACAGTCTGGGTATACGAGAGTACCTGGTTAGCGTCAGGCAGCAGTTTACTACGCCGCAATTCAGACTGGCGAGAGGGGTTGCACATGGGGCGTTCTTTGGGAAATTGGGTCCATCATCCAATCAAAGCAATCATGGTAGGCGCTCAGTTGCCTTAAATGTAGCCCAGCGCTTAGAGCACACAGCCTAGCGCCCAAAGCACACGGCGCAGCGCTCAAAGCACACGACGCAGCGCTTAAAGCGTACAGCCCAGCGCTTAAAGCTTACATCCCAGCGCTTAAAGAGTGCAGCCGCAATTCGCTCTAATAGGCGAGTGATGCTGGATGATCAGCGGATGAGTGCTATAAATCTCGGGTTCCACACACTGGTCCGTCGGCGTTGTCGTACGCATCTTTCATCTCCTCAACATCTAAATACTATTTGCTCAGCTTTGATTTGGTTGCTCACCTGAACGCTTATCAATCTTTTCGTTTTCATCTTCGCTCGAGAAAAGTTGTTTTTCTGGCTTTTTGTTTCGAGAAAATGGCATCTGGTCCATCGAGCACGACATACAGACTCCAAGGCATACCAGCCGATATTGGAGAGAGAGGCATCCCCGGTTTGCTACGTGAAGCCTGGAAGCTACCCGCATCGACAGAAGTGACAGTGCGCTCGCTCGCAACAAGCCCTTACCGGCCGGAACAAAAGGTCGCCACACTCACTTTCAACACAACGCCAAAGGCTCTACAGCCTGGACAGAATGAATGGCCATGCTATGTCAATAGCAAGCTCCAGCTGGTCCTGGACACGCATTTCCGCGGATTTACGCCCCTGCATTCTGACCCTGACTCTGAATGTTTTCTTGAGTAAGAAAAGAGATCTACACTACAACGGTTTCCCGCTGACTTTTTGTTGTTGTATCGCCGTCTCCGGCCTTGGCGGCCATGCGTTCGGCTCGTTCGAGAGCAATATTGATCCTGGTTTCATGTGGCTTCGCGACAGCCTTCCTCATGATCTACCTCAATCACGCATCTTCATATACGGTTATGATGCAGGAGTAGTCGACAGCACGTCTTCCAAGAATATTGCCGACTTTGGAATGGAGCTTCAGCAATCGATTAACCAGCTCAGGCCTCGGGAAAAGGTGAGCGGTCCAAAAAGAAAAAGCCACTCATCTGTTCTGATACGCGACAGGGCGCACCAAGGCCATTGGTTTTCATTGGACACAGTCTCGGCGGATCTATTATTAAGCAGGTTCGTGTTTTGTATCGTTTAGTCACGGTCATTGAGCTAACTAAGGTCTAATTGGAAGGCTGTCATCAATATGCACGAATCTAAAGCAGAGTGTGACCAGGTGAACCTTCAATCTTTGCGTGCAGCCCTTTTCTTTGCTGTCCCAAACTTGGGAGTGGCCGACATCACGGCTCTCACCATCATGGTGCAGGGAAAACCAAACGAAAGGCTGGTGGAATCACTCAAAAGGCCATCCAAACCACTGCTCCAGCAGAATCACCTGTTCGATATTGTTTCACATCAGGTCGTGAAACACTGGTACTATGAGCTGAAAGCTGGAGAGGTATGCACAAACTCCATACTATAATCTGTTCTAAAGTCTTAATATGATGGCCAGTTCAATCCGAAAAGGAGGATGTCGGGTCCGGACGAATTACTCGTGGATTCATACTCAGCTACAAATGGCCGCCCAGTTCTGTCCGTGCCAGATAGCCACTTTGTTCACCCAATGACCCGGACACACTCTGAGATCGTCAAGTTTCCTCATCCATACGATCGGTACTATTGGATGGTTTCTGAGCACCTCAAAGACATCAAGAGAGGTATTCCGCAGACCAAAGGCAGGACAGTCGGAGGCCGGTCGGTTTGAGAAGGGCGGAGGTTGATTGATATTGCGGTTGTGGTGCTTTACTCTCACATCGTTCCAGTCTGGTCAGCATGACCGTGTAAGGATTCTGTAGATTTGAGAGCAGCAAGACCCGTGGAGTCATCCTTAATGGAATGCCAGATGGAAAGATTGGACTACGAAAACCAAAACGCGGCAAACCTGATCACCGCATCTGTCTTCTTCTAAGAAAAGAGTTTATAGGTTCAGAAATTACTAAGTGACTTTCATAGCGCTTTGCTGAATCAGCTACTGCCACAGTGTCTCTACTATGTTTATGCAACATTTGAAAAGTATGCTTGACATTAATCAACACTTGGCGGCAAGTCTAAATGGGAGGAAGAGGAGCTCAGAGGCTCCCTACCATCCATTGTTGCTGAAGCCATCTCAGAGAGAATTTCAGTAATCATCTTCGCAGATGCACTTGAAGCTTGATAGAAAAATGCTATAAATTAGTCAAATTATTCTAGGAGCTTCATGACACCGCAAATAAACCTGAATACAGATTCGATTGCACCATAAGGATCTACTTTGCTATCATCCATGCCGTGGACCTTCTTCAGCGAAACGAGGACTTTGGAACATAATTTCTCAAGCCATTCCAAACTACTAAGAACCTCCATGGCTCTAGAAGGATGAGGTTATACCCGGATTTCAACGCTTTATTGGCTAGACGAAGCGACTATTTTATAAGGAAGTATAGATACAGAAAAAGTAGGATTTGGACGAAACCAAGCAACGAACAGAGAAGTGTAAGTACGAGGTATTTCAGGCTAGATGATATCTCTGAAATGTCGTATATCGGCAACGAAAGCCACTTGACGTGGAGAGCCAGATGGAGATGATAAAGTATGTTATGTCTCCAACGTTCCGAACAAAATGGGCATCGCAGCCTACTTGCCTCTCCTCAAAGAGTAAAATATCTCATACATTCTGTCTTCCTGATCCGGAGTGAACTCGGTTTTACTGCCAGACCATTAGCAACGGAGCCCCAAAAACCCACTCCCACTCCCACCACTCACCACTCATCCGAGGAATAATCCATATAATTATGCACCGGATCCACGCCCTCCTCCCCGGGACACGAGTCCTTCCCGACCGGACACCCCTGCGTAGCCTCGCTCTGCGCCGGCGTATCATCGACGCCATCGCCCTCGCCCCCGCACTCGAACCCGTCGAACGTGTGCAGCAGCCCGAACCAGTGGCCCACCTCGTGCGTCGCCGTCTTGCCGGCGTCGTCCAGGCCCATGTAGCCGCCACCCGGGCCGCCCGGCAGCGTGTCCGGGTTGACGTGGCAGCCGTCGAAGACGTAGTACGAGGTGCCGTTGATGCCGGTGCCGAGCGGGTTGGCGACGGGGAAGTTGCAGAGCCCGGTGATGCCGCCGGGCACGCCGGACATGCCGGTTTGGAAGTAGATGTTGAGGGTGGCGTAGTCGCCGCGACGGAGGGCGAGGGACATGTCGCGGTGCTGGATGACGGCGGCCCAGGAGTCGTTGGTGGTGAAGGTGGTGGCGAGGAGGTTGAAGGTGATGTTGTGGGGCGCGAAGGTTGAGGTGAGGACGGAGAGCTGAGGGTTGGAGTGAGTGACATCTTGAGATGGTGGGGGAGGGCGTGAGTACCTGGTCTTGAAGCATTTGAGTGGTGATTGACCCGTTCCTTTCTTGGCTTTCTACTACATGGAAGTAGGTCGGAATTACTAGCCCTTCGCGTTGTTCACGAGGCTTCAGGGATGATTTTGATCCTGAGGTTTGTTTCCGCCACTGGTGCTCTTTGGCAACCGCCAACATATCCGCGTTGGGTTCATTCGTCCCGCATTTCTGGCTCTCTTGTGCAATAACACCGACAGATGCCAAAAGAATTACGAGAAGACTTTGTGCGTGCATGCTGATTATGTTTCAATTGTACGGACGTTTGGGGAGTTGTCAATTTTACATGATCGCCTCGAGAAGGTTGCCAAAGTGCGGACACTATATACTATATACACAACTCTCCTGGTCGGATTCGGGACCCGGTACCACTTTGAGCCTTCTACCCGTGGTTTAATACGAGACACTGTTACTGTGCATCGTATTCAAGTGCTTGGCCATCGCCAAAACAAGTCACCTTCCTACCATGTTTCTCGGCTAAGACCTAGCGCTAAACCTCAAGAGGCAGCTGGTCAGAACAGATTTTGAGTTGATGAGCAGAGTAGGCACACTCCTTAGGTCTGTAGGACAAGTGGGTGGTATACTTTTGTCTGCAGGGGGAGGTTAGCACGGAGGTGAGGAGGAACCATGTCAGAGCTCCGGAAGTCTCACGCAAAGGCTCAATTGTAGACACGCTCTATACTCGCATAGGGGAAATTTTACATGATACAGACATACATAACCAGAACATGAGAAACATAAAGTACATTAAACGGTTAACCCCTCATTTACCTTTCTCTTCATCGGTCACTCCGTTTGCCCTCTGCAGCTTCTTCCTGTGCTCCTTTGCTCCGTACGAAAACTCTCTTACCACCATGAAGATGAACAAACCCAGCAGATTGGCAATAACAATAGCGATGAAGATCAGCACAATGATCGCAAAGACTTTGCCAACCGAATAAATGGTCTTCCAATCCTCACTCTTCCAGCCGCCCTTCTCGGTGTTGATGGCAAGGTTGATGCCACCCATGATGAGGTTGCAAATACCGAACAGGAAGAGAAGAGGCCCGTAGAAGCGAGTGAAGTAAGCATTGTAGTTGCCGTACGCCTTCTCGAATGTGAAGTCGGTCAGCACGAACTTGGCCCAGAAGTTCAGTCGGCTGAGACGAAGGTCGCCGTAGTGCCACCGAAGCGAGACGGTGGAATCCTGGACGTGAGAGTAGTCGAAGGGCTCGATGAACGCGACGAAATCCTCGAAGGTGATCTTCGCCGCCTCGGTGGCGTCCGGAGGAGTGTACTCCTCCGGTATCAGGCCCTTGTCGACAGCGATCTTGAAGTCCACCGGGTGCTGGATCATGTGGCAGTAGGTTCGCATGAAGCCCAGGGTGGACTGGTGAACAAGCTGGCCGACGGGATCAGAGCAGAATTCCTCGGTGAAGACAGTCTCCCAGAAGTCATAGGAAAAAAGAAAAGGCGGGATCGGCTTGTAAAAGGCCCGCTTGTCGTGCCAGACACAGTGAAGCTCCGGGTTCTGAGTGACGGTGATGTCCCGGCCCCGCACGACTTGAAGTGATAGCGTGTTGATGTTGTCGCTGTCATGGGTGGCGATGATCCACAGCCAGTGGTAGAATTTGTCGAGTTTGGGAGTGGTTATGTTTTTCTTGAGGTATTTTGCGATGCTGGTGAGATCGAGCGTCGTCTGCGGGTGTCCAGGCAGGCGGTCTGGCAGTTTCTTGTTGGTGGACTCGAGCCACAAGTTGCCGGAGGCAGGTTTGTGCAATCCGTGGAACAGGGCGTGCTTGAGAAGGAAGGGTGGTCCATAGGAGTAGGGCTTAAAACTTTGCGGCTTCTCCATCTCTTCCCTTTTGCAGAAACAGAGTCTGGTGTCTGGGGGAGTTTGGTCCTTGGCGCACGTAAGCATGTGCTTTTCATAGGTATAGACGCAGTGCTTGTTGTTACCTTGGCTGGGATGCTTTGTTTGATTAGAAGCGCGAAAGCAAGAGCATCCGCAAAAATGGGGATTTCTGGGGCCAAAATTTGGGGAGGAAGTGCTCTTTTAGATTGCAGCACATCCCGGGGGCTGAGTTATAGATGATCGCCTCGCAACTGACATGAGGCCCCACTTTACTACGTGTACAGCCGCCAGGAACATCTTGGCAAAAGAAAGAGTCCAATCGGAAGGTGTGAAGTAGAAGATATCAAGGGTCCTGAATCTCCTCGTCCATTTCGCTGTCTCGCAACGACGTCAAATCAATCACCGGTGTGCTCACCGCGCCGTAGTAGGACGCTGCCCTCCACGGCCAAGAAGTCTGCAGCACGCGTGCCACGAGAGCATGCATTGATGGAAGACACCAGCACATGTCTCTCATCGCGTTCTGGAACACGCTCTCTCCATCCACTGTACGAGGCCTGTGGGGTGACTCCAGGCACAAGCGACTCCGCCCGGGCCTGCAAACGCACCGGTGAGCCCTCTTCTCACCCGCCAAGTACCGCCAGCACAGAACCCGAAACAAAGCAGACACTTCTGGGACTGGCAGAGGAGATCAGAGCTCGAGCAGTTTAGCGCCGCAAACATGCGTGGAATGGCTGAGCCCCAGCGTTGTCTGGGCCTCGAGTATTAAAGAGGCGACTGGCCGAGAAATCGCGCACCACGCGTGCTGCTCACCGCTCTATACCGCCCATGTCCGGAGCTCCCGCCTCGCGAGATTATCATCATGCGGAGGTGCGTTACAGCCAACAGCCAGCGCGAGCACTTGTTGCAACCACATTCGCATGGGAAGTTGGAGCATTTATCCTCGAGCTCATTCGAAAAGTACCTCAGCATACGCATACCTTCATCAGCCCCCACGGCAGTTATCTACCCGGACGAAAATTGGTACGAAAAGAAACACTCACCTTATCTGGGAAAATGATCATATATGGACATATTGCAGCATTTTCCGAACCGACCTCGTCCATCTCCCCACAGCGAACGGTGATAACATGTACATACTTTCTCTCGTCTCGTCGTCGGGTTATTTAGCTGCGTGCCGCCGACTGGACGCCGGAGGGCTCTGCATCCTCCACGGCGAGCTGAACAAGGAGCCCTAGATTGTGGTTTTCTTCAGCATAGGTTTCGGCTACTTCGAGATCGATGTTTCTACTAGCCACGCACTGCTCCCGCCGTAGGTGCTCCATGGTCACCCGGCCAGGAACTGTGGAGGAGGTCAGCCCTTGGGGCCCCCACTTTTATGCTCGGCAATAAACACATCGAGCAAATGAACAAATTGATAGCTGTCTTAGTATTCTCGTCAAGATCTTAATGGATCTTCCTCATCTGGCAGGAAAACAAAGCCGTACAAGGGGAATGAAGACGGGAGAGCCGAGAGCAAGCTACTTTCTGGAGACGTAGGAAAGAAGGACAGTCTGGCAAGGTGATCAATAGTTGAAAAGGCCGTGGAGGGGTGCACCTTTCCATGAACAGGACTGCGTGTCTATTCCGAGCTGCAGAATCTTCCAGATAACCACTCCGCCTCTCCACCTTGCGACTCGCTCATTTCAACCCAGGGCACGCCATATATCCTCCAGCCCAAACCGAAGCCGCTTCTAAATCCAGACGACCAGATCATTCACGACTGCACCTCGAAGCACGCACCCGGCGCAGGAGAAGAATTCGAAAAGCAAGCACAACGCAGATTCTTCAACTACGCTAACACGAGAAAGAAACCCCGCCAACTACAATCTACCCCCCTCTGTCTACCCATCTACCTCATTTCATAGAACCCCCCTTTAAAACCTCACCACAGTCACCTAAACAATCCCTCCCTCATCAAACACATCCGCCACAACCCACCCCTCCACCTCCTCCAAATCCACCCTCCCCATGCGATACGTCTCCTCAAACGCCAGTATGCTCAGCTGCCCCAAAAACGGCTTGACCACCCTCATCACGAACTCCATCTTCCCCATCGCCTTCGCGTCCGCACTGTCTCCGAAGACACCCGCCTCCTGCGCGGCCCGCAGCACCGGCGCCAGGAGCGAGCGGCGCTTGTCTTCCATCGCCGCGCCGACACCCGAGCCCGCGGCAGACGTGGGTCCTGCGCCGCCTTGGTAGGTAGGTGCAGAGGCGGACAGAAGGGATGTCGACTCCGGGATGGCGGCGCTGGGGTCATCGGCGGTGGTGGCGGCGGCGGCTTGGCGTTCCTGGAGGGCCTCCGCGACTTCGTCGACGAGGGCGACGGGGCGCCAGTCGAGGTCGGGCCGGTACACGGCGTCGATGGTGTCAGTGATGAAGAGCCATTCGTGCAGCTGGAAGTCGTCGTGGGCGAGGGTGACGAGGGTGTCGAGGAGCTTGCAAGCTTGCAGGACTGAGAGGTTGTTGTAGCGCTCGTGCTGCTCCGTATCGGGCAAAAGGGAGAAGATGGCGTTGGTGAGCTCCGAGTTTATAACGGGCCAGACAGGAGCGAGGTGTACGGGTGAGATGCGGAGGACGAGAGTGCGGAGCAGGAGGAAGATTTCCGCGCGAGTGGCGGAGGAAGGAGACGAAGCAGGGGTGGCGGCAATGAGCTCGGTCAGCTTCTCCATAATAGTACCCAGGTTTGTGACGAATGTGTCTTCGGGATTCGCAAGAACGAGAATGGTCATCCTCCGCAAGTTCATCTGCGTCTTGCGATCCGCTTCGAGCCTTGCACTTGCAGCACCCACACCGAACATGATACCTGCTGTTGTCGGTGCGCTGATTCGCGAGACCAATTCAGGCATCCGGTCTTTGTCGTTTTGACTCCACATGCGGAGGACTGGTAGCCATTTCTCCAAAGCCAACTTAGTTTCTGTGGCAAAGAACTTGGGGTCGTTGAACGCCGCTTCAATGTCCCTCTTCCAAGCCTTCGTGGCGGCTGGCAGTGAAGATGTGCGTGTTAACTCGTAAATAAGATCAAGCAAAAGAGGGGAGACGGTTTCAGGGAAAGTCTTTGCACGGAAGGCAGGCCCAATAACGTTTGTGCTGATGGAAGTTGCCGCGTTTGCAATCCGATCGTTTTCGACGAGGATGAGAGGGAGCTTCGGGAGAATGGAGACCAGAACTGTCACAATATCCGAGGACCGAGCCGGTGTAGTGCCATTTTCCTCTGGAATCTTATCGATGGATACTGAAGAGGCATCCTGTAGGAAACCCATCGGACGAGTGGTGAAAGTAGCCGTAAGTAGACGCATAAAAAGATCCTAATAGCTCATCAGTATAGGCCAACTGGAACACGGAATCAACACATACCCCGAGGTCACGACGCATCCGACGTTGCTCGCCGAAGTTGGTGTTGTCCACCTTCTCTGCAAGGGTGGCGGTGAACTCCAGCAATGCAGGAAGAATCTGGCGATGCGGCATTGGGTTGGCAAGAACATCACGCAGAAACGTCAGGCAATCTGGCCAGATCTCATCCATGGCATCATCTTCCAGCGACTTCGTATAGTCCACCAGGAATGTTACCAGATCGGTGTCGGCGAGATTAGAAGTCAGAGTTGACATGCGATGAGGGTCCAGCGCATTTGGGTTCGTTCTGCTGTAGACGGCATTGAAGATTGCAGGGGTTGTGTGCTTCGGACTTGATCCGTTGAGCACATTCAGAAGGCTCATGACAGCATTTGCCTCGGAACTGTCTCGTGGTGATCGACACCAAGCTTCGGCCAAAGTTTCCAGGCACTCCAATGTCTCTGCAGTGAACAAGTGCTCCAGGATCCGCCGCGCTCTGTTACGCATGCGAAGGGAAGTGTAGCCGAAAGATGCGAGAGAAGTATGATCGTGCTTAGCATGGCCGTAGCCTCCCCAAGACCAGATTCCAAAGCAAATGCGGACCGTGTCTTGGAAGCAAAGTAAGACCGTGAGCCTGCTGTTCGCAGTGGCAGAGCGAGACTGATTGACTTCGTTGGCAAAAACACCCGAAACCATGTTCCCGAAGAAACCTTGTGGTTGCTCTGGTGTTTTCATTGTGGTGACCTTCATTTCCTGCAGTACAAGTCGTTGGTGGGCGTTTGCCAATATCTGCTCCAGACCGTTCATCAGAGCGATGAGTGTAGACTCTGGAGAAATAGAGTCGGGGTGAAGTGATTTAGTGAATGTCGACTTGAGTTGATCGAAGGTCATCTGGATCTGCTTGCACAGACACTCGACCAGAGGCAGTAAATTCTGGAAGATGGTGTCCACGAAAAGAGGTAAGACTTCGATAAGAAACTTGACCCAGTCATCAAGGACCAATCGGCTTGAAGGCGAAGAGAATCCAGATTTAAGGCACTCGACCAATTGAGGGGGTGGGGCGATTGCAGGTGCAGTCTCCTCTTCTGCGGCCTTGTCAACAGACTCTCTGATACTACCGGTTCGTTCCCTGGACACCCTCTGTTCGACAGGGGATGAAGGCGCCACAGCACGTAGGCGAAGTTGTAGGGCTGCCAGTGTGGCCTCGAGAAGCAGCGATTGCAAAGATGGGCTAGCGGATGTCAGACGGCCCATAAGGAATACCTCCAGCTCGAGGTCCTTGAGAGGTAGAGCATAAGGATTCAACAAAATGGCCCGAATGGTTGAGATGCTGGTCCGGTACAGTGCGTCTATGTGGTCTGATGATTCGCTTGACTTTGCCGAGCTCGAAACCGACAGAGCGCGCATGCAGATGCGAACCAACAAGTTCTGCAGAGTGACCTCCTGCTCTTCATCTGAAGTGTCCATGAACGGAACGTAATCTCGGGAAAGGACCACCCAGGTATGATCAGAGGACCAGCGCAGGATATTCAGTAGCTGTTGCATATGGTAAAGGCATTCCTTCGAGTCATCAGTCAGGACCGGCGGTCGTGGTGTTGATGTATCCAACTGATCCGTGTTTTGATACTTGATGCAATTCAGAGTCTGGAGATGCGAGATGATGATGTCGAAGACGCGATTCAGACTTGGGAGATCCTGGAGCCATGTTCGGATGTAAGAGAAAAGCTCGGTGCCTTCCTCTGACAATGCGTCCAGAAGCAGGAAAAGAGGCCGTGTCAGGACGGATTGGTATCCCCCCGCCAACGAGCTCAGCCCCGTCAAGACTGGCAGTCCACTTACTCGGCGAGCTCCCCTGCTTGGCTTCTGAGCCTGAAGGTTCTGCTCGTGAATGGTATGGGTCCATAGTACTGAAAGACGACGGCCAGCGTCTGCAACATCTGGATGCGAGGCTGAATTGGTCCTTGTGGCCTGGGTCATGAGAGAAGTCACAGCCGCTTCTACAAGGAAGTCTGAAGCAGTCATCGCCTGGAGCTGCCACAAACACCGCACTGCCTCGACATGGTACTTTGGACGGAATGGAGAGAGGTAGTACCAGATTGACACAACTAAGGAATTCACGAGACCGGGCACTCGTTCCGGCGGGAAGAAGGCTGGAGAAGTGTTGGTGGGCTGGAATGCAGCCATAATTGTCGTGACTGCGAGAATTGATGAAAATGGTACACAAGCTTCTGATCCACGAGGCTTCTGAGATCTAATCGCATCCTCGAATGCTGACAACAGATCTTTGCTGCTGGCAGAACCTGTGTCTGAGACCCTTGACAAGATGCTTGAAAGTAACTTTGTGCTGATCTCCGTCATGTTGTCAGAGGAACTGGCACGAAGAGAATTGATGAAAAATGTTGAAGTGTCCTGCAACAACGAGTCTCTCAACTGGGAAGGAGAGCATGGAGAACCGTTCGTCTCAAGATTGCCTTGCTGTTCGTTGTAGAACGATCGAATGAGTTCGACACTCGGTACTTTCTTTGGTGCTTTGTCATCTTCAGATTCATTGCCTGCCAATGCGCGGTCCGGGATGCTTTGGATGAGTATGTCCGCAATATCCAGCTTCGCTGCGATGATCGTCTTTTCAAGTTCGCTTTGGGATTTACTGGGCGCAGGGGCACGGGTGAGCATTTTGAGCATGGCGCATGCTACCAAAGGAATGTGACAGAGCAGCATTTCTTCTTCGCGGATATTGAAGCGAGTGATGATGAACTTTGCCAGCTTCAGTTTTTGCAGCACATCCTCGCTGTGCTTGTTTTCCGACATAGCATCGTCGAGGAGCTCGAATAATTTTCCCCAAATGAGTCCACTTTCCACGCCGTCAAAGAAGATGCTGGCACTACGCAGAACCTCATCGAAATTTTCTTTGCTTGCCGATTCGCCGTACCGGCGAGCACTCTCCAGGACAGGGAGGAATACCGATGGCACCAGCAGACCACCAACCTCCCAGCGATCCATCAAAGAGAGACAGATCCGGAAGGGTCTTGCGCGAGCCACGGGTGACTGGTCCTGGCCGTTGATCATAGACATGATGCCATTCGTAAGCGGTTGAAGGCCGTATCGTGCAAAGTAAGCGGCGTGGTGCGAGTTTACGTCCACGTTGGGGCTCTTGAGGTCTGTAGGCGCATCGGCACCTTCGGCATCATTGCCAGGATCAGGCCCTAAAAACCACGACCATAGTCTCCTGTTCAGACTCATGTCCCTTCTTGTGACCACTCCGGCGGCGGCAGAGACAAGACGTTCAAGATCCTTGCCATCTATCCTGACTTGGAGAACTTCTGAGTGGAGGGGTAGCGAATTGACCAGCAGATCCAGGTAGCCTCTTTGGGTCAGCAACTGGGCGTCTCCCAACCCCGCGGCAAAGCATCTGATCAGCAATCCTGGCTCGGGCGCAATGGCTGCCTCAGCGGCCATAGACAATGCTTCTGCCTGATCTCCATCCTCGCCCTCGGCAACGACAGAGTTCCGCCTCTGTTTTGTACCAAACTGGGGCAACCTCCGCACGAGATAGGCGAGGGCTCCCTGGCGTCGCGGAACGTTGGTGATGGTGGCCAGGAAGAAGCATTGCCAGAAATACGAATCCTGTGCATCGCCAGCTCCGTCATTCCTCCGTCCTCCGTCACCACTGATCGTAAATCTCAATTTGTCCACAATCTGCACGATGCGCTCAAAATCTTCGGCGGTCTCATCCTCCAAGCCGGGTAGGAGACAGAGTATTATCGATTTGAGAGCCGGTCTGAGCGCCTGCGCACCGACGGAGAGGACGTAGGTCTCGATGATGGAGAGAAATGCAGGGCGGACAGAGAGCGAGGCAAAGGACAGAACGGAGGCCAGGCCGGGAAAGTAGACGTGGAGGTCGCGGGACAGAGCGGATGTCTAGAAGTGTGAGCCAATTGTCTGCGCGGTGGAGCGGGAGCAGCTGACCTGCAGAATGGAGAAGATGTAGGCATACACCTCAAGGGTTTTTTGGTGCACGCCCGACGGCAACGAGGGGTTCAGGCATTGGGCCAGGCGGGTTGCGACGGTGGCGCTGTGCGGAATGATGGGCACATCTTGGGGGTGAGTTTGAATGGCCTGGCGACAACAAAAGTTAGCTGCCTGCGCACCGCAGCTGCCAGCGAGCTTGTACCTTCAGCAGCCTCCCCAGAAACGAAATGTAGTCAGCCCATTCTTGCTGCGGGGTGTCGAACAGGGCGAGGGCGCGGTCGACGTTGGACTCGTAGCGGCGGAAGGCCTTGTCCTTCTTGACGGGAGCTGCAGGCATGTGTGAGCGCGGTCCAGGAGCTTTGTTCGAGCTGGAGAAAGCTCCACAGCACGACGTACATACCGTCCTCGAGTGGGCGTCGAGGCGAGCGGCCGGCAGGCGATTGGCGGCCGGAGCTGGTTGGGGAAGCAGCGCGGGCCTGCGACTGCGGATCAAGCGACATGGTGCGCGGGTTCGGGCATCAAGGAAGGAGGAGCGCTCATCTCATGGGCTCATCCGGCGCATTGCGCAGTCGTCGCGGCGGCGGGCAGGCATAAGCTCCAAAAGCCCACGCGTCAACAGCTGCTCCTGCCTTGGCGCCGGCGCCCGGGCCACGTTGCCGTTCGCCGGGTCTGCGAAACCACCGCCCGCTCCGCTGCAAGCCATCTATTCAACTCCAAACAAAAATCAATCACTCCTGTGACACTGGCAGCATCACTGGCCTCCAATCTCTTTAGTGTTGGCGTGGACTGAACAGCGTCCGCGGCATCTTGTCCCTTCAGCTTGTGAAATCAAGTCTCGGACCACCACGTCATCTCCGAGCCCGGAGCTCAATGGCAGTCTTTGGGCATGAATCGCTCACCACCTCCCTAGCCAGACTTCTTCAACTTCTTCTGGAAGCTTTTGTGTCTCCCAACGCAGAGCTTTTCTTTTCGTCATTCTGCTTCTCCTTCATCGAGTGCTTCTTCATCGCCCGCGTTTCTCCGCACGCAGTGCCGAAGCTTCGTCCGAGGGAGTGAATTACTCAGTCTATCAGGGAGATTTCTCGCTTCCAAACGAGTCGACCCAGTTTCTTGTCTTTTTGCCACGACGTCTGCAAGAGATTATCTCATACAGAAGCACTCACAGATCACAAGTGAAATTCGCACCAATTGTACGCTTGAGAATCATTAATTACTGAACTCTAATGTCTATCATATATACAGCAAAAACAAAAACATTCCCGGCAACTTCTTAGTAGATGGCGACCGAGATATCCGAGACCTGGGTGCAGACGAAGTCGTTCGCGCCGTTGCCGCCAGCGTGGCAGTAAGGCTGGACCTCGATGGTGCCAGTGATGCCGGCGCTGTTCCCACCAAATCAGCACAGGGTCGATTCTCTCGCAGGACCACAGGAATCACTTACCCAGGAGCGGTCTCCTTGTAGAGAGTCAGAGAGTACTTGCTGTTGGCGCCGTCGATGGCGAAGCGGTACTTGGACTCGCCGCAGATGACGACGGACTTGTTGGCAAGCGCGGACGCGGTGGTGGCGGAGCACTGGACGTTGGCCGGCTGGATCGTGAACGAGGTGGCCTGGATGCCGTTGTTGTCACGGATGGACAGGTCCTTGATCTGGACGACCTCGGAGGCGGTGGCAAGGGCGCCGAGGAAGGCGGGAGCGGCGATGGTGAAGAAACGCATCTTGTTGGTTTGAGGGGTTGAGTGGTTTGGTGAGGTGGTTGTTTGGATTGAAGAGCTGAGTTGTGATGATGAGGGAACTACGGTAGGAGGGCAGGTGGTTATATAGGCCACTGTGTGCCCCTAAAGACTCTCTTCGAAAGAGCTTTGTCGAATGGACACTCGGCGACGCCGTGATGGGTTCCAAGTCTGTGCTCGTGGTGGCACCATTGCGTCTGCATCTCTTGCATACCCATGAGTAGTATGGCAACTGCAAAGATGACGACGTGCGCGCGTTCACCACCAGACCGGTGTGCCGAAAGCCCGGGATACGATGATCCGGTGGATGTCACGTTGCTCTGAGCCACGGAGTCAAGCCTGTACGAACAGATCTGCACACTTGGTCAAAGTTCTATGCACGTAAATACGAGATCCGAAAGCTTAGACTTCAGATTGTAGGGCTGAATATGGCAGCGGTCATTCCAGAACACAGAAGCATGCCAGTGCGTGGCCTCAGGTTCGGTCAAGGACGATCCTCAGATATACTTATCTGAGGATCGTCCTTGTACACGCAGTTGCTGCAGACATACCCTAAGAAAAAGACTGAAAGTACACCAAGAGATCTGGGTGCGATGATAAACGGATACACGGTCTACGAGGTTCTCCGGTAAATCATTTGGGGACATGACACTTACTCAACAAGGCGTAGTGCTCTGGTCGTCATCATGTCTATTCCCACGTTCAAAGTCCGCACCGCCACTGCACACCACGACTACTCCCCGCAAAAGGGGCAGAAGGAATATAACAGTAAGACCCCTGATTCGTTGGGGTTGCGGTCAAAGGTCCGCTTTGACTACCTTTTCTGTCACCGCTCATGGTCCAAGCTCACCGCTCCTGGCCAACACCTGATCACGGCTCTCCATATGTATCTTTGTCCCCTCAAGATATCCCTCTTCCTTTCTTTTTTTGAATCACAGTCCGTACACGGATATCTTTGACGCTTCTTTCTGGCGAGCTTTGACCATAGGGCTGACGACGACTCCCGTGCGTCTGAACCTCGTCAGCCCTACCCCCGGAAACTTCCGTAATGTATACCACCTTCATTATGAGCCCCTGTGGTACCTTCTGTTAAAAGAAGATCTAGACTAGCAGCGGAAGGGTTGGTGATGCTATGTGAATGCCCAAGAGTGGAACAAATCTCCTGAGAAGGCACTGGATGTTTTGATCAACATTTGTTTCTTACAAGAGCCGCTTCACACGGTTTTTACTAGCCGAAAGAAGGACGATATTGACCGAGCATTCAGCTCTCTACGTTTTTCTCAGCAAAATTGTCAGATGAAGTCACCCCTGGGTACGAAGTTTCGAAAGCCACGAAACGAGGACCTCACGAAATGGGAGTCGCAAGGCTGAATGACCGTTTATTTGAGGTGTTCGGAGAAAAATAATAGCAGAGGAGTGCGGTAAGTACCTAGCTCAAACTAATATGCGGTAAGATAAGAAATGGTACAACAAGGTGGGTGAAGCTGACTTTGTTTGTCTTTTGGAACTCTGTGAAAGCTTGAAGACGGGTTGATGAAAAGTGTATTGCCTCACCGTTCCATTCACGGATCATGATTGCATGTCAGGTTGTCAGATACCGAAATTGACATTCGTAAAGTCATTACCATCTAGCTTCCGCTCTAAAATCTACGAAAAAACATAAACCCTCCCCTCAAACGGCCTCAGCACGCCCTCCACCTCGTCAGCATAGTTGCTCACGATCAGCTTCTTTTCCGCAGTCTCAGGCAGATCTACCTTGGCCTCCTCTTCGGTGAAATTCAGCACCACGACCGCTGTCTGATCCTTCCCCCTCTTCTCAAACACAAACGTCTTCTCATTGTCCCGATCGTGGATCCGCAACACGCCATGCACCAAACTCGGCGCATACTCCTTCCGCAACCTTAGCACCTGCCGCCAGAACGCCAGCACCGAGTCCTTATTCGCCGACTCCTTTTGCACGTTGACCTCCTTGTAGTTATCATGCACCCTCATCCACGGCTTATCCGACGTGGTGAACCCCGCCTGGTAGCTTCCGTCCCACTGCATCGGCAACCGCGAGTGGTCGCGCGCCAGATGCTGCAACGAAGCCGCCACCCTCTTCGCGCTCGCGGCATCCCCGCCGTGGCGCTCCTTCATGGAGGCGGCGAAGTTCTTGCTGTCGACATCCTTGTACTCCTCCAGCGGCCAGGCCGGCGGCGCGTTGACCATGCCGATCTCCTGCCCCTGGTACACGTACAGCGTGCCGCTCAGACAGGCCAGCATCAGCGCCAGCATCTTCCCACTCCGCGTCCGGGCGCCCTCGTCCGCGTCAGAGCCGAAGCGCGAGATGGAGCGGGCCTGGTCGTGGTTCTCGAGGAAGGCGGTAGTCCAGGCGTCGGAGCCGTCGATCAGGTCCTGGGTGCGCTGGACGGCGTCCTTGAGGGCGGGCAGGGTCCAGGCGCGCGGTTCGGTGTCGAAGCGCAGGTCGGGGCCGAAGCCGGTGTCGACGACGTCGAACATGAAGGTCATGTCCAGCTGCTTGGCGCGCGCCGACACGTAGCGCAGCACGTGGTCGCGGTCGTGCGTGTGCGGCAGCTCGCCCACCGTCATCGCGCCGTACTTCGCCAGCACCGCGTGCATCTCGCCCAGGAACTCGTGCATGCGCGGCCCGTTGCAGAAGAACTGCCACGCGCCCTGCCACGGCGAGCCCGCGTCGACCACCGGCGCGTCCGCGTACGACGGGTGCTTGCTGTACATGTTGACCGTGTCGACGCGGAACCCGTCGACGCCCTTGCGCAGCCAGAACTCCATGGCGGATTCGTAGATGGCGGCGCGGGTCGTGGCGTTCTCCCAGTTGAGGTCGGGCTGCTCCGGGCAGAAGAGGTGCAGGTAGTACTCCTGCGTGTGCTCGTCCCACTCCCACACGCTGCCGCCGAACGCGCTGCGCCAGTTGTTGGGCGGCTGCCGGTTGCCGGCGGCGTCATACTTGGCCGGCTTCCAGATGTACCAGTCGCGCTTGGGGCTGTCCTTGGATGAGCGCGACTCCTTGAACCACTGGTGCTCGTGCGAGGTGTGGTTTATGACGAGGTCGAGCAGCACTCGCATGCCGCGCTTGTGGCAGGCCTCGATGATGTTCTCCATGTCCTGGACGGTGCCATATGGTGGGTAGACGGCCTGCAAGGCGTCAGCAAGTCCATATTGGTTGATGCTTCATTGCAAGGAACAAACACCATGTCAATCATACCTCATAGTTGGAGATGTCGTATCCCTGATGGAGTCAGCCATTGGCACAGGAACACTTCTCCGGGGTGCCTTACCATGTCATACTGAGGGCTGTCGTACATGGGACAGATCCAAATTGCGTCGATGCCCAGCGATTGGATGTAGTCGAGCTCGGAGAGGATGCCCGGAAGATCCCCGAGGCCGTCGCCATTGGAGTCCTTGAAGCTGGCCGGGTAGATCTGGTAGATGGTGGCATTCTTCCACCAGGGGTGATCGATGATGGTCATGACTGGGAGGCGTTGGTGGCGTGGGTGAAACAGGCGAAGCCGCGGGGAAAATGGAAAACGGACTGGAGTTGCGGGGAAACAAGGCAGGGCGCGGGGAAACAGCAGAGTCCGGGGAAATAGCTGGGTCCGGGGGATTGCGTGGTTTGAGCAAGGCGCGGGACCGGGGGCTCGGCAGGGCAAAAGGAAAGAGGAGGGCGACTAGCTGGTTGGAGAGGGCGAGGAGGGTGTGGCAGCGCCTCGCGAGGTCTTTATCCCCAATGCTGGCGCGGGCCGGAATTGGGAAGCCGCGCTCTGGGGCACAATCAGTAGACATGCGTCCCACATGGCATGTTTCGATTACGCGAAGTGGAAAGCGCGGAGAAGATCGAGGTGGAGGAACCAGCACAGCGGCCGGCTGGCGCGCGGTGATTTGTCCCATGTCGGACCGAGATGGGTGCGCGATCGGAGGCAGAGGCAGCGGCGACTGCGATTCGCCCAATGTCGGGCAGCGGGGGCTTCGATTCGCCCAGTGTCGGGCCGCCGCCAGCTGCGCGAGATTCCCCACCTCCCTCCGAAAATCCGGGGTAACTCCACGCCAAGCAACGGGTACATCAAGACGATCTAGCGGCTCTTGTGCCTTCCCGCCGTGCTGGATGGGCTTAGCGGCCAAGCGGCCAGAAGTAGGCCGGCGAGCCGTCTCGCCGCCGTGCAATTCGCCCAATGTCGGCCCGCATCGCATTCCAGCAAGCAATAGAGGCGTTTTTAGCCTCACTCGCGTCCTTCTAGAGCCTGCCGTCCGGTGGCGAGGCTCTTCCAGGTGGTCCGACACGGCCGTGCTACCCCAACACGGCAGCTGTCGCTATACACCATGCACCGGCTATATAGCTTCCCAGACCCCCGCTGAGGGCGCTGCTCATCTCCACACTGCACTCGACCACTTCACTGCTCCGGTCGAACACTTCCAATCTCAGCTGAACCGCCCCGCCGGCCGCGAGACGTGACCAGTCCTCGTCGTCATGACCAGCCACCAGGAGAAAGCCGACCATGTCGCCCTCGATGCCACCGAGGTCCGCCAGATGTCGGTCAGCCACCCCCACCTCGACGAGCTCACTCGCGATGCCGCCAATGCCACCCATGCCGAGCAGAGCATGAGCCTCTGGAAGGGTCTCAAGACCTACCCCTATGCCGTTGGCTGGTCCATCTTCCTGTCGACCGCCATTGTCATGGAGGGGTTCGACAAAGTCCTGATTAATAATCTCTACGCGTATGCTCCGTTCAACAAGAACTTCGGCGTGCAGTTGGCCGATGGCACCTACCAGGTCACTGCCGCATGGCAGTCGGCTCTCAGCAACGCTTCATTGATCGGCGAGATTCTGGGCCTCTTCCTCAACGGCATTGCCGCCGAGAAGTTCGGGTACCGCAAGACCATGATCGCCTCCTTGATAGCCGTGATTGGCTTCATTTTCATCGTCTTCTTCGCCGAGAACACGACGACGCTCGTTGTCGGTCAGATTCTCTGCGGAATCCCGTGGGGTAAGTTCTCCGTCTTCACTTCATCGCTTGCCATGCTAACAGCCTTCAAGGCGTGTTCCAGACCATCACCACGACCTACGCTGCTGAAGTCTGTCCCGTCGCCCTCCGCGCCTATCTGACAACATACATCAACCTTTGCTGGGTCATGGGCCAGCTGATTGCCTCGTCTGTGCTGAGGGGCATGCTCACCCGGTCCGACAAGTGGGGATACAAGATTCCCTTCGCTCTCCAGTGGATCTGGCCGATTCCGATCATTGTCGGCATCTGCTTTGCCCCCGAGTCTCCGTGGTGGCTCATCCGCAAGGAGCGCCGCGACGAAGCCAAGAAGGTGCTCCTCCGCCTCACCAATGCCGACAAGGACCCCGACTTCAACGCCGACGAGACCATTGCCATGATGGAGATGACAAACGAGCTGGAGAAGGCCCACTCTGCCGGCACGTCGTACAAGGACTGCTTCAAGCGGTCGGACTTGAGGCGCACCGAGGTCGTCTGCTTCACGTGGGCCATCCAGACTCTCTGCGGCAGCACCTTCATGGGCTTCTCGACCTACTTCTACCAGCAGGCCGGCATGTCGGACGAGCACTCGTTCACCATGTCCATGGCGCAGTACGGGCTCGGCGCGATCGGCACCATGTTCTCGTGGTGCCTCATGGGCTGGTTCGGACGACGCACGCTCTACTTCGGCGGGCAGGTCACCATGTGCGTGCTCCTCGCCATCATCGGCTGCCTGGGCCTCATCTCGCGCGGGAACTCGTCTGCGCAGTGGGCGATCGGCTCGATGCTGCTCCTCTACACGTTCACGTACGACGCCACCGTGGGCCCGGTCTGCTACTCGCTCGTCTCCGAGCTGAGCTCCAACCGGCTCCGCGCCAAGACGGTCGTCCTCGCGCGCGTCCTCTACAACCTGACGGGCCTCGTCACCAACATCCTGACCCCCCGCATGCTGAACCCGTCGGCGTGGAACTGGGGCGCGAAGACCGGCTTCTTCTGGGCGGGGTCCTGCCTGCTGTGCGCCGTCTGGACGTTCTGGCGGCTGCCCGAGCCCAAGGGCCGCACGTACGGCGAGCTGGACATCCTGTTCGAGAAGAAGGTGGCGGCGCGCAAGTTCAAGAGCACGATCGTCGATCAGTTCGCGGCTGCGGGTAGGTCGCCCAGCACGTCCTCAGTCGAGAAGGAGGCGCTGAAGGTCCAGGTCGAGAAGGTCGAGCACGCATGAGAGAAGCGCATGGGGCAGCGAACGCGCGGATGACATGACATGACGGGTGATGCGGCGCATGTGCAATTTTTTCAGCTTTTTCTGTTATAATAGACTCGATTTGGTGTTAGCTCGGACGTAGCGCACCCGGCGGCTCCGGGCTGGCCGGTGATGCAGCCCGATTCATCGAGCAGGGAGCCGGGCAAAATGTAAATAGTTCACATGCCAAATGCACCACAATCCTTCCGCAGGCGCGTCAGGAGACGAGTGATTTCCAGCGTGCAGGACGCCGGGGACCAAAGTGCAAGGCACAGCCGAGGCGATCCCGCTCCGGGTTAGACTGCGGCGGGAGCGGCCCCAGGACGGAATGCCAAGGCTGACGCGCGCTATTTAACCTACACGCGAACCTCCTCCCACCACCGCCCCAGCTGCACCGCAGCTGCTGCCCCACATGCGTCAACCATGGATATCCAAGCGGTGGTCAATCAACGCCGTTCCGCCCAGGCCTGCGACGCCTGCCGCCGCCGCAAGGTCCGCTGCAACGGCGAGCTGCGGTGCCAGCAGTGTAATCACCTGAACCTGCGCTGCGTCTACACCAACTCCAGCCGCGGCTCGTCCAGGAAGAATGCCCAGGGCAGAGGCGCCGTCATCCACGCCTACAGGAAGAGCACGAGCAAGTCTCTGTCCCCCAACACCCCCGTCGAGGTGGCTCCCGCGCCCACCACCGCGCCTGCCGCTACCCTCAGTCCGACCTCCGCTACGTCATTGGCCATAGCTCGGATGTCTGCTTCGGAGCATCCTGAGCCCGCCTTCTTCCTGGATCTGCTGCCGGAGTACCTGTCAGACGTCTATCCCGTCAACCCGGTCATCGCCGAGGCCGACATCCATAGCTGCGTCCAGCGCATGCACACCGACCCGGAAGCCATCTCGTTCCTGTACATCTTTGCCGCCGTTACCATCAACCTCGCGAGGGTCGATTTTCTCCAGCTCATGCCGGGCATTCGTGACCAGATTGCCAGTCTCGTTCAGCGATGCTTCGACACCCGTCCTCGACCGTCCATCACCGCCCTGCCCACCCCTTTGCAGGTGATGACCAGCGTGTTCATTGAGATCTGCCTCATGGGTCTCCAGAAGACGGAACTAGCTCTGCTGCACCTCCGCGAAGCCCAGTCGCTGGTCAAGATGATGCACATCGAGGACACCGAGGCCATGAGCACCCTCACCCTTACCGAACGCGCCCAGTGGCAGCGAGCCTACTGGGAGTGCTTCATCCACGAGCGCTTCTCCGCCTTGACCGACTGGGAGCCTATCCTGCTGGACCCGCTGCCCGGCCTCCCGGACCACGATGCGTCCATCGCGCCGTCTATCCAGCAGGGCTGGAACTACATCATTCAGACCTTCCTCCTCATCGACCGCAAGTTCGTCGACTTCTGGCGCGGCGACCGCACACAGATCCCCTCGGCCTGGCTGAACAGCAAGCACCGTCAGCTCGAAGACGAGCACTGGCAGATCGAGATCCCCATCCTGCCGCGCATGCAGCAAGCCGACATCATCATCACGCGGCAGTGGCTGCGCACCATGCTGTGGCAGATGGCCATCTCTTCCATGCTGCTCACCATTGATCCGGACCCGTCAACAGAAGAAGAAGCACCCCTGTCGCTCACCATGCCGCTGCGCCTGTCCAGCGAGCTGCGTCTCTGCATCACCCACCTGTCCCCCCAGGCCGTCGGCATCCACGGCAGCGGCATCCTGCACAAGCTGTTCGAGATCACGAACAGCGTGCTCGACGTCGTCATCAACCTGCCGCAGGCGCCCACCGAGGACACGCTGCAGCGGGTGGACGACATCCTGTTCCTGAAGAAGTTCCTGTTCTCGTTTCCGCGCATCGACCCGAAGCACAAGCGCATCCTGAACCAGAAGTTCGAGAAGATCAAGGAGCTGTACCCGGGGATGGAGGAGATCCAGATGCTGGTGGCGTCGCCACTGAGCACCGTTGCATCGTGGGGCGAGTAGTGAGGGCTTCAATTGCTGCATCACTCTCAGGGTCTTAAAATATACTTAAGCACTCACAAAGCTTACCGCGCCCGTGGTAAGCATGAAACTTGCTTTCCCGTAGCCTCTGCGCCAAGATCTCTTATCCAGACTTGTCGCATCGGCTTGCAGGATCGAAATCTCGGTTTTCACCACCACACTCTCGGTTACAAACTTCAGAGGAGCCCAGCATCTGCACATGAATGGTGCAGAGCGGGGAAGCTTTTTTCATTGTTCGATCATATGTTGCAAGTGCGCGTGGACTGAAAGCCGGTAGAGCGGCATTGTTCTGCTGAAACTGGCCGAGCATGAAGACTGACTTACTCCTTAACTTTTCCATGACTGGGGCTTGCCAGCGACGACTGCTCAGTGGAGGAGAATACGAGGGAAGTAACGAGGAAATGGACAAGAATTCTGCTGTATTTTCAATAACATGAGACGAAGGAAATATCAGGAGACGCGGACTTTAAGCAGAGTTGTCGTTCCTCCGCCCTTTTCGCATCATTGCCGGGTATTTGGCTAGCGCACAGCGGCAATGCCCGCACCCCTAGCATTGGTACTATTCAAACGCAGTCGCGCCACTGTCCGATTCGTTCCCTCTCCTGTCTGGCAACCCAGTGCTGCATCGCTTAAATCGACACACACACACCAATCACGGCTCCTGTCTCGCGCGAGTCAAGATAGAGCAACCGGGCTGCGATGACCCCTGTCAAAGTCCAGATCTAACACGCGCTAACCATCTCCCTGAAATTTCACCTAACACCCTTTCCTTCACGGTCTACAGATCGGTTGTTGCCCTGTTTTGCTCAGGCTGTCCAGCTGCACTCCGCTCCACATGTCTTGCTGAACACGAGAAGGCCTTGCTTCAGATAGAAGAACGTGCGAGCTGAGTCCACGACGGAGGACGGATGGCAACGTATGCCCGACTTTAAGCAGCAAGGTCGTTGGGTCTGAGCTCTGCTTGGCAGATATAGGTACCGGAGCTGCTATGCAGCCCGTTCAACAGCGCTTACTGCCTCCATCCCGGCACCATATCCTCCGACGCAATGCAGTCGAGCACCAGCGCACCGGGCGGCGGGCCCCCGCATGCCCAAGCAGCCAAAAATGGACTTGGCCAGCAGCACTCAACGAAGCGAGCCAAAATAGAGTTTCCCGCGGACATCCGCAGGACCGCCATCCGGAAGAAATCAAGAGATGGGGTGATTCGCAAACCCGCCAAAATATATGTAGTCCGTCGGTACTTTGGCTTGGCTGTAACCATGGTGCGAAGATCACCCCAATATACCGAGTAAGGTTTCTGGAAGTCTTCGACTCGTAAGGCAGACCTCGCCTTGTATAACTGCGAGCTACTTGCTCGCCGTAGTAGAGCCTTCCCTCTGGTAACGACGGGATTCTTCTATTCTCACCGCCACACGTTCCTTTCAGTGCGTTCTGGTCACTCTCTTTCCTTTCATTCTTTTCCGACGACTGCGTCGTCGCGTCGTTCCTTTTCCCACCAGCGTACCGGCTACACAAAAGAGGAAACCCCGTATCCGCATCCAGCAATGCGCACCACCACCTTCTCCCTGTTGGCCACCGCCGCCAGCCTCGCCGCCGCCGTCGACCCGCTCGTCGACGTCGGCTACGCCAAATACCAAGGCTTCGCCGACGGCGACGTCACCAAATGGCTGGGCGTGCGCTTCGCCGCCGCCCCCGTGGGCGACCTGCGGTTCCAGGCGCCGCAGGACCCAGAGCCCATCGCCGACGTTGTCGACGCGTCCACTGTATGCCACCGCAGACCACATCACCAACGCAGCCCCCCCCCCCCGTCCCCGTTGCTGACAAGCCCGGCAGCAAGGCCCCATCTGCCCCCCGCAGCAACCCACCGACTACACCGTCTCCGGGCAGTCCGACCGCTTCACCGTCGACGAGGACTGCCTGTTCCTGAGCGTGACGGCGCCGACGGGCGCGGAGAAGCGGCCCGTGCTGTTCTGGATCCAGGGAGGCGGGTTCACGTCGAATTCGAATGCGAACTACGACGCCAAGGACCTTGCGGCCGATGGTGATATTGTTGTTGTGCAGATTGTGAGTTTTCCGCTTTTTATCCATTTTTCCTGTGGTGGTCGGCTGATTGAGATGTTGTGTAGAACTATCGTGTTGGCATGTACGGCTTCCTACAGAGCAAGGAGGTTAAGGAGAATGGTAGCTTGAACAATGGCGTCAAGGACATGATCAAGGCGCTTGAGTGGGTCAAGGCCAACATCGAGAAGGTGTGTATTTATTTCACTACTTCACCCCCTACCATCAAGGCTAACAAGATCAGTTCGGCGGTGACCCCGACCAAGTCGTCATCGACGGCATCTCTGCCGGCGGAAGTGGCGTTGCCCTCCTCCTCGCCATGAACGGCGGCGACCACCGCGACCTGTTCGCAGGCGGAATCCTCGAGTCCGGCGGCTGGACAACCATGCGCACTCTCGACCAAGGGCAGGATCAATACGACTGCCTCGCCAAGGAGAAGGGCTGCGACACGTCCGCCGACAGCCTGGCCTGTCTGCGCGCCCTCAACGCCTCCGCGATCCGCTCATCGAACTGCTGGTTCGGACCACACATCGACGACGAGCTGTTCACCGGCTCGCTCTTCGAGATGTACAGCGCCGGCAAGGTGGCGCCGGTGCCGACCATCATGGGCGCCTGCGCCAACGAGGGCACCAAGTACAGCGCGCCGGAAGACACCAACACCACCGACGACGCCAACACCTACTTCCTCGGCCAAGACCCCACGCTAACCAACGCCTCCCTCGCCATCCTCGACGACCTCTACATCGACCAACCCGCCCCCATCTTCCCCGGCAAGGGGTAAGTCCCCCCGCACCCCCTCCCTCCCCACCACTAACCCCCCTCCCAGCGCCAAATGGCGACAATCCGCCAACGCCATCGCCGACGCCGGCACCCACTGCATCATCCGCGTCCTCCAAGACGCCCTCACCACCGCCGGCCAACCCAGCTACACCTACCGCTACGCCGTCCGCGACCCCACCGACGAAGCGGCCGGCTACGGCGCGTGGCACGTGGTCAACATGTACGCGATCTTCGGGCCGCTCAACACCGACGGCGGGCCGCCGGCGTCATACCTCGCCAACGGCACCAACGCCGCCGCCGTCCCGCTCACCCGCGCCTACTGGACCAGCTTCGTCAAGAACAGGGACCCCAACACCGATCGCGCGGAGGGCGCGCCCGAGTGGGCGCCGTGGAGCGTGGGGGGGAGGGAGAGGTTGCATATCGAGACGGGGGCGTCGCGGATGGAGGCGATGAGTGTGGCGCAGAGTAAGCGGTGTGAGGCGGTGTATGCGTTTAGCGAGGCGTTGGGGAAGCCGAGGGCGGAGGGGGACGTGACGGAGTTGGATGCGGGGAAGGCGGCTGAGGCGCTGGCGGCGCCGGATTGCGGGTTTGATGATGGGTGTAGGGGGGTGGTGAAGGTGGGGGAGAGGAGGTGGGCGAGCAGTAGGGTGTTTCGGGTTTGAGGGGGCTTGAGGGGGTGGGTAGCCTCTTGATGATGGTAATGGGGATCCGCTTGAAGGGGTTATGCTGTCTGCGAAAGGGGGGGTGTTGCGGCAGCTGTACTGAGTGGTTGAGTTACGCGTGGTTTGTTCAGGCGCTCTGCCGGACGGAAACGGCGTGACCAAAATGTACGGCATTCTCATTCAGGAGTTACTCGCTAATTACTGTAGAGTAAGGCCTCGTGAGCCTAGTTTTAGCAGTTAATGCGGCCGTTGGACCTTCATACTTGACAATGTGACATGAAACATGGCGCCTACATTGAGTGGCTCGACCTATTCTCCGATGAATTCCACACTCGAATACTTACGCGGGAGGATGCTCTAATACAGTTGCTCTGCAACTTATTGTCTTCCCTGTGTGCTCCAGTAAAATAGTCATTAATGTCTGATGCTAAAGTTCATTAAGAATCCGGATAAAGGCTGGACAGCGCCAATATATGGCCCTTCATCAATACTCAGTTAAGCTTATCACTCAGGCTCTTAGTGTAATCATCGATAGTATCAAGGCAGACGAAGACACAGTAAAACTGTACCATTAGGCTCTATATCGAGAGCAAAGCGGCACTACTGAAGTGCCAATCTCCAGATTTCCAGTTGCATTTAACCATCGCTGAAACAGCTCACCGAGGATTCCCGGAACCACGCGACCCATATTCAGTGTGGCAGCTGACAGTGGTTTCAGCAGTCCGCAACGACTGCTGGGGCTCGGTTACCGGCATCAGGCATCAAGAACTGTCGTGGAGCATGATTCCTGGCCCTGTGATTGGCGTCATGCGGCCGCGTCATCAGGAACTGTGGAAGAGGATGGTGGAGGTTCCTTTGTGCGTGCGCTGATACAACTCATCACTTGAATGTGCTTTCTGGCGAGCACTTGATCATGTCGTGGAAATACATGGGAGGAGATAAAAAGGCTTTTAAGTGGTCTGACGAATCTCTCGAGCAACCGATGTTTGTTTGAATGGTTTCATGCTCTGAAAATATCCGGCTACGAGACTGTTATGTTTGGAGAGGCCTTTGTAGTCAAGGTGTAGATGGTATTGTCCCGGCAGGGTGCGTATAGACCAATTTCTAAGCACCAATGACCCAAGGAATGCTGATAAAGAGGTTTTTCAGGTGCACATGTTGCCTAATCTCAGAGAACACGAATGGTGATTCTCAGAAGTTCTTCGGTCTAGGGAATGCTGGTCCATTTCATAGTTCTGACTTTACACCACAACGCAAGTTTCAGGGAAAAACGTCGCCGTTTTTGGAGGTTTGTGACGCCATTTCTGGATACAAATTTCCCTTGATGCCAAGCGCCTGCCCCCTTCCAACGATAAGCGAGCCCCACCAAACCACGCCCCCGTCAAGCCACCACCCCACACCACCCTTGCTGGGCGCTTAGGGCAAGAAGCCACGGCCAGCATGGCGACATCCAGCATCATTCTACTAGCTCATGTCCAAGTTATTTTAAGCTGATAGAATCCCACGTAGATAGCTCTATTATTATATAATACTCTTCTAGGCCGTTTAACTTCCTATATATTTATCTTTACTCTTTACTATTTTATAAAGCCTAATTTATCTCTAGATATATTCTATATATCTTACTATTTATACTATATAAGTATTTAGTATTATAATAGACTAACTATATTACTATCTATACTATAAAAAGATAACTAACTTCTTCTATTCTACTTTAATAAAAGATATATATAAGGCTTCTAAGCCTACTATAGGTTCTAATAGTATATTCCATTTATAAAGTATATATAAAGAGCCTATAGGTTATATAATAACTACGTAACTTCGTCTAGCTAGATATATACTATTAGTCTACTATTAGTTAATCTAAATCCCTTAAGAATTTATCTATTAATTAAAGCTATCTACTTAGATACTATCTCTAAACTCTTTATTTTCCTCTAGTTCTTATAATATAATATAAATAAACCTAGAAATATAATATATAACTAAGATAATAATTTAGAAAATTAGATAATATATAGAATCTATATTAGTAATAATATATATTATTAGTTATAAGAGGTAGTTTTTTATACTCTATTAATTATTATAAATAATATTAGAAATAACTATTAGAACTTAACCTTAGAATAATTATTAAAAGATTTATTATACTATATACGTTAAGCTAAGACTTAAAAAAGAAAAAAAAAGAATAAAGAAAGAAACTTAAATATAAAAAGAGCTTAGTATTATATAACTATTAATAATTCTCTAAGACTTCTTCTAAGACTTTAGACTTTAATATTATTTCTTTCTTTTCTTTTCTCTCTCTCTCCTCTTTCTATTTTCTAAACGGTATTAGGTTTAATTCTTAGTAGAATAGATCTTTTTCTATTATAGAGGGGTATATAAGATAAAAAAGTAAAGGACTTTAATATTAAATAACTATATAGTATAGTTAGAAACTTAACTAACTAGTAGTATATAATAGTAGTATATTATATTAAGATAGTAATATCTCTTAGTTAATAGGCTATTATCTTCTTAGCCGGCGCGATCCTTAAACACGTCCTCTAGTACGTCCTCTAGTACGTGACTAAATCCTTATCGTAGCTTATCTATTAGTTAAAAACCTTAACACTATACTAATTATCCAATATATATTTTACTAATTACCTATCTAATACTACCCTCCTCTCGTCTATAGCCTTTAAATAATCCTCCTAGTAGATACTAGTTGGGTATAAATTAACGTTATAAACGATATATACGTATATCGTACGCTTTAGCCTACTACATAGCTATTACTTAGCCGTTTAGTAAGTAATAGTACCTTACTAAAGGCGACCACGACCCGCCTAGCGCTTATAAGTAATATAAGTAGAATAAATACTTTCTAAAACCTTACTCTAAGCGTATAGATAATGCTCTACGGGCTATATAAGGTCGTATATAGGTTGCTTATACTATAAGCGGTAGCTAAATATTCTTTCTACCCGTTCTAGTAGCTTCTTTACTAGATACTTATAAAACTACTTATAGTTCTAATTAGATAGTTTAATTACTAGATGAAGTAATAGGTACTACTCTACTATATAAGCTTCGCCTACTAGAACTTCTAAAGCTTAAATAAGTTAGTAATAGTAAGATTAAGTAGTATGTACTAGAGTATCTATAAGTTATATAAATTAGCCGTTTCTTATACTTCTCTATATATTTATTATCTAGAACGCCTAGGACTTCTAGAGAGGTATAACTTACGAAGACTTTATAAAAGTTTAGTTACTATATCCCCTTATTTATTCGTTCGTTCGTTTATAGCGATTGTAGTAGTAATTATAGTATAGAAACTTACCTTCTAGCTATACTAATAAGGCCTCCTTGTAGTATAGGCGTTCTATAGTTGGTTCACGACGTCTATAGCGTTTATATTATAGTTATATCTATCTATAAAGATAGGTAGATCTACGCGCTAATAATCTAGACGGTTTAAAGTAGGCTTATCTTATTACTTCTAGTCCTTTATAGCCGCTTTACTAGACGCTTTTAGCGGGTACTAGTAGTTCTTCTTAACTATCTTAGACGCGCTATTAACTATACTTATAAATAGCATTAGTATAAAGTCTTACTAGTAGATCTAGAGGACGCCATCCTCGTAGATCGCCTTAAACGAATTCTAGCCGGGTATCTTAGTATTATATTTAAGCCTAGTAAGCTCTGGGTGGACCTCTACTAGTAAGCTAGTATTGGCCGTACTATAAGCGCTGATACCCTCGCTCCTAAGCCTCTTATAGAGCTTCTATAAGGTGTAGTAATTATCTAGTATTAGGGCTCAACCTTAAGATAATTACTAAAAGGTTTATTACGCTATATACGTTAAGCTAAGACTTAAAGAAAAGAAGTAGAAGAGAAATAAGAAAGAAAACTTAAATATAAAGAGGGCTTAGCGTTATATAACTACTAATAATCCTCTAAGGCTTCTTCTAAGGCTTTAGACTCTAATATCTAGATAGAGATAATAGTTGCTACTAGTCTTATCTATATATAAAAGGTAGCTAGTAAGCTTAAGAACGACTATATACCTACTAGTAAAGCGGTTACTATTCTAATATAGATTAATACCCGTAATATACTTCTTTTCTATATACCTCTAGTCGAATATAATATTAGTATTACTATTAATAAGTATATACGTCTTAAAGCCTTCGCTAGTAGGCTTATTAGATAAGATTATTATATATATTAAGCGGCTAGTAAATAACTACGTTATCTTATTAATAGTAAGATTAGAATCCAGAGTAAAGACCCGCTATATTATTACTTTTATATAGTCCTCTAGTAACGAGATCTTTAAGCGCTCTAGTACGCTA
>JAJVDC010000080.1:0-155357 GCA_021436925.1 Neofusicoccum ribis | reverse complement strand
ACGTTAGTTGCAAGATTAGGTATAGCGCCGAGTTTGAGGATAAGTCGGGCACCTCTCCTGCCCCCCTCACCAACTCATGCCAAGAATCGTACTTCATTCTGCCACCACTTGACAGTTAAACAAAAGTATAGGGGGGGGGGAGGGGGTTCAGAAAGGGGAGCTACAATGAGTCAAACTATTCGAAAGACATGAGCATTAATTTACATCGGACTTCTACATAATATGACTATACTCGTACGCTAAGATACAAAGTAAAACAATAATTGTTCTGGAACTCTCAGAGCGTACAGGTTGATCCCAAGAATATTCTTTTACAACTCTCCACGACTGACTCGATCTGCTTCTTCCAATGCAGCAGCAACCAGCTGCTTACATTCATCCGTGATATTAGCATCACGCAGCTGTCCAAGTCTGTCAACCCAGACTGTCCATCTTTCCTGATTGTATCCACTCCAGTTTTTGCCGGTGAGCGTGTTCCCTTCCATTGCAACATCACCATTGTATGTGTAGCCTTGTTTGCAAAGCTTGCTCATGATTTCGGCGGCGTAGATAAACCAGAATGAAATACTTCTGATAGCACCTGGTCCGTTCTCTCTTGTAACCTGTTCGGGTTCGGGGTCTTCCAGGACATCTCTCATCGCCCATATCCCGTAAAGTGCAAAATCAAGAACACCAGCAGCAGTGAGTCGAGCTGCGAAAGCATTCAAGTTGGCTAAGTTGTTTTGGTCTGCCAGATTTTGAGCATGGGAGAGAGGGTGGAGAATCCAGGAAGGCTTACGAGTGTTCCACCTTTCTCTGAGTTCTGGACCCAAGCATGGGAGATCTTTCCACGACGTGATATCTCCCCAGACCAGGAATTCCGCTGGCTGTTTCTGTTCCTTGATGCAGCCAAGCACTTCGATCAGCTTTCCCTGGTGGTCATGAGGAGTCTCCGCCGCGACGTCGAGAATGTGGTTCCACATCGTCCATAACGCGTCTTCACCACTCTTGGAGTTCCCTGTCTGGAATGCCTTCGCTGCAGCAGCGGTCAGGCTGCTTGCAGCCTCTGCAGCAATAAGTTTGCCATCGACTGTCAATCTAACCATCTCAGGGATCTGCGCTTCTGTTCCCATCGTGCGGAGTAAATGAAAGTGAAGTGAGCGACGCAATAAGAAATGAAAGATAAGGAAAGATAAAAAGAAATATGTGACGGCGGCGCTGGGACATGTGAGCTCTGCATCCGCAGATAATAAATACCTCGGTTATGTCCGTGCACTTGCACGAGCCAGTCTTGTTTTGGAGTTGGAATCAGCGTTCGGACTTGAAACAACCTGCTACGCAGCTACGTAGGACGCTAGATCTCCGGCCGTTGCACCACAGCCTATCTGCCTGGGCACCTACGCTAGAATCGAGTTGGCGCTGTCTATTTTAAGATCTGTACCTTTTAGCAGCATCCACTCCGGCAATTGTGCCGATAAATCGTTCCGTGATCCTTCCAGAAGCCTCTGAACGCTATATCCGTTTAGGCAAATGCACCCGGAATAGTATAGTAAGCAACAGAACCAGTGGACAGTGCTCACTCTCAAACAATTAGGGGAGTGATTTCACTCTGAAGGGGTTTTATGGAAGGTCTGTGCAACTAAATGCCACCCTTCATAATCAATGCATTCAACGCCTACGGTAAGGTTGTTTCCTCTCTACCTCCATCTTTCCCTTAGCCATTCCTAGCCTCACGCTCTCACCTGCACGCTCGGCAGCCGCCACTCGTACGCTGGTCGCTGGAGGTTGGTGGTTACAGCAGTCGGCAGTCGTGTCTGCTCTAGCTGAGAATCGAGTCGACCCAGACGGACGCGCTTGCCCTGACAGTCGCACTATGTCATCCCCCACCCTCACTAACAATCTTTCGTACATTGCTTGGATGAGAGCGAATATTCCAGGAATCAAGACAGTGGCGTACGGTGGCCCAGAGACCTCTCGGATGGTTCTTTCATTTAGAAGCTGACTGCACGTTGAGCTTCGGTTTACTTGCAGCTTCTTTGAACGTGTTGCTTGACAACATCAACTTCAGAATTTACGATAGTCTGTTGGCAAATAACCTCAGAGCACAATTAGGGGAGAATAAGAGTAACCACCTCATGTAACGGCGGGCCTCTGCCTCTAAGGATCCAAACACCAAAGAGGGCGGTAAGCCGTGTAGGGTTTACCTTGATTGATTGATCGATTGATTGCTATTTAACGTCCGGCGGGTCCACGCGTGGGTCGGCAGTATGCCTATCACCGTGTGCCCTTAGGCCTCCCATGGGGCATAGGACGTGCCACTCTACCTGCAGTCTACGCTAAGGGGTGACATATCTAGGACGTCGCGTCTCTGTAGGCTGGATATCGTAGTAAGGCGTTCTCTACCTCCTGCTCGGCTTTAGGGTGTGAAAGAGTGTTTAGGCTTCTATAGGCGACTATACATAGGAAAGAAAGAGAGATAGAATGTGAAAGAGGGGAGTCAATTTAGATATGGTGGTGATGGTTTAAGGAGTAGGGGCCTTTCGCTCTCTAGAAGAAGTCGTACTATTCTAAGTAGTCTAGTTTGTCCTTTCCCCCTTATACGAGTGACTAGAGGGTGGTTCTCGTTAAGGGTGCGAAGCCTAGCTGCGTGTCTCAGCCGAATTATCTCTAGCATGACTTCTATAGGAGGGATACCGGCCTCCCTATTTAGGGCTGGCGTAGGCGTTGTACGGAATACTAGGAGCATGGCTCTTAGTGCTATGTTGACTATTATATTAATACGTCTCACGAGCGACTTGCTTAGAGTTAAGACCTCTCCTTGTTTCTTAGCCGAGTATCGTATAGGGCCTGGCTACTATGCCTCTACTCCGAAGAAGGCTACTATAATAATACATACGCGGACTGCGTGCCGAAGGAGTCCCGCCTACGCTCTATACTATATGTTTCTAAGAGTACGGAGGTGTTCTACTACTTTTATTACCTTTCTAGTCTAGTACTCTACGTATATCTAGAAAGAGAGTCGCTTATCTAAGAAGATTCCTAGCCATCTAGTTGCTTTATTAGGCGAGATGTTAAGGGAGTCGAGTTTTAGCCTTAGGTTAGAAGGTCCGTTCTTTCGCGTGAAGTGTTAGAGCTCGCACTTCTCTAGGTTAAAGGAGATGCCGTTTTAAGTTCCCCATTCGAGGGCTGCTTCTAGGTTTGTTACTAGTTTTACTATTAACCTCTCTAGTATGGATCTAGTCCTAAGGAAGGCTACATCGTCTACGTAGCCGAAGGCTTGTTTTAGGCTGTTTAGCTTAAAAAAAGGCTTAAGATAGAGTATAAAGAGGACGGGAGAAGCTGGTATGCCCTAGGGGAGCCCGCAGCTAAGCGGTCTCTCTACGGTCGTTATATCCTTAAAGCGGATCTTTGCTATACGCTCGGCTATAAAACTACTTGTCCAGCTAACTATCTCGTGCGGCCAGCCCTATTCTCGGAGTCTTACTTATAGTCTACCCGAGAGGACGGTATTAAATACTCCTTTAACGTCGAGCGTGAGAAGTAAGGCGGTAAGTCCTTAGTATTACGGCGCAGCCTCCACAGTTAGAAGTAAGGACCAGCTCCGGCAGACAGCGAGAAACCAGAGGTTATTAGGACCGAAGGTTACGAGACTACGGGCCCACCTACGTAATATAGTACGTGCGCCCTACTAAGACCCGTAGGATAATAAGGGATAACGACTATCCCGACCACTAAGATAATGAGGGATTCTAACTATCCACTATTATCCTAGATTATTATAGCTTTCTTATATTATATAAGCACACTCTCTTAGCTAGATACTTGACCCTTTATAGTTAAATTTAATAATTAATCTACACCATTAATTAGTAATACGGCCTTCGTGCACAGCACTCGTCTCATGTATTCGTTACTCTTTCTTGCTCACCCTCTCTTGTACCCACTCAAGGTAAACCCATACGGCTTACCACCCTCTTTAGTGTTTGGATCCTTAGAGGCAGAGGCCCGCCGTTACAGTCAGGACCTAAAGTATCCAGACGAAAGGTTTTCCGCTACCGCCAAAGATATTCTGAACTCCAGATCACCCCCTAACAGCTTGCAGCGGCAAGACGATCAGACAAGATGCATCCCGCAATATTCCTCATAAATAAGATTCGGAAACGAAGGAAGACGATACATGATGCTGAAATTCATATTTTGAGATCGGGCTTCATTGTGCATAGCTCTGCCGATGATAGGGAGAAAGAGGAAGAGCAGGATAGGAACACCAAAAAAGAAAGTGAGAATTTATTCCAATTCGAGGTCCTCATCTCGCTGCCGAATGGGACGTTGTCTCCGACAGCTTTGGACTTAATACGGGATCCTCAGTCGGCGAGGGAATTATATTGGGATCCGTGAGGGATAAGGTTATGTCAACCACATTGGCCCGCAAATCACGTGCTTTATTTGCTTTTGCTTATACACGCGTTCTTTCTTTACTTTTTGCCGCACCATACACCTATCCCCACACACCTCATTCACCCCATTTATGCGTATTTCCGTAAATCCGATTATTACACGTATATAGCAGACCTCAGTAGCAATAATAAGAAGACAAGCGGCGTCCTCTTTCTCGCACCGTTTCACAGGTTAAGAGATAGGTAAGCAAAGGAACTTTGCAAAATATTGGAGGGAAGTGTCTTGCAGACAAATAACTATACAAAAATTGGGAAAACGGAAAGACTGGAGTAGGAGCAGGCAAATGAAATCTATGAAAAGGCAAAGTGGGCTTACGTTCTACGAGATGCAGAACCTAGCTGGGACGAAATGCAAGCTAATGTCCTATATGTGGTATGCTCTCATTGGAAGGATGAAACTCGAAATCGCCACGAGCCAAGTATTGCAATATTACCAAAACCACTGTGGCAAAGGGCAGTCGCAATGCCCGCGGCACGATTTTTCCAGACAAGTCACGCATATTCGACTTTACTATTACCGTGCAGTATGACAAAGCTGTGAGGTACGAGATTGAAGTTTTGCTACAAGAGGAGGCAATGCAGAAGGGTGGCAGAGCTGCGCATAACACACGAGGGAATGGGACTTCGATCAACTGTGCATGCCAATCGCAACCACGGAAACGCTGGTGGGAATTTATCAGCTAATCACTTCGCTACGTAGACTGAGTACCTAGGTCCATGAGATATATCGGCCGTGGTTCACGCATGCAGTTATTTGGTGTTGATGGTGCAAGGACGCGCCGAAGTATCAAAGCTTTGCAGGAATGCTTGTTTGGATGCAAAAGCTGAGCTATGCGAAAATTCGACTCATGTTCTCGGAACGCTCGGAGATAAATCTCATAGGATGGTGCTAGAGAATGTCCGAGCGGTAGGCTTGGTGGGCTCGTCTTGGATGGTGAGATAATGGGTGGTCATTTTACCGAGACAAGCCGATATCCGAGATAACCCGTGCAGTCACTTGCCTTCCCTTACACCTAGTTTCCATGTCCATATCGAGTCACAGACTACTGTCGGAGAGATCATTGTGCCGACTGCGGACTTAAGATCTTAACTCCACAAGAAACTAAATGGGAGTGACCAGTATATGAAGCGGATAGTCCTTCATCTACAAGGGAATACTCACACTTCGACGTCCATCGGTTCTCTCTATCCTCTTGCATCGCACCCAAACATTTCAATCACGTCTCAGAACAAGGCTGCCTGGATCAAAGACCCTCGAACAAAGCCTCTTGTAGTAGATCATGCTCCACTATGGAAACCTGAACCAGGAGAACTTCTCATTCGTAACCATGCTGTGGCTTTGGTGCGTCCGCAATCCGTGTTGTGCCATTGCTTTATTAACAAACAAGCCTCGACAGAACCAGATAGAATGGAAAATCCAGTGTGTCGAATAACCATGGCCACCAGAGCGGAGGCTCACCGATGACAGGGAATCAGAGATGCTTCCCATTCCGTATCCGAATATTCTCGGAGAAGACTCTGCCGGTACAGTCGAAGAAGTGGGCGAGGAGGTGACTCGTATCCAGAAAGGGCAACGGGTTATGGCGTACGTTTTGTGCCCGGACGGACGAGTCAGAGACTTGACTGAAATTCGAACAGGTTTTGCCACAGTATTGCGACGGGGAAGGCGCAAAATGGTGCTTTCCAACTACATAGCCGTCGTTCCAGAGACTCTTGTATGTCCGATCCCAGACAGTCTACCCTTCGAGAATGCGGCGGTACTTCCATTGGCGCTGTCGACCGCGGGAGTTGGTCTTTATGGGAAGGAAGCACTTGCTTTACCATACCCCTCCGCGAACCCCGCCCGTGGAGGAACCATTCTCATTACTGGGGCTGCCTCCTCCGTCGGAAGTGCCGCCGTCCAGCTTGCTCGGACTTCTGGGCTAGACGTGATAGCCACCGCTTCGACTCGGAATCACGACATGGTCAAATCTCTGGGGGCCACGAGTGTCTTTGATTACAATTCTCCAGACGCTGTTGAAAACATTGCTGCCGCAATAAAAGCAGGAAGTAACTTTGCAGGAGTCTTCGACGCTATCTCTTCTCTGGATAGCTTCAACCAGGTCGGCTCGATCCTTGAGACGGTGGGGCCGTCGAAAGTTGCAGTGGTTTTGCCGCCTCCGGGCCAGCCAGGCAAGAACTTTGAGCCGGCGATGGGTAAGCCGGTTTCTATTCCCGGGTCTTTGTGTTTACCCGACGTCACTGACCTCGTGCGAAGTTTTTGCATCCACCATTGCAGCTCCACCGAACGACGAGGTGGGCGACATCCTTTGGCGCAAGTACATTCCGCAAGCTTTGAGGCTGGGTCTTATTCAGGCCAAGCCTGATCGTCTGATCGTTGGCTCCGGGCTTGAGAAGATTCAGGAGGCAATGGAGCAGCAGAAAGCGGGCGTGTCAGCGAGGAAAATTGTGGTCACTCTGTGAGACTTCTCGCACCATCAATGTTCCATTGATATAGATATGCGTGCCCCAAGCCTTCTGAGATGTTCTTTTCAAAAAGTTCCTGTAATCGAAGTCAAGTTCCTCATGTTCCCTGTGCCATCGAGTGAGCTCTTTGCCATGCAAGTTGTGATCGGGTTCCGTTGCCCAGTTCCTTTTTCTGTTGGAGCAGGACCACGGAACGGTTTGAGACGCTGTCGTTATCAGCTGGCAGCTTTGGGTAGGTAGCCTTGCGCCTCGAACCAAGCCTTCACCACCGCGTTGAAAGTATCGGCGTCTTGCTGATGGAGCCAATGCCCCGAGGGAATGAGTTCGACCCTGTCCGTCTCCTTGTTCAAGCCAATCTCGTGCTCCAGGTCCACTTTCATTTTATCTGCACACGTGACGAGGCGCGGGCATGTCCGTCGCTTGTTGTAGGTGACCGCATTCTCACGACGGCCGATGCTCCCCTCCTTGCCATACAGCTGCACGATGATCGCGGTGACGACATGCGGTGGATTTCCCCACGTTCGCTGACGATGCCAAGCCTTCAGCCACGCAGGCGTCGCATCCGTGTAGAAGTTCTGGTCGAAAAAGGTCTGCGCCGCGTCTGGAGAGCCAGGCGTGTCTATGAAGGCAACGAACGGCTCCAGTTGCTCCCCAAAAAGGTAGTAGACCGGGTCGACGAGGACCAGCGCCTTGACTTTCCCCGGGTGCCGCACCGCCAATGCCGAGGCAACAATGGTGCCCAGACTGTGGCCCATGACAATGGTGTTCTCGACGCCAAGGTGGGCGAGCAGTGCGGCGGCATCGTCGGCGAGGGTTTCTGGGCCATAGTCATCGCCGGGTAAGACAGCAGAGCGGCCGTGTCCCCGCAGGTCGATGGCGATGGTTTGGAAGCCGAGGGACTGGAGGAACGGCTGCTGCCAGCTCCAGTCCAAACGATCACAGGTCCAGCCATGGATGAGGAGGACGGGGGCGCCTGTGCCCTCCACGGTGTAGAAGAGGTCCACGCCGTTGTTGTTGAAGTGAGCGCCAGCCATGTTGGGCGAGAGTGAGGAAAGGAACAGACAGCGAGGAAGGCGGACGCAACACAGGGCCAGCGCGACATTTCGAGGGACCACGTTTTGGCTGATTGGACTGTGCACCCCGGCTGTGGATCTGGCTAGTCAGGACTCAAGGCGAGACGCGTCTTCCCCGAGTCGGCCTCTCGGCGGCACTGGAGCGCCTGGGATAGCCCGCAGTGGCGGCTCATGGTAAACGCCGCGTGGGACTTGGGCAGCGGTGGCACGAAGAGCCTCATCCCCACGAGTGCGGCCGCTCCTGGTGCTCGAACCCGGACAGCAATTGAGCGGGTTCCGGTGCCATGGCGAGCACACAGAGCTGGAGCACCAGGGGTGTCTTTGTGCATTTACCGCCACGCTGCGAGATTTGGAAGGACTGACTCGCAATTTCATGCGATCGCCTAATGGCCACTGCGAAATGGAGCCACCGTCGTCCCCGGAGACCTCTCCGTGGCGGCCGGCCGGTAGACACGCGAGCATCCGCTGACACCAAGCTGCTTCCAGCATCCATGCAGATCCATCCAACGGCCACGAGGTCCCCTATTGGCACGGTCGTGCCCAACACCTCGGAAAGACCCATGCAGCATCTAACCTCGAGCACGGAGGTTTTCGGTTCCTGACAGCTCATTACCCTTTTCGTGTGCGGTCACCGCGTTTTGTCCCTGAATTTTGCAACTCACCCACAGAGCTAGTCGAAGTCGGGCACGATCCGAGCAGAGTGGCACCATGAGTCTGGCCGGGGAGATGTGCTCGTGGGAAATGTCTTGAAAGCCGAGAACTTAATCGCTCCCCGCAATGTAACGGCTGATATTAACCCTGCTTCTATACGCCCTTCGCGCCACCTTTTGCGACATCCCTGATGTTCCGAGTATACCGTTCCTTTGCGCCCCCAATCTCACCGCAAGCTAGACGAGAGTGCGGCCAAGTCTACTGCTTCGCCAGCAGCGTACGGATTACAGCTCCCCGCGATCCCGCCCACAGCGGGTCGTTCGCCCTTCACCCGAGCGAGTAGGGGCGAGGATGCAGAAGATCCTGGCGCTATTGGTCATCGTCGTCACAATCTTGCAGCTTGCCTGTGCCACGGAATCATTGACCAGTCTGAGCCTACCAGCATGCGCAGTAAGTCTGGCTGTCTTCGAGCCGCAATCTCTGCTGATGCGTACCCAAGTCGCAATGCTTGGATGCCGCGCTGGCTCTTTCAATATGCGACTCCACAGGTGAAGCTTGCCTCTGCACGAACAAAGACTTCGACGCGCAGTTTGAAGGGTGCATGGACGCTAACTGCACTGTTAGAGAGTTCCTCAGTATGTGCCGTGTAAGCCAGAGTCCCCACGAGCAGGTACTGACATCAGTACAACAGCGGCAAAAAATGCCACCACAACCACGTGTGGTGCGGAAGCGAGAGACAAGAGATCGACCGTGATCTGGGTGGCGGCCATTGGCTGCGCTCTTGCTTACACGTCGATTTTCCTTCGACTCTATACTCGCCACTTCGTCACCCAGGGCGGTGAATTCGGCTGGGATGATTATTCCACTATGGTCACTGCCGTACGTACCAATCCGCTTTTTTTTTTGCCAATCCAGCTAACAGCTCTGCACAGGTTTTCCTTGCGCCTCTGACCGCCGGGGCGATATTACGTCAGTAAAGCCGTTTCGTTTTGAAGCAATGCTCGAATCTCACCAGCTCTCTTTAGTTGCAAAGAACGGCCTCGGCAAAGACATCTGGACGCTTCCCTTCCACAGCATTGATGCTACCCTCTACGTACGTCCGGGAAGCACGTGGTTGTAACGCTTGCTTACGGAATGCCCAGATCTTCTACATACAGGAACACCTCTACATCATCTGCACCGTGCTCGTAAAGCTTTCTCTTCTCTTGTTCTACTTCCGGATCTTCCCCGACGCCATGTTCCGGAAGGTCGTCGGCGCCACTCTTATCTTCGCCCTCTGCTTTGGGGTTTCAGCACTGTTCGCGTTCGCTTTCCAGTGCACCCCGATAGACAGGTCGTGGCATGGCTGGGACGATGAGCACCCCGGCACGTGCGTCAACATCAACGCCCTAGTGCTCACAGCTGCCGCACTGAACATCTGCGCCGACTTCTGGATCATTGTACTGCCCATACCCGGGATTGTTTCTCTGCAATCCTCCATACGCATGAGGATACAAATATCGGCCATGTTCTGCACCGGATTCTTGTAAGCTCCTGTTACGCTGACTGCCTTTGGTGCCCAGCTAATGATCAAAGCATCACCGGAGTGAGCATCTACCGCGCCATGATGCTTGAGAACTTTGCCACCACAAACAACCCGACCTGTACGTTGAAAACCCCCCTACGCTTGCAATCCACTGACGCAGTCCAGGGGACTACTGTGACGGTGGCTACTGGTCGATCATCGAAGTGGATGTCGGCATCATATGTACCAACATGCCTGCCATCCGGTCTCTGCTCGGGCGGATAATCCCAAAAGTGTTCGGCACCACAAAACGAGACTCGACGAACGATCCGTCGAAGAACATTGCTCGGAGTTCACAGACGCCGCGCGGGATCCGTTCGTTTAAGGCGTCCAGGACCGAGGAGGACAGTTTTGTTCAATTGATCGACATGGACACCCATTCCACCCATAATCAGCAGGACAACAAGTCGAACCACAGCTGATGGCGGCAGGACGTCCTTGTGTCGTTTGGGTCGGGCTTTTCCTTATCGACTTCGTACATAATACCCAAGATACCACGGCGGCTGGGGGAATGGCCGGTAACGATGCTTCACGCAAACGAAAATACAACGTGTTGGTGTTGATGATTTTTGCTCTGATGGGGGTCTTGGGGGGAATTTTGCGCGCGAGTATATGGTGAAACAATGATTCGCTGTTCGCCCATAGGGCGCTCCGATGCCAACCACGGTGCGCAACTGGAAGGAATGTAGAACGATGAAGTGAGATGGAGATGGAGATGACGCTGTGGCGGCGGGCGGGCTCTGGCCTGCGGTGGCGGGTGGCGGCAGCGGTGGCGGGCGGCGGGCATTGCCGAGCGGGCTTGGCGCTGGCGCTGCGGCGCGTGGAACACGTCCCCCAGCGTCACCTGCCTTCACCTTCGCGCAAACACCCGTCGCCAACCCGCCCGCCGCCGCGCTCGCACCCGCCGTCTCACAGCCTCGGCGTCTTCCACCGACATACCGACCGGCCCCGCCATGCGCCTGTAGGCCTGACTGTTGCGCAGACACCCCAGGGCATCAGCTCCTCCGCAGTACTCGCCTCTACCTCCGTCCGCCCGCCTCTCGCACACCCAGGCATCATGTCGGTCTGGAATCCCGACAACATCAAGGACGTCGCCGAGTCGGTGGGAATTGCCTCGCTCGGCGACGACGTGGCCGAAGACCTGGCACGCGACGTCGAGTTCAGGATCGGCCAGGTGCTGGAGGAGGCTCTGAAGTTCATGCGCCACTCCAAGCGCACTACTCTGAGCACCCAGGACATCTCCCAGGCCCTGCGCGTGCTGGACGTCGAGCCGCTCTACGGCTACGAGTCCACGCGCCCGCTGCGCTTCGGCGAGGCTTCCATGGGTCCGGGCCAGCCGCTGTTCTACGTCGAGGATGAGGAGGTCGACTTTGAGAAGCTCATCAACGCCCCGCTGCCCAAGGTGCCGCGCGAGATCTCGTTCACAGGTATGTCGCCAGGCCCGGCGCGCTCTCCGCGCTGCACGAAGCTGACGCCCCGCAGCACACTGGCTTGCGCTGGAAGGCGTCCAGCCCGCAATAGCCCAGAACCCCACGTCGGCCGACTCCAGGCACCAGGATCTGCTGCCCAAGGGTCCCGGCGCCAACCCCCACCTCGCCGCCGTCAACGGCTATGACAACGTCGCCGTCAGGCCGCTGGTCAAGCACGTCATATCAAAGGAGCTGCAGCTGTACTTCGACCGCATCGTCAGCGCGCTGGGGGATGCCGACAATGAGGAGTGGCGAGCACAAGCATTGGGCAGTCTTCGAACTGATCCGGGCCTGCACCAGCTGGTGCCGTACTTTGTCCAGTACATTGCCGAGAAGGTCACGCACAACATGAAGGACCTGTTCATCCTCACGCAGATGATGCATATGACGTCGGCCCTGCTCACCAATCCCAGTCTCTACATGGACGCCTACATCACAGGCCTGGTTGCACCGGTGCTGACGTGTCTGATGGGCAAGCGGCTAGGCACCGGCTCCGAGGGCAACCCGCTGGCGCACTTCGACCTGAGGGACCTGGCCGGCACCATCATCATTGAGATCGCGAAGCGCTACGGCAACTCATCGCAGACGCTGAAGAAGCGGCTGGCAGGCACGCTCTGCAAGAACTTCCTGGACGACAAGAAGCCGTGCGGCACGCACTACGGAGCAATCCTGGGGCTGCAGGGCATCATGGGCCCGGACGGCGTCAAGTTCCTCGTCCTGCCGAACCTCAAGCTGTTCGACGCGGTGCTGAAGGAGCGGCTGGCGGACGACTCGACCAGGGCCGAGGCCGAAATGGTGGTCGTGGTGATCCTGCGCGGGCTGCAGTCCATCGAGCGCGGGGCGGCGCCATTGGCCAATGGGGTGACGAGTGACGAGGCGACGAAGGAGAAGCTGGTGGACAAAATCGGAGAGGTGCTTGGAGCTAAGGTGCTGGGCCTGGGACGGCCGCGGCTGATTGCGCAGATCGTGGAGACGGACGCCTCACTGTGACGGACGGGCGCGGCTCGCAATCCACCGGTGCATCGGGGCGTTCGGGAGGGGCAAACGGGCAACGCGGCGATGCTGGGGCCCGCAGGCGTTTCGGCAGCGAGTCTTTTTCGGCGCAGGCAAAGCGTGTACATAGCGACCCTCAAGCGCAGGCTTCTGGCTGCTGCACAATGCATGCGGGCGTCGGCAGGAATCAGTGTGTCAGTGCGCGTGTCAGGCTGGGGCGGGCGTCGGAGGCGGCCGCGGCGGTGCACAACGGCGCCGGGTCGCTGCTGCTAGGGCTCAACACCACGGCGCCGATCGCCGGCGCTGCCAATGGGCACGGCGGCCGGCGCGGGCGTCCAGGCTGCGAACAGCTGCGGCCAGGCAGGGCGGGTGCATGGCGCGCGGCGGATCACGCTGCGGCGGGCGGTCACTGGACGGCGGCGGCGCGAGGCTGGGACCCCCCGCATACACCGCGCGACAACTCATCGCCGCAGTCCATCGTCGGCCGCGACCCCCCTCGCACCCAACCAGCAGCGAGCCGCACGCGATGACAGCGCATGAGCTGCAGGTCACTGGACAGAGCGCGCCGTGAGACCGCAGAGCCACCATGGCCCACGCTGACTCGCCGCCCGCCCGCGCCGCCCCAGCTGCGGCCGTCGACCGCCAGCGCCAGCACTCGCCCGCCATGGCCGACACGCCCAGTAGCACCCTTCGAAACACCGACGGCTCCGCGCTGTCGCTGCCTGCCGGCCTCTGGCGCCCCAGCGCAACGTCGTCCACCACCGACGTCGACACGCACGCCGCCTCCAGCTCCTCCACCACCGCCGCCCAGCGCTTCCCCGGCCTCCGCCAGCTGTACAGCGGCGCCGCATCCTGGCGAGCCTCGCTTCGCGGCAAGCCCAAATCGACCACTACCGAGACCTCCGTATCCTCGCGTCCCGTCATCGTCAGAACGTATTCCGGCGGCACCACCTCGTCGCGCGCGCAGCGCGCCTCCGAGCAACGGCGCGTCGACGCGTCTGCGCCTGCTGCCGCCTCGTCGTCGTCGTCGTCGTCGCAGATGCCTCACCGGCCCTCGACGCTGCCGCCCACGGCCGACTTCTCCTTCGACGGCATCCTGCACGCCGTCGAGCCCGAGATTGCCGGCGCAATTGACGCCATCGCCGCCATCTGCGCCCGCAGCAAGCTCAGTCTGGCTGACGAGTACACTGCCCACCGTCCGCCGCACGAGATCCTAGACCCGCCCATACCCATCTCGCCGTCGCAGCGAGAGCACTGGTGGAGCGTCGTGAGGGACACGGCTTTGTCGGCTGTGCCCGAGGCCAGCAGCAGCAGCGAGCGTCTCGTCGGCAGCAGGACTGCCTCGCGCGCCTCGGTCTCGTCGGCGGGCCGCAGTGCGCGTGGCAGGAAGAACTCAGCCTACGGCAGTCTGAAGAGCATCGTGTCCGGCGACAGCAACGCACGCAAAGGCTTGGCCGCCCTGTTCGGCTCCAACGACGGCCATGACGATGGCACTGACTACCACGAGCCTCCCTCGCCGACCGGATTCCATCATATCGGACATTGGCTGGTGTCCGACTCTACTCATCCGTCCATCACGCTGTCGTCGGGCCCTGCCGCCCGAGCCGCCTCCCCACGCGTCTCGCTGGCTACGTCCGAGGAACCCATGGGCACGACAACCGCATCAACCCTCAACGGTGGTGCAGCCGCACACGGTCCGACACGTCAACGATCCAATTCTCGCTCAACATGGCTGCCATGGCCTGGTCAAGAGCCTCGTCCCCCCGACCACGGCCGTGCATCCATACCTGATACTCCGACCTCTGGTACCGCCGCGGAGCAGAGGCTAAAGGAGCTGCTTCGAACAACATCACCGCCCGTTGAGGGACGAAAACCAACTGGTGGCGACGGATAGCATGGAGTTCACGACGGCTGTTGTTGGAGAGCACGTGAATCCAAGACATCCCACGCCATCAACACGTGGCCAAGAGACACCGGCCATCGTGAGCCAATCAATCCCGAGCCTCATCTGGCTGCCTGCTTGTCCATGCTCATAACAACCATCATCCTGGCGTAGGCCTGAATGGCTGTCCACGCTGCCAGTCTCCGTGGAATATCTCACGGTCTGGCCCCGTCCTCGAACTGCGGCAGTGGCGCTAATCCATCACGGCTCCCCATGCCGGCCTGATCTTTGTACATTCCACCTGCCCCGGCAGCTTGTCTTTTCATTCTGATTTCCTATGCGTCATCACGTTGGTCTTCTGCTTTCTACGTAAGTCCCTCGGACGCCAAAATCCGCAACGAATCACGACCCATCATGAAAGGGCGAACAGCCGAAAAAAGACTGCATTTTCCCAAGGAGCCATGCTTGACTGCGCAGCTGCATCACCTCGAGACCGATAACGGCGCACATGCATTCCTGTTATCCGTCTTCACGATTAGATTGAACCATCATACGAGGGCGAGTGCCGCTGCGCTTGAATTGGTCTTTCGAGCATGCAAGTACACGGACTCCTTTGACTGTAGATTGGCGGCATTCTCTTCTGGACTGGACATCTTTCTTTCGGCGAAAGGATCAGGAGGACTTTTTGCAGCGTATTTCTGCAAACGAGTTACGACTTACGACTTCAATGATGCGATGAATCATACCCTTTGACGATAGACTTGCGCACCCGCATGGAAGTCGCATCGTGCTCAGCCACATGGCGTCAATTGACCAATGGTGGTTTTGCAACGCTTGCTTACCTTCGTGGGCAGTTATAGCATCTGTCTGGCTACACACGCAGTGAAAGAAAGGCGAGCCCTATCAGAGTAGATCCTTCAACTGCCCATGAAGGTCAGCAAGCGTTATAACACTTTCCGACCTGACCTCGTAGATGTATGAGTAATCTCACGTCTCACTTGAAGGCAGCCGCGCGCTTGACCACTTCTGTGGTTGAGTCAGCTCGGCCACCTCACTTACCCCGCGTTGCTAACCTTAATTGTGCTCGGCTGATATCTCCCCACATCTTATCAAAGCTTCACATGCGGGGCCCGACGGCACTTCGATTGTGGTTGAAACGTGTGCCGGCTCATAATCTACCCGAAAGTTGCTGTGGATTTTCCATGGTACTCTTCCTACTCCACAAACAACTCGCCCCTGAAACACATCTGGCATTTCTCCAGTACCCGGCTCTCGCAGTGCAACATCGTTACCCCAACTCAATTCCACTCTTTACGCTTCGTGCGGGGTCCTCGGGAATCTCTGGTCCTATAGGAAGTCATGTTATGGCTGTATGTGAAGTATTCTTCTGGTCTCAAAGCGAATCTTGCATTCAATTACGCAGCCGAATCGTGACGACACACCAGAAGTGATTGGATTAATCGGCACTTCTCACCTGAGCCAGCGCCCGGGGATAGAACGGCACTGGTCGGTTTCCAGCATTGCAGAGAATGAGAGCCACCGTTGTGCACCTCAACCCAGTGTGCCCAGTTGGCCGTTTATTTAGAAGGGACGGATTAATCGTTTCGTGAAATCGGCTCTGGTAGCCACGACTTCATGATCACAAAAAAAGTCCTAGACCGCATTTGTCAGACTCTAGTCAAGAATACCTCATGTGGGGCACCTTTCCACACCCTTTGTTGACCACTTTGCGTGTGGACGGCGAGAGAATCAAACTCGTGTCAGCCCTGAAGCGGTGACGTTGAGGTTCAGTCCACCACTTGACGAGACTACTGGGGTATCTTTGCTCATCCGAACTCGGCGATCAAGACGATGCATCTACCTTCTCGGCCGACAAACTCTGTTACTTCGGCCGACGAGCACCAGCACAACTTTGACGGCTTTCAAATGGTTGAAACGGCTGATGAACACCATCACAGATCAACTTCTGCCAATTCTGCACCGCATGTCTCTTTTTGCACCGACTGTTCCATGGGACCATGACTCACAAGAGACAGCTGTTAAGAGAGCTGTCGCCTTGGAATATGGGGTAAGTCCGGAAAAGCTAATTCACATGTTCCGGGCTTGCGTGTCGAGGCGGGAGCTCACTAATCTCGAGCGTCTAGCGCATCCTCCCCGCAATAGAAGACCAATATGACGTGGATGGAGATAGTAGGAAGCTTAAATCCACAGCAGCTCGCCGTCATCAGCTGTGGTGGTCAAAGGTCATAGCCTTTTGCGGCCTCCGTGCGGCAATTAATGTTCACTGACTGCGGATGATAAGAAGCCCGGCTGGTGCAAGGCACCTCGGAAAGCACAGCCGAGTCTTCTGCATGCGCGCAGAAAGTATGTTCTCCGGCTCCAGCGGCATCCGTTTGACGGCCAGCGAATCTCCTGTTTGAGTACTCCGCATTAACCACCCCAGACTATCAGAAACCCCGACCCCGGCCAAACCTTAAGTTTTCGTACTCCATACTCTATCGCACCACCGCATACGTCCGCATCTTATGGCCGCTGATGGCATTGTTTTTAAGGAGATGGTGGCCTTGGGGGCCACAGACTCTGCTCCCTCCAGTGCACAAGTCGACAGCGACATCCACACCCCTACCCCAAGTAGTCCTTCGCAATACCAGGCTCTAATTACCACCGCCAGCAAGGCCACCAAGATGGATACGGCATCTCGGACCGTCGATGAAATTCTTCACCGACTTGCCGAAAGACGCGCCAACGAGCCGGTCCTTGCTTATCCGACCAGAGGCAACAATGAGTTCGCCGAATACACGGGGTCGGAACTCAACCGCATGGTCACTCTCGCAGCGACCTTGTACGCGGGCGCTCTGCCGGAGGAGGCGCTGCGGAAGAGCTCCGACGACCCTCCCAAGGTGATTGGGCTCCTGGGCGTCAGCAATCTGGAGTTCATCATCACGTTCCTGGCAACACAGCGACTCGGGCTCACGGCCATCTTCTTCTCCACTCGCCTGTCGGACGTCGGCTATGCGCACCTAGTCGACGAGACGCAATGCAAAGCAGTGCTGGTGCAAAGCCGGTACCAAGGAGCCATGGAGCGAGTGCAAAAGACGGCCAAAAGCACATTTGCTACCGTGCCCATGTTCGAAGGCACATATCTGTTCAACCCCGCCATCATGAACGCGGTCAAGCCGATAGACTTCCGATTCGATCCCGCGAAGGACGAGAACATCGCCAGCTGCATCATCCACACGTCCGGGTCCACCGGGCTGCCCAAACCGGTGCGGACGTACTGGAAAAAGTGGACGTACTTCTTCACGGCGAGAAACATGGAGAGCAGCCCCTCGGCGCTGATGACCGCGCCGCTCTACCACGGCTTCGGCGCGCTCAACTTGATCAAGTCGCTCACGGAAGGGGCCAAGATATGTTTCTTGAACGCGAACCTCCCCATCACCGGGCCGCAGGTCCTCGCAGCCTTGGAGGGCTCGAGGGCGTCGTCGGTCCAGACGGTGCCGTACACGCTGAAGCTGATCGCGGACGCGCCCGGCGGGATCGACAGGCTGGCGCGGCTCGACGTGGTGCACTTCGGCGGCTCGGCCTGCCCGGACGAGCTGGGCGACCGGCTCGAGGCGGCGGGCGTGAGGCTCGGCAACGGGTACGGGCAGACGGAGAGCGGCGGGCTGATGGTGCGGTCGGACGACCAGTGGAACTGGCTGGTGCTGCACCCGAGCGTCGAGCGGCACGTCAAGTGGGAGGCGGAGGGCGACGGGCTGCACCACCTGGTGACGATGCCGGGGTGCCCGGTGAAGGCCTTCACGACGCGGCCGGACGGCGGGTACGACACCAAGGACCTGTTCATGCGGCACCCGACGGACCCGGCGAAGTGGAAGTTCGTGCGCCGCCGCGACGACACCATCGTGCTGGTCAACGGCGAGAAGGCGAACCCGATCCCGCTCGAGGACGCCGTGCGCAAGCACCGCGACGTGCAGGCGGCCGTGGCCTTCGGCGCGCAGCGCAGCTTCATGGGCATGATCGTGATCCCGGAGCAGCACGCGGCCGGCGTGCCCAAGGCCGAGCTGGTCGCGCGCGTCTGGCCGGACCTCGACAGGGCGAACCAGGTGGTGCCCGCGTACGCGCGCATCTTGCGCGACGCCGTCATCGTCAAGGACGCGGGCACGCCGTTCCCGGTGACGGAGAAGACGACCGTCATCCGCGCGCGCTTCGTCGCGCAGTTCGCCGGCGACATCGACGCCTTCTACGCGCGCATGGAGAGCGGCGGCACGGCCAACGACGGGCCGCAGGAGCTCACCGAGGGCCGAGTCAGAGAGCTGGTGCGGGGGGCGGTGCGGGAGGCGCTGCAGCTGGAGAACCCCGCCGAGCTGACCGACGACGCTGACTTCTTCCTGCTGGGCATGGACTCGCTACAGGCCACGAACGTGTGGAACAGGCTGGTCAAGGAAATAAGCACCGGCGCAGAGCCACTGCCGAACAACGCGGCGCTCGAGAACCCCAGCGTGGCGAGGTTGGCGCAGTTCATTGTCAACATGCGGGGCGGGACAGGCAAAATGGGGTCGCCAGAAGAGGAGGTCATGGGTCTCGTCAGGAAGTACTCCAGATTCCCAGCTGTCAACCCGCACAAACCCGCCAAGAAGAGGCCCGAAAAGGAAGTGGTCGTGAGTGCCCCCCCACCCTTCATCACTTCCACGCAATTCACCAACCGCTTACACACGCGCAACAGGTCCTGACGGGCGCAACTGGATCCCTGGGCTGCCACATCCTCAACACGCTCCTGCACAATCCCAACGTGCAGCGCGTCTACTGCCTCGTCCGCGCCGACAGCGCCAACAACGCCATCCGCCGCGTGCACGCCGCCCTCGCACACGCCCACCTCTCCGCCGGGCTCAGCCAGGCCCACAAGGAGAAGATCATCGCGCTGCCCAGCGACCTCTCGCAGGAGCACTTCGCGCTGCCGCCGGCCACGTACGACGAGATGGCGGCGACGGCCACGGCCGTGATCCACAACGCGTGGGCCGTCAACTTCAACCTGGGGCTCGCCAGCTTCGAGCCGCACTGCATCGGCGGCACGCACCACCTGCTCGCGCTCTGCCTGCGCTCGCCGCTCGCGCCGCCGCCCGCCTTCACCTTCATCTCCACCATCGGCGCCGTCGCGCGCAGCCCGGCGTCGCCCATCCGCGAGGCGCTCCAGCCGCTCGCCGCCGCGGGGCCCATGGGCTACAGCACGTCCAAGTGGATCGCGGAGCAGATGTGCGCCGCGGCGGCGTCCGCCGCCGGCGCGGCCGGCCTCGCGACGCGCATCGTGCGCATCGGCCAGATCGTCGGCGACGCCGCGCACGGCGTGTGGAACGCCAAGGAGGCGGTGCCGCTGACGGTGCTGGCGGCGCTGACGGTCGGCGCGCTGCCGCTGCGGCGCGGGCCGGCCGACGCGTGCTCGTGGCTGCCCGTCGATGTGACGGCCGCGGCCGTGGTCGAGCTGGCGGTGCGGGAGGAAAGGGGCGGCTACGCGCCGCCGAGGACGGCGGCCGTGTACCACGTCTGCCACCCGCGGGGCATCAGCTGGAACACGGATTTCCTGCCCGCGCTGCGCGCCGCCGGGCTGGCGTTCGAGGCGGTGGACGGGCGGGAGTGGGTGCGCAGGCTGGAGGCTGGGCCGGCGGATCCGGAGACGAACCCGCCGGTGAAGCTGCTGAATCACTTCAGGGACATGTACGGCGGTGGGAGTCTTCCTGGCGAGGAGCGGGCGGTGGAGATGGAGGGGAATGGGTGGAACTACGAGCTAGACATGACGGAGGCCCGGAAGGCGGCGCCCAGCCTGAGGGAGCCGAAGGTCGTCGGGCAGGAGGAGATGGGCAAGTTCCTGCGGTACTGGACGAGGGAGGCCTGGGCGGGACTGCCGCTGCCGGCGTCGGTCAAGGCGAGGATGTAGCGGGTTAGATTGGTTCAGATACGGGCTTCCTGGCCTAGACGGTCTTTCGCTCCTGGTCCTGGCGGTCCAGTCCTTCTGTTTGAGCCCGTCGTTGATCGTGTTTGGGAATGTGATATTCAATCGCCACCCGTCTCTTGCCTTCTGTCTGTCCTGCACAGCGCGTTGCCCGCCTGGAGTAGCACGTCACCGCTTTATTCCCGGCGGGTGACACGACGCAACTTCATCACTGATCTCGCACTGTCCGCGGTCAACCCTGAAAGACTTGTGTGTGCCCGGACGTGGCCAGCATCGCCCCCATAAACAAAGAGCGAGCGAGGGGTGAGAAAACAGTGTGCTCCTGGGAGGCATGCGGTCCAGAATAGCCATCCGCCACCACCGGGCCTGCTCGCTCCGTGTAGATCGCCGCCACCGGCTCCATATTACGTGCAGCGAGCGAGGGCGAGCGAGGGGGTGAGCACGGGGTCCGCGGAGATCAAGAAAAGAAAACGCGCCAGAAGAGGGTCTCTGCATTGCTTATATTCACGGGCCCTGGTACCTTGCCGGCTCTTGCATTGAGGCCCAACTCACTCCCCGTAGAGAGTCGCCGCGCAGGCCCCACTTCCGCCGTTGTTGGTGGCACCGCGCGGTGGGGCAGGCAGAGGGCGGCGTCGGAGACATGTAAGACACGGAAAAAGTCTCGTGAGGGACAAGGGCTGAGTGGCCGGCTGGTTGGCTGGCCAGGGGCTCCGAGGCAGGTCTGCAGCCACCGTTGCACAGCGTCCGAGCTGGCTCAGGGAGGAGCCTGCGGGCGCGCTCGTCGCCACACTCGTACCCCGCAAGTTATTTCGGCGTTGGTGGAGGCGCTGCTGCTGGCAGAAACTGTGGGGGAGCGAGCGGGCTCGGCGAATGGTGTGGCGGCGATGGCTTGTTTCTTCTGCTGCTTAAACGGACCTCTCGCTGGCCGCCGCCGGCTCGGGACTGCCGGAAACGGCAACAACACCACCGCCGGCGATCCTGCTGCTGCAGTAAGGAACGTCGACGGCTTCACCACTGATCGAGCGCAGATGAGACGGCGCGTTGCTGCTGGGATGGCGGGTGCTGCAGCTCTGACAGGCGTGCAGCTTTGTCTCCGTGTTTCCAGGTGTGCAGCCATGCGCTGGGTGTGTGTCGCCAATAGATGCTGCATCGGGCCGCGGCACGACAGGAGAGCTGCTGCTCTCCCCGGCCGGCGCTTAGCCAGAGAACCCCCCGGCGGCCAAATTGCCGCTGCTGGCCGCGCGCGAGATCGGCAGTCCTGCTGCTGGCTGCTGCGCTGCACGCCTGCTGGCTGCGCCGGCCCGATCCTTCTTTGAGCAAGCGGAAAACCCGGGCGACGGATCTCGAAGAGGCGCTGACATCACCGAGGGCGCAGATCGGAGGCCTGGTGATCGCCGAGAGGATCGAGATAGGCAGGGCACCATGGCATTTCTCGCCCCGGCCGCATGGAGGTTTGCGGCTTTCTGCATTCCGCCCTTCCCCTTGCTCATCATGCGCGCGCGTGTGCATAACACTCCGCTGCCGTCACCGCGGTGGCTGGCGGTTCGGCCCCTCCACCCTGCATTATCTGCTTCCCCCGCCACGCCCAGGCATAGAGCGCGCAGAGCAGGCATGTGGGCGACCGACTGACGAGCCACGTCCGCGTCACGCAGGGAAAACCGCAAACAGAAAACAAAAGTGAGGCTGCCCGAGTGGACCTCGAACACGACGACGCGGGGTAACGCGAGCCGACTGACTGCTGCCCACCGTCCGTCGCTCCCGTGGTACTGACCGAAACGTGTGACTTGCTCCTCGGGAGCCATCCGACGGGCGGCTACCCGCAGCAAAGCCAGCCAGTCGACAGCGAAGCCGAGGACAAGAGCCCCATCGCCGCGCTGTCGCTGCTGCTGCTGCCGTCGAGCCTGTTCTATGTAGCAGTCACGCGTCCGGCCGCATGGCTGCCCGACGCCGACCACGACCACGACCACGACGACGGCCGGAGGCGGTGACAGTTCCACCAGGTACGCTCACCGTACCTCCAAACGCCTCCGTCCGCCCCGCCCCTTCCCTGCCCGTTCCTACATTGCGGCAGAATGCCTGGCCGTTCACATGTACGTGCAGCCTGCTGCTTCCGATGGTCTCTAGAACGGTCTATTTCCGGGAAAGCAGACGGCCGCCATCCCTGCCCCCCCGTCCCAGAGCTAAGCGGTCCCCGGCTGCCTCTCTCTCTCCCACGCTCGCCGAGGGGGTACCCGGAGATCGTCAGGCCTCCTCTCCCTGGCCCGTCCCCCCCTGGCGCGGGAGGGGCGGGAAAAAGTGAGTGAGGGGGGGGGCGTCGCACGGATGATGGTGGGCCTGCCAAACGGCCGAACGGCGGCGCACTCTCGTGACTAAGGACCCTCCCTTGATTAGGCTCACCGGACGCCTCCTGCGCTTATCTGGGGTGTTTGCTGACGAAGTAAAGATACGAGCGAGATGACGTAGCGGGAGCTGCGATCAGAAGTGAGCAAGCAGCGGGGCCCGATTCAGACATGGTGCAGCAGAGCAGAAATTTCAGTCCAATGCCTCAATACCTGCAAAACTACATCTAGCTATCCTATGTAGAGAATGTAAAACGCCACCGACAGTGAAAGTACGGAAACCATCGTCAGTACCCCAGACACTCCCTCGTCACAGAAAAAAAATCTTGAGAGATTATGTCCACCGCTCGCGTCTTGCACACATGATCCAGCTCTTCCCCCGCCACCTCCCGAACGAGGCCGGCTGCCTCTAATGCTCCCCCACTCTGATGCGATCTGACACGCTGTCGTCAAGCTGCTTGTCTCTGATTGGCCGTTGCGTCGTGAGCATGGAAGCGGTGCGTTCAGGGCTTCCTGCCGGTGCTCAGCGAGAACCTCTTCGAGCTCGGCCTCGGCGGCTCGTCGTACGCGTCCTGGCCCGGGTTGGCCTCCTCGTAGCGCATGTGCTTCAGCGTCTTGTAGAGGCCGGCCGCCACGATGGCGCCGACGCCAGGCCCGACCCCTAGCATCGCCGTCAGCTCTCTTCGGGAGGTGGTGGGACGTCGGAAACTCACAGTAGATCCAGTGGTGCGACCAGTTGCCGCTGACGATGGCCGGGCCGAAGCTGCGGCACGGGTTCAGGCTCGAGCCCGTCCACTGCACGGCGACCAGGTGCGCGGAGAAGAGGCACATGCCGATGCAGACGGGGGCCATGAAGCGGCCCTTGTGGTTCTCGCCCGCGAGCATGAAGATGCTCATGCACAGGTAGGCCGTCAGGATGATCTCGATGCACACGGCCTGCGCGTTGGTCGCGCCGTTGGACGGGGTCGTCACCACGCCGAACTCCGTGGGGATCAGCACCGACACGATGTACGACGAGAACATGCAGGCCAGCATCTGCGCGACGAAGAGGCAGAGGCAGCGCATTGGCGGGATCGAGCTGGTGAGGAGCATGGCGAGCGTGACCTGGATCGCGAGTCAAGTCAGTGGGGTGGGGGGTTGGGGCGGCTGGATCACGGGGACGTACGGCTGGGTTGAAGAGACCGCCCGACACGCGGAAAAAGATGAAGACGTTGACCATGAGGGAGAGGCCGAAGCACAGCGAGATGTACAGGATGACGGCGGGATCGAAGGTGGTCGCCTCGCCCGTGGACTTGCCGTAGACGGCAACCTCAGTTCCTGCAAAGGCGAAGAATAGGAACGAGGCCGTGCCAACACTCTCGCCAATCATGGCGATGACATCTGGCAAGCGTTCACGTCAGCTCACCTGCCGTGATCAGGCAGTTGGGGGGGGGGGGGGGGGGGGGGGGGGGGGTCCCCCCCCCCCCCCCCCCCCCCCCCAGGCTGACTGTCGTGGGAACGAAAGGTCGTCGGCCATCCAGGTCCTGCCGGCCATCCAGCCGCACGTCGAGAGCGTGACGACGTTCGTCCGGTCGCCGACCTACATCGCCCCGCCGATCGGTCCGTCCGGCCAGCGCGAGTACACGGCCGACGAGAAGCGAGCCTTCGAGACGCAGCCCGGCGCGCTGCTGTCGCACCGGAAGGACATGGAAAACGGCATGAACAGTCTCTTCGGTGCGTGCCTCCCCCCATCCCCCCAAAACCTGCTCGCTGACCCCGCCGCCCCCTCGCCTCCCAGCCGTCTTCCTCAAAGACAGCCCCGAGCAGGCCGCCTTCACGCGCGACCTCGCCGCCGACATGCGCGCCAAGCTCGCCGCCAACCCGGCCCTCGCCGCCACCATGATCCCGACCTGGAGCGCGGGGTGCCGGCGCTTCACGCCGGGGCCCGGCTACCTGGAGGCGCTGCAGGCAGGCAACGTGCGGGTGCTGACGGGGGCAGCGGGCGACGTGGTGCGCATCACAGCCGACGGGGCCACCGGCGCGGACGGGGCGTCGCACGCCTTCGACGCGCTGATCTGCGCGACGGGCTTCGACACGTCGTTCCGGCCGCGCTTCGCCGTGGTCGGGGCCGGCGGCGCCGACCTGCGCGACGCCTGGGCCGACGACCCGCGCGGCTACCTGGCCGTGGCCACCGCCGGCTTCCCAAACTACCTCACCCTGTTCGGCCCCAACAGCCCGACCGGCAACGGGCCCGTGCTGCCCGCCATCGAGGCCCAGGTCGACTACGTGCTGCGCTTCGTCGACCGCGTCCAGACCGAGAACATCCGCTCGTTCGCGCCGAAGCCCGAGGCGGTTGAGGACTTCAACGAGCACCTGGACGCCTTCATGGCGCGCACCGTGTGGAGCGAGGACTGCCGCAGCTGGTACAAGAAGCACTCCAAGCACGGCAGGATCACGGGGCTGTGGCCCGGCAGCATGCTGCACTTCCTCGAGGCGATCCGGGAGCCGCGGTGGGACGACTGGGAGATCGAGTATTGGGGCAACAGGTTTGCGTGGTTGGGGAACGGGTTCAGTCAGCTGGAGGTCGATCCGGATGGGGATCTGAGCTACTACATCAGGGAGGAGGATGACGGCGAGTTCAGCAGTCGGAGGAAGAGGAGGCAGGCGCTGACCGGGAAGCGCAAGGGGTCGGCAAAGGCCAAGTTGTAGACGGGCAGCGGTGGATCATGATATTTCTGTTCGTATCGTCCGCGCTCTAGACAAGCTTCGTGATCAGCTTTCCCTTGTTCCAGCCCTCAAACAGCTTCATCCATGTGCTTGGCACTCCTTTGATATCCGTCTCAACAACCGTCTCATTCTCATCACCCAGAGTGATCTTGCCCTCTTGAGTCGCCTGTACAAGTTCTCCAATGGCGTTCGGAATTTCCGCCACGTAATCCAGCAGGATGAACCCCCTGATCGTCAAGCGCATGGACAACGCCTCTATCCAGTTCTTCAACACCATCGGCTCTGTGGCATTATAGGTCGAGATGGCACCGCACACGGCAATCGTGCCCTCTTTCTTCATACGCGTCAGCATGAGGTCCAGAATCCTGCCGCCCACGTTATCGAAATACACATCCACATAGCCCTCTGTCGCCTTGGCCAGGTCCTCCTCGAACGAAGGACTCTTGTAGTTCAGACACTCATCCGCCCCCAAGCTCTTCACCCAGTCGCACTTCTCGTCCGTCCCCGCCAACCCAACCACCCTCTTGCACCCAATCAACTTCTTCGCAACCTGCACGACCATCGACCCCGTCGCGCCTCCCGCGCCGGAGACCACGAGCGTGTGCTCCGGCCGCGCGTCCAGGACCTTCTTGACGCCGGACCACGCCGTGAAGCCGGGGGCGCCGAGCGCGCCCAGGAAGTGCGTGACCGCCAGCCCCGGCACATCCGCCAGGACCTGGCAGTCGCTGGCGTCGAGGACGACGAGCTCGCTCCATAGCCCGAGGTGCATGGTCATGACGGTCTGGCCGGCCGGCAGCGCCGGCGCGCGGGACGCCACGACCTCGCCGATGATGCCGGCGCGCATGGGCGAGCCGACCGCGACGCTGGGCACGTAGAAGCGGTCGGGCGCCGCGTGTTCGTGGATGAAGGCGCGCTGGCCCGGGTCGTTGGAGATGTACTTGACGCGGCAGACCACCTGGCTGTCCTGGAGTGGGGGCAGTTCGGTGGTGATGAGTGTGAATGTGGACGCTGGGCCGGACAGGATGGGACTCCCGTCAGGCCGACGGGTAAGAATCCATTGGCGGGTTGAGGTGGGTGATGCCATCTTTTCTGTTGACAAGAGAATGCAACGTAACTGGGAAATATGTCGAGCAACGGACGTTCCTCTATATAGGCAAGAACGAAGTTCTGGCCCCAGGGAGATAGAGACGAAAAGGGAAGTGAAGCCGGACAAGAAATCCTCCGGAGAAAGTCGGGCCTTTTTGTGGACCGGACAAGAACAGAAACAAGCATAGCACGAGCTTGATCATGAGGAGATCAATGCCAGGATAATTCACAGAAGCAGGATAGCAAAAAACATGGAAACGAGCAATTATCTGATTTCTATTGGAACGCAACACTTACATTATGGAGCGTTACGCAAACACTGGCTGCGTTACAAATTCTTCCAGAAGAAGTCTTCCAATTTCTTCTCGGCCCAGACGTGGTTGATTGAATCCTGCACGATGCGCAGTCCGGAGTGCTCCGACACCTTGGATTGGAGGCCCTTGCCTACGCGCATGTCGACGTCCATGAGAACCAGGGCCATGAAACCGAAACCAGCAGCGGCGTCGACATTGGTGTCGTGGATTCCCGCGTCCCTTGCCCAGACGAGTTCTTTGGGAGGGTTCTCTGAGGCTCTTTTGGCTATTTCCACAAGAATGTCGACGCAGATCATGTATACCGCAAAGAAGTTGACCCTGGCAATCGGGAAGCTTGAGTTAAACTCCGAAACAACCACGCCACTCATCATTTCTAGAGCGTGGCCGAAGGGTTTCTTATGGAGTTTCACATCCATCTCCAGCATTTCCTGCTTCGAGGCCGTCTTCTTCTTCCTATCAGTGAACACTTGCGCCCAGAAGTTGGGACCGCCCATCCAATTACTGTCGTACAGGTTGTGGAAGAGGGACAGATTGAATGCATCAATGCGCTTCTGGAAGTCGGCTGAGTTGTTTGAGTCCCTTGGCCGCTTGGGGAGTGTGATGGTGAACTTCTTTCCGTCTTTACCGCGGATGTTCCTCTTTTCGACTCCTCCACCGAGGAAACGCAACCAAATGCTTTGGTAGTTGGACGTTGGCAAGCGTCCCAGGAAGACCGGCTCGAGGAAGAGATCAGAAAGAGCGTCTAACAGAGGATTCTTGGTGGGTTCTTTAGTCAACTGCTGCACAAGGTTATAACCGTGGAGAACCGTTCCGACGATGCCGCGCTGATTACAGAGTGAGAGGCCAGCTTCCAGAGCGTACGCAAGAATCTGCACCATTTGTTGGCCGCCTGTCCACGGTGACTGAGAGTAGAGGTCAAGTCTTTTCTCGTGTAGGAGGGCCTTCAGTCGATCTGAGACACCGACCAACCCAGCTGCCGTGGGTAAGGTGTGATTTTTGGCGACCAAGTCATGGTCGTTGACGGACTGAATATTCTGCTTGACTTCTTGGGCGAATCTCAGAGCCATCATGCGGCAATTCATAGGATTGGGTGAGTTCTCCAGCCACACAAAGCTCTTGCACGTTTCCAGGAGCATCTGAAGGCCAACAACCAGGCTTGTATCAGGGGTGTCCCCCTTTGAGGCGAGAAAATCTCTAGTTTCATGGAGCAGAGGGTTCATGTCGTCTTTCTTGAATGCTCCATTCGTTTCTTCGTTTCTTATCAATTGGGTGATGCTCCGGAGCACGGATTCCATCGCTTGTCGATCCTTTGCCTGCCTCTCAGAAACGAGACGCAAGAGTGCAACCGCTTGATCGTTGGGCAAGTCAGGGTTCTCCGGATCTGTGATGGTTGCCTCGACAGCTTGCATGAATTGCTCGTGTTGCTGGCTCTCTTCTGTTGCAGACGGGAAATAAGTGGAAATCGGCTTGCGCTCAACGACACCCATGAAGTCGGAATTGCGCTGCTTCTCTTTTTTGAAAGAAGCTAGAACGGTTGATGGGTATGTGAGTGCCATGCCATTGGAGAACTCTTGATACGGGGGGTTTTCTCCGCTTTTCTCAGCTTCGTGCCTTCCAACGTCAATGCCAGCTATGCCGAGCTGGGCCTTCTTGCTGGCATACACTCGGATGAGTCCCCGGTGACCACCAATGGCGGGCGAAATAAGATTGGAGAGCTGTTTCAGCGAGCTAAAGCCAGCAGTAGTGAGCCAGGCTGCGAGCGGGACAGGCAGTTGACCATGGGCGGCAAGTTTCCAGAATTGCTTGGCGGCAGAACAGATGGCATCCATCTCCAGGACGTACATGTGCAGGTCCAGGATCTCGGCGAGAGGGTCGTCCACAATGACGTACTCTCTCGGCTCAGGAACGCCGGCCAACTCCTGATCCGTGGGCTCCGAGACGGGTGATTCGGGCTCCTTCTCATCGATGTCTGCCAGGATTTCGTAAAAGTTCCGGGCAGGTTTCAAGTCAACATCTTCAGCCGGTTTCGTTTCCACGGCGGTGGCTGCAGCGGGTGCTTGGTCTGGGGCGGGTCCTGACTCAACTGCCGGGGTGTCTTGTTGGGCGAATATCAAATCATGGGCCTTGGCAAGACTGGCAGGCGTCAGCGCATGAAGCGAGAAAGCGGGCAGGCGGCAAACTCACGCGTCATTGAAATACTCGTGGGATTCGTTTCGAGCAGCGACTTGGGGGTCGCCATGCTCGAACTGGCGGTACCATTGGTTGAGCTGGCGGCGCTTGACCAGCGTGCGCTTGAAGGCGCCGCGGATGTACTGCGGGGCGGCCAGACGGCGTTTCGAGATAAGCTCGCTGGCACGCAGCATCTGGCGGACCGGCAGGCGGTCCTCAATCGGAGACCTGCTCTTCTTGCTGCGGGCGACGTTCTCCACGGCATTGAGGCGCAGCCAGTCCAGGATGTAGTTGGTGTCACGCTTGTACGACTTGTAGAGCTCCCAGTAGTCGTGCGGGAGGGCCACGCCGGCGCTGGCGTCGGGGCGGCGGCGGCGGATGGGAAGCGAGGTCGCCATGTCGCGGGCTGGGGCTGGGGCTGGGACAGCGGAGAGGAAGGCGGTGCGCGACAGTGTGTTGTCGGTCGTATCGTGCAAAAAGTGGCTCCCGCCCCGCACCCGGCGGCCACGACTTCTCGCGGCGCATGCTGCATGCCCATGGGCTGGCGCCAGGGGTGTGCCTGATCGCAGGCGCAGGCGGAAGGCACAGCGGAGCGCGGGTCTCTCCCGTCCGCCGCCCAAGCCCCCTCTCGCCCGCATATTATAGCAAGGGAACAATATCGCATTGCAACTTCCGCCGTCACCACACCGCCTTTGAAAGTACGGTTGGGGTGCAGGATGTTTCTCAAGGATCTCCTCGCAACCGTGGTTGCTCCCACTAAGCTGTCCTCCGCCAACACGCTTCTTCAAGCAGTCCCCGTGGCCGAGTGGCCAGTGTCGAGCAGCTGCATCTTGGTGCACATGGTCCTGCCGCTCATCTCCGCTTGTGCCAAGCACCACGCCGTCTCACCATGCTGCGCAGCCTTTGCCTTGGGCCTGATGCATCGTTTCAGCTAGGCAGCCAGCCGCATGCTGTTGGCTGAAAGCAAAGAAACCCGCAAAGACAGCGCCCGTCCTGCGCGACGTAATTCGGCCGCTGCCTTCACACCTGCCCAATCCAATGCGGCCGCCCCACGTTGATCCTGGGCGCCAGCAGCCTCGACGCTTGCTTCGTTTAGGCTTGGACCGTCAATGCCGCCCCAAGGCCAAGCCCTTGGGACGCGGAGAACAGGTGACGAGAAACGCAGGAACCGGACCAGCCTTGCAGTCTGCCCACTGGTTGCACGTTTCGGGACCGGCGGAAACGCGCTTGCCTGGAAATTGGCAGCGTGTCGTGGTGGAGAGCCAGATGCGGCCACACAAGCCTTTTCCCAAGTAGATAAAGCGGCCTGCCGCAAGCTTACATCCCCGCCTCCAAGCTCTTTGCTCTTTGTGTCCACCTCCACCAAGCAGCAATGGCTTCCTTCACCGACCACAAGACCCCGCAGGGGCCCCAGCCCTCTCCCAGTCAGCCTCTCATTGACTTGAAGCTGTCGGACGAGGAGAGACTGGCCTATGCTCAGTCTCGTCGGGCCTCTGCGCGCTCTGCCCGTCTGCGCGCTCTGCTGGGGATCGCCTTTGGTCTGGTCGTCCTCTATCTCTCGGGCCGCAAGTTGGCAGGTTAGTTACTCCTCCGCCTCGGGTGCGAGTTTGCCGCTGACCCACCCTCGCTCCGCCAGCGCAACTCGGCTACGGCCGTCCTTGCCATCACGCCCAGCATGCGCACGCTGTTCAGAACCTAGCGCCATCGACTCCAGTACGGCGCTCTGTTCCTATTGCAGCTCATCCCAAGAATCAGAAGCCTAAGAAGCGGCAGAGTTCCGACGATGTGTGCACGACCGCGGCCTGCACCGAGTTTGCCCGCGTCATCAACGAGAATCTGGCTTCGAACTACTCCGAAATTGATCCTTGCGACGACTTCGCCACCTATGTCTGCGGCGGCTGGCAGGACACCCACACCTACAGGCCCGACCAGTCCTCCGTCACCGCGTTCTCCTTGCTGTCGGATGAGAATAACGCCATCATGCGCGCCATTCTCGAAAATCCCTACCCTGGCAACAGCTCGTACTCCGGAGCCAATGACACGGCAAACCGCGAGAACTTCGCAAAGATGCAGACCACCTTCAATGCCTGCATGGATCTGGACGCAATCAAGCAGGCTGGTGTCACGCCGCTGAAGAACTTGTTCAACGATCTGCCCGGTGCTGCCGTGACCTACGGACACACTGGCGATCTCACCGATTCATTGATTTGGCTCGCACAGCACGGCGTCTCGGCTCTTGTGAGCGCTGGCACTGGCGTAAGTAAACAAGCCATCCCCCAACTCAAACCGATCCCGTTGATGGGCAGTCATAAAGTGCTTCATCTACCAGTGCAGAAACCTTGCTTGTTTACGTATTCTATCAAGTGGAGCGCCTCTCCCAGACTATCAGTTCACTGACCCCTGTTACAGCCAGATGATAAGACCCCCGATGTCGTCACCCTCTTTGTCGGTGGCGGCACTTACGGCTTGCCTTCCAAGGAATACTACAACCGGACGGCCATCCTCGCCAACTACACCAGGACTATTTCCGAGATGTTCAGCATTGTCAACGAGAACAACGCTACCTCGTACCAGACCATTGCATCTCAGATTGTAGATCTTGAGACGAAGATCGCTCGCGCCCAGCCCGACCCGGATCAGGCCAGCGACGTAACTGTAAGCTTCTCCATCCTAAACTATCGAGAAAGAGCGTTAGGCTGATAGCGAGTCAAGTATTACTACAATCCTAAGCCTTTCTCCGAGGTGGATGAGTTGGTTGAGGGCATTTCCATGTCCAAGCTAATCAATGCCTTCATTCCGGCCGGCTACACGCCCGACCAGGTCATTGTGCAAACACCTGATTACTACCCGCAGCTTTCTACCATCCTGGAGAACACGTCTTCTGAAGTCCTGCAGGGCTACTTCCAATGGCAACTCATCGAATCGTGGAACGGCAGGCTTCACCCAGACTACAACCGCCCGCTCAGAGTTTTCACCAACCAGCTTAATGGACAGCCTGAGGATGCGTCTAAAGAGAGATGGAGGACCTGCTTGGGTGAAGTTGACAGCAATCTGGATTGGATCGAGAGCGCTTTCTACGTTGAGACCCAGTTCGGTGCCGACGACAAGCAGTTTGGTGAGAGAATCATTGATGACATCCGGAGCATCTTTACTGAGCGTCTGGACACGTACACCTGGATGGCTGACGCAGTGAAGGATAAGGCAAAGCAGAAGGGTGAGTCTGCAGCAATGGTTCATAGGAAGTTCTGAGCTGACGGTGAGACAGTCGCGAATATCGTCAAGAAGATTGGCTATCCGACCGCCTCGCCAAACGTCTTGAACCCGGTGGAGGTGAAGAACTTCTACGCTAATGTCACAGTCACCAATGACAGCTTCTTCGGAAACGGCCTCGCCTTCAACGAGTTCAGCACCAACTCCAGTTGGAATGATCTCTTGGAGCCTACGGACAAGCAGAGGTGGTTCATGACCGCCCCTACCGTGAACGCGTACTACAACCCCACCACCAACGAAATCGCCTTCCCTGCCGGCATCATGAAGAACCCGTTCTTCAACAGGGATGTTCCCGAGTACATCTCGTACGGCAGCTTTGGCGTTGTCGCCGGCCACGAACTGACTCACGGCTTTGACGACTCCGGCAGCCAGTATGACGAAAACGGCGCCTTCAACCAATGGTGGGACAACACTACACGCGCCAATTTCGAAAATCGCACGCAGTGCTTTGTCGACCAGTACTCAAAGTTCACCGTCCCCGGTTTGACCCCCGATGAGACATTGAACGTCAATGGCCGTCTCACCCTGGGCGAGAACGTTGCTGACTCTGGTGGCCTCTCTTCCGCTTACGCCGCCTGGACCAAGCGTGAAGCCGAGAACCCCAATCAGCTGCTCCCCGACCTACCTGAGGAGTTCACGAAGGAGCGCCTGTTCTTCCTGTCGTTCGCTACGGCATGGTGCTGGAACATCCGGACCGAGGCACGTGTCCAGCGCATCTACACGGACCCTCATAGCCCGAACAACTACAGGACCATTGGTGCCCTCTCTAATTCGCGGCCATTTAAGGAGGCGTTCAACTGCCCCGTCAAGGAGCCTACATGCGAGCTATGGTAGACGGCTGACTTGAGATTGAGCCTTCGAAGTGTATTCTATACAGGTTGGGTGAGCCTCGGCGCCCTCTTCGTTTCTCACCACTCGCTACCGTGTAGGGAGTTTTCCACAGTGTATATTCAATAGCAATTCTTTTCGGATATCTGTTTTACTCATTTCATCTGCTGTCGTGTGATTCAAATTTGAAGGGCGCCTTATACTCCCTCATCCTGAAAAATGCCTTCACCCACCTTTGTAGGTATGTTCTCCTTTGACACCATCACCGAAACGCATCACGTACATGAACAGAAGACGCGATAAGCTGACAAGCCTTCGGATCACCTGAAGTTTGATTAGGGGTATTAAAGCTCTCTCGCCAAGCCGGGCGGCTCAAATAGGAGTTCGGAGGCGAAACTCAAATGTCCTCTGCAATTTCCTTGCCTCTGGCCTCCGTCGATGAACCCGTATTCAGCTCCGACGGCCTCCGTTCGCCACCGATGGAGGCCGAGATCCTGCACGTTGCAACTGCCGGTGTTTTGCAGAAGGTGCCGGAATACCTCGTTGCAGTCCGCACTCAGATGCACATGCTCTATGAGAACAATTCAGCTTGATTAATTCATCGCTTGAGCACCACACTTTGGTTGAACTTGGGCAGAAGCAGATTAGGAGGACAAAAGTTAAGAGAACCATTTATCCTTTGCCATCAGGAATAATTGAAACATTGTATCAAGGCTATTTTTTTTTTTTTAAATTATTTTATCAGTCAAAGCCGGTACGCCAGGAACGAAAACAAAAACAACAAATTGACCAAAGGACGAAAGAAACGCGATTACGACGTTTTCTTCAATGCGTTGGCGCAATTTTGAATCGTTTGAGACTCTTTTGCGATGTAGTCTCGCGTCTTGATTTCGAACTTTTTGAGAGCCTTGAGATCATCCAACTTCCCAGGATCCTCATAATTGTCCTTGTCTTTGATGTAGGTGCTGACATTGAGCCTCCAGTATTTCGGCTCCGTCGCCTTTGGCGCATACGCGTTAATGAGAGTTGAAAACAGAAGTTGCACAATCTCAGTATTCGTTGCAATGCCAGAAAGAGCACTTGAAACGTCGAAAATGTTGGTAAGCCCTGGTTTGGGCAGAGCTTCGTTTGCTGGGATGCCTGTGCCGATACTGAGGAAGCAGCTGGTTTCTCGGGTGGCTCCATAGACAGCCAGGACCTCATTCCAGAGCCTACGCGGTCGTCTTTAGACTTTGTCAAAGGAAAAATGGAGTGTGGGATGACTAACCATCCCAGGGGATTGTTGGCCTGAAGTCCGCCATCGATGAGCGTGTAGGTTCCAACAGTGATTGGTTCGAAGTAGGTCGGCGCGGCTGAGGTAGCGCGGGCAGCTTGCCAAATGTCGATCTCAGGCAAAACTGACATGTTGTTTGGGTTTTTGTACGAGCGAAGGAAGACCGGCTGGCGATTGTTCGGTGCCTTCTCGTTAGTAGCCAAGACGAAGCTGAGAACATGTTTCAGCAGTGGACTTTGAACAGAGCAAAGGGACAATTACACTTTACACTTGGGATCTTCTTCCTCAAGGAGCTTCGCATTCTCATTTCCTTGAAGCTGTTCCTTGACAACTTTCTTAATGACTTCTTCCAAAGTTGCCGCGCTGTATCGCTCGCCAGTCAAAGCGAAATTTTTCGCTTTTATTGGGTCCCAGATGTTAAACAGTGTTTCGTTGATTTCATTGTACTTCTTGATGCAGTCCTCAACGCTCATTTGGAGACGGCCCAACATGATAGCGATGATGCTGAGCAATTATCAATAACACCGTCACAATGGAGCCATATACTATGACTTACCCGCCAGTGCTTGTACCACCTATCATATCGAATACCTCACACGGTTTTTTCCCTGGCGATATTTTGTTCATGACATCTTGTAGGATGAGAAGGGACGAGAGTCCACGCGTTCCTCCGCCGTCTACGCCGCAGGTCAGCATACCGTAAAGACATTCAACAGAGAATAAGAAAGTACCCAAAGCTAAGACGTGCAGAAGAGGCTGCGAAACTGATTCTGCACCAATTACAGAGTCAGCTCGGTGGAGATCCGTAGGTAGCTGGGGGTGGAAAGCCGCGTCGGTAATCTGATTGACTTTCATGATGGCGTCATTCATGAGCTCGATTCTGGACACAGTTTGAGCGACAGGTGCCAGGTCAAGAGGCTTGCGTTCGACTACATGATTAGGTTAGAAACAGCTATTGAGAATCTTTACCTGTAATATACGCACCTGGATCACTGGCGATATCGAGAACGATATATCCTGTCCGGCCTGAGATCTGCCATCCTTGGAAACGAGCACATAGGCGAACTGCTATGCTATTACCGTCCTGGATTGGAGAGTTAGTAAATGCTCTTGCTGATAGGAAAGGCTATCCACCTGTAGTAGGCGTAGCAACTTGTGCTGCTTGCGAAAATCCCTGCCGTGCCGCCACACGTAATTCCCGGTCGGGATATCTTCAGAATGGTCGATGGCGTGATCAAACCAAACAAGTTCGATGCCATGATCGTTCTTTACAAGCTTGTCCTTTTCATTTTCAAGAATGGCGAGTTCAAGCCACGTCCAATTCCCTGCGTCAGGATTGTCGCAGAAACCTTGGTCGTGCGTCTCGGCGAAGACCTTGAGTCCACGGATCCTCTGAATCGTATCACGACTAAGCGGCTACATGGTTAATATATTTATTAGTTAATGTCGTAAAGTATGTTTGTCATAGGAGGAGATTACCCCGGTGTTGAACCAAACGTCAGCCCTGACATTATCTTTTCCGGTTACCTCACCATCGGCTGGCACCTTCTTTTCGTTCGTGCATTTGATCGTGTACAGATCAGCAGGAACGGGAGATGACTGCGATGGTAGAGAGGCAAGTCTCTTAACATCTGCGAGGGATAGGCGCTGAAAAGCCATGGGGACAGTTGCTGTGATCTTTGAGTGATGGGAGAGGAACGATGGGTGCAATAGTCAATTTCTATCCCGCCTTATATGCTTCACACAACACCGCTGATGATAGAGCAAAACTTGGGGAAGGATTTTGTAGCGCCTGAATAAAGTATCCCTGCGATCGCTTTCAGCCAGCCGGCTGCCTTCCTCTCGTCGTCCGCGCACTCAGCCGAGCTGAGCTGCACACCACTCGGGTGGGGTATTTGCCCATCCCAAGGTACCGTCTAGCTAGTTTGGAGGGCTGAATAACAGAAGAGTTTGGCAGTAGAGTCATGCGGGCCTTGCAAAATCCCTCTGCACGCAGCGCATTCCTGCTTCCGTTGTCCTTTAGCCCCAAGAAAGGGATAGAAATCGCCGGGTATTACTAAACAAGTATGGCGCATAGAGAATCCCCGGGCGCATCGTAGTACATTCGCTTACGATACAATAGCTCATACCAAATTTTTCGGGAACATGGCTTGATATCGAACGGACAGCTTGAAGAGAACTACAAACTGCGTTACTGGTTCCATGGAATTATTCGTAGTACAAGAATTTTGGCCTTGTACCTGTTCATCTTCGAATACGCTTTGGAAGTCAGGCCTTATGAGAATTGTCAAAACATATTGGTACCAATTTGTTGAATTCCCGAGAATCAGAAAGAGATGCTGATCCATTTCTCGCCCAATACACTGTCCTGAGCAAGTAGATATGCACCACTCAGACCAAATAGAGACAGAAATATGAAAGCAATAATGGAGTTTGTGTTACATTGAGAGAGCCGAGACACATTTTAGTTCCTTTTACGGACGCAATGAGTAACTTCAGGCAGATACGGACCTTGGAGCTGAATCCTCCTACCAACCCCATACGTCGATGAACCCTTTCCATAAACCTGAATTAAGTAGTTGGAACAAATTAGCTCGTACGGGTCCTCATTAGGAGCGCCCTCATAATCTGTAAGGATGAGACTGTGACGCTCGGCAATGCAGATCTGTTAGATATCGCCAAAGTCGTCATGTGTAGAACCGATCACCGGAGGATACCGATGATGTCAATGTCAATCAGCTCGCAAGAACGCAATTGATTTCGCTGCATGTATCTGATTGCTGGTTACAGCTAGTTCATCTGATAGAACGGCATCTCTCAACCAAACTCACACTCTCTCCTGTATCTTTCTCTCTGCCTGCACTACGTCTATCCTAAAATCCCTCACGTCTCCCTTCACCCACCAGCCCATACTAACCAAGGTTCTGTTAAATAAGTTCCACTCCAAATTTTCCGTACTAGACCATCCCGCACTTTCCAAAATCAATCACAATAGCTCCGAATCCGCACGCAGGCCTTCCACTACCGTGATGCTGCACGGCTTTCCTTCCGGAAACACCTCCCGCAGGCCACACACTAGGCGGAATGCGCTGGCCGTGCACACTGCTATCACAGAATTCTATGTCTGTGAATAGTTGTCCTGCTGTTGATTTTCTTCTTTGACGGGACTGTTGCCATGCCCATGATCATCGGAAGACGTTCCAGCGGCATAAGAATCATGCTCTCTCAGTACACTTGTCGCATTGTAGTCTTCTCATGGATGAGTTCATTCGATACTAGGTGGTGGCAGAAAGTGGACAGCAAGTAGATCTTTTTTTTTTTTTTTTTTGGATGATATTCTTGTCTGAAACTCTCATTAGCTGTCCTCGCTATCCCGGACAACTAAAAGTGAAACGGATTTTGATTGTGAAGAAACGTTTGGTGAAAGTTTTGAAACCCGGGCACCTCATTCTTCATGACGTTTGGGCAGAAATGCTCTTGAACGAAGCGTCAAATGAGTGAAGATCCTATTGCCTTCCCCCTCTTGAGTTCCGTTACAACGTTACACTTCCAGTCATACCTTCCGTTCCTTCCTCTCCTGCTTTTTCTTGGCATATAGAGTGCCTCTTTCTTCCACCATCTGAGCCATTTCCGTTGCGACCTCTGTACCCAGAGCCTTGAAGCCCTCTGTGATTCCAATCCGATCCCCCACCGATGTTTCCTGACTCATTTTCCACTTTCCCTTCATGCTGGAAACCTCAATCTCAATACCTATGATCGCCTTCTTCATAGCGTCGATGTACCTTTCTGGTGCTTCACTGACTTTCCAGGCCTCATCGTCCGTACGGCCCATGAGCTGTTTCTCACCAAAGGCAGAGAGATCGCTGATCTGCTTCGACAGGAAGGCGTCTGTGCTAGGAGCTTTGGTGTCGAAGTAGATCGTTGCTTTGCCGTAGACTTGCACAGCAGCATAATTCCAGGTTGGGACAATCTTGTGGGTGGAAGGCTTGGTTTCGGCAAAGAAATCCGCGGGTAGGTAGTGCTGCACGGGACTGTTGAATAGAACCGAAACATCCCGAGAGAGTGTTTGTGTGGGGCCGCCGTCCGCATTGCCGGCTTGCGACCTCAGATGTTCCATCATGGCCTTGGCCTGCGGGTTGGCCCGTGCCATGTGACCTCTCAGAACGTCAGGTTTCTGGCCATCGTCGGCTGCAGCATCAAGGATCCATGGGATGTGGCTGGACTGAATGTATGGGAAGGAAGGTACGTCGATGGCAGTCGTAAGAACTCCAAGCGGATTGGCACGAATCAAGGCCCGGATAGTTGATGGGTTGTCCTCAGAGTAGACCTCAGGAAGATACATGGTCGAGAAGGATAGAGTCTGAGCGTGTGAAATGACTTTGCTTATGGACAAGATGTTAGTGGAGTGAGATGTACGTTCTTTATAAAGCCGTTAGTGACAACGCTGATCTTGTTTGCCGCGGAGATGCATCAAATCTGCTCGTGCTTTGTACAATCTACTTGCCGGATATAGTAATGACATATTGGTTTCATGCGCTATTTCGCGTTGCGAATTCGTTGCCTTCAGTTCCTCGATGCCTCTCATAGACAACGGCAACTACAAATTGGTTTCAAGATGTCAGCTTACATGGTCACGGAAACCGCTCGCATGGAGATGCCATATATGGGAGCGCCGCGTCAACAGCGGCGGGCTATATCCCGAGACCCCTTCTAGTTGATCCAGATGGTCATCTGAAGAAACGCCGAGGCATTTTCGGCATGACTTTACCAGCAAGAGTCCCACATAAGAAAGCCAGGCGCGTATGCGCAAGCCGATCTGCAAGGCGATAGTGGAGGTCCAGGCGACAATCTTACAAATCAGAATTCTCGTATAGGAGGGGTTCGGCAGCACACCCTTGAAACTTTTCCCGGCGGTAAGCGACCTTACGAAAAGCCCCCAACCTTCAATCATACTTTCAAAGCTTCGTCATACGTCTCTATGAATTGGCCAAACAAATTTACTATCCGCACTGCCTGCATATACTTTCTTGGTCAGCTTCCACACGCGGAATGCATCGCATAAGGAAATTTTCTCACTCCTCTGTGCTAGCTACTCACCTTGCAACATTTACTCGTCTTTTGAAAAGATGAAGTATAAGTGCACCTGCGGATCCCTTGTAGTGGACCTTTATTTGGGGATCACCCTCAGCCTTTACATATATATCGACAGTTATGCTGCTTTCGGAGTTCTGCTGCGCGAAAAAAAAAAAAAAAAACAATGCTAAGCTTGCATTGTAGGACTCAAGTGTCTACGCCGCCCGCATCTAAATTTGCCTGGGTGCATATCGCCGGTAGCCGTCACCGCTGGTGTCGAAGAAACCAAGTGCATACTGGATTGGGATGAATTGTAGTTGGGTCAGGCGGTCGACGCACCAGTAATGCATAAGAGACACGATGAGTTATTTGCTGTCCGAGAGACATGGGGAGCTTGTTTCGGGCTGCTTGCGTTAGCGGTAGAATTAAAGTGCGTAGTAATAGGTATACCCTGCGATGGCTTTGTGTAATCCGACGCAGACAACAGGGAATTCTCGCGAAATTTAGACTCTCTCTTGGCACCAACCAATTGACCATGGGCTGCAGGATGCTTCTTGACTCAAGCTTTAGACATAGCCAGAAGCTTTATCAATATGCACTACTGCAGTACTGGCAAGGAGTAATACACACATAGAGTGGCGTTGAGCAGTGGTCGATCCTGTATGCGGGCACGGTTCGCACGTGTTATCGTTCGCGGCGGCTTCGTCTTTTTGTAGCCAAATATAGTCCTTCCTAATCGGCCTCTTGTCAACCAACACTATCATCGTTCTTCTGGATGACGTCTGTGTAGCTAAATATCGGAGGTGGACATCCTGCCACTCAGCGAGGCGGTGATATGAATCGTGGTATGAGGATTCGTCATGTCGGCCTCGAAGTTCCGCTTCCGCGTTGGCGCTGACACCACGCCTTATCTGTATCGGCTACGGACACCCAGACGGCGAACGAAGCATCAAAGCACGCGCTGCGATCAATTTGGCAGACATGATAGTTTACGACTCTCTCGTAGAACATAAGCTTCTTTGATCTACATCATAGAGCGACAGCTTGGTCCGCCGTTTAACACGCATCTGCCCTCCAACGGCCCTGAATAAGTCACGCGAAAAGGAATGGCATCCATGCTAAAACGGCTCGCGATGATAACCAGGATTAGCATCATTCCCCACCGCCGCTAGGCAGAAACTTTCACACTACTTTACGCATAAATAGCCCCGTCTGTTGAATCAGTTAATACGCCAATTTACTCCACATTTTCACTTTTTAGCCATGGCCGCGTCGTTAGAAGCGGCTTCCGTCGCGCTACCAACCACGTCGCTACTTCTTGGCTCAGTCGTGCACATATCCAGTCTTAGCCTGTACCTCGATAACCATGCGTGGATTATTCTGGGCGTTTGGAATTCGGTCTTGTTGCTGTCTTTTGGGATGCTCGCACCCATCGTTGGCCTTGTTTCAGCAGCCCAACACGTTCTATCCTTTGCAATAAGCTTTCTTAGTGGCTACTTCGGTAGTATGGCCATCTACCGCCTATTCTTCTCACCGATCCGCAATTTTCCAGGACCAAGGCTGGCCGCGCTATCCTCCTTCTACCGCGTCCATGCTGCCATTAGGAGCAATATACGACTATTTACTAAAATCGAGGACCTGCATAAGCAGTACGGCGATTACGTCCGCGTCGGACCTCGCGAAATATCCATACTGAATCCCGCTGCCATACCTCTGCTGTACGGAGCCAAGACACGGTGTAGGAGAGGGCCATGGTACAACCACATTCGCGGCAAAGAAGAAGACAAGCATGTGCTCCTTACTGCCGATCCCGCCAGCCATTCCTGGAGGAGGAGAATTATGGACAAGGGCTTCAGCAACAAAGGCAATTGCTGCCCTCCCCCCCGTACGGAGAACCAAATCTGACATCTACTAGCTCTCATCGACTACGAACCTCGTATCCAGAGAACTATTGATGACCTTATCGAGGGTCTTGAAGCCCGCGCAGGCACTCCAGTCGATATGACTGACTGGGTTAATTTCTTTTCGTTTGATGCTATGGGGCGCATAGCCTACAATCTTGATTTCGGGATGCTCAAACGCGGTGAAGGTTATGTCGAAGTGGACGGGCGCGCTACGTCCCTCACAGCACTCCACGCAGCAATGAAAGCCTTTGGAATCATCGGCCCGGTACCATGGCTGTTCAGGATGATCAGCCAGACCGGCGGTGGTGGCGGTGAAATCAGCACATTCTTCCAATGGTGCAACGACGCCATCCGCATGAAGCAAAAAGTCAGTCGAAACACACGCACCGTCTATCCCTTCCTCTTTTTTTTCTTTCTTTTCGTTTTTAAAAAAGAAGAAGACCCCTTTACTCACTTCCTCACAGACCTTCGACGCGGCAAACGACACCCCCAAGGACATCGCTAGCCACATCATCGCAGCCCAACACTCCGCCACCGACCCATCCAAGCGGCAAACCCAGCGATCCATCGAGAACACCTCCTCTCTCCTCATCCTCGCCGGCAGCGACACCTCCGCCTCCGCCATCACCAACACGCTCTTCTACCTCGCACGCGACGCCAGCCGACGCGCCAAGCTGCGCAGCCTCCTCTCCGCCCTCCCCACACGACCCTCCGCGCGAGACCTGGCGACGGTGCCGTACCTCGACCACGTGATCAACGAGACGCTGCGGCTCAAGCCGCCGGCGTGCGAGGGGCTGACGCGCGAGACGCCGCCGCAGGGCCTGGAGCTGCCCGACGGCCGCTTCGTCCCGGCCGCCACCGTCGTCAGCGTGCCCACCTGGGCCCTGCACCGCGACCCCCGGTTCTGGGGGCCCGACCCCGCCGCCTGGCGCCCCGAGCGCTTCGAGGGCGTCGACCTGACCGCCGAGACCCTGCCGTTCGTGCCGTTCACCAGGGGCGCGTGCGCGTGTCCCGGGAAGCAGCTGGCGTACGTCGAGATGCGGGCGGTGGTGGCGGCGGTGGTGAGGGGGTTTGAGGTGGAGTTTGCGGAGGGGCAGGGCGCGAGGGAGTTTGATGAGGGGTGTATTGACTCGTTTACGTTGACTTGTCCGCCGTTGATGTTGGTGTTGAAGAAGAGGGAAGGCTGAGTGGGAGGGGGCGCCGGGTGAGTGCGGCGTGCGGGGGTTCTGATTGGTCGGACTGCATCGTATTGGATACTATCGAATTCGCATCTCTTTCTCTGCTGACATCGATTGGCCTCAAAGTTCTTGATTAGCAGATGATGGATTAGCAGTTTATCCCTTCTTTAGAGGTACCGTGATCTAATCAGGATTCTTCAAGGAAAGGCCTTGATTCATTCGATCACCAAAACGTTCTCGCCCCTGGAGCGAAGCTTATGTCATATTGCGTGCTGATGATCTTTTGCCGTGTCTTTGCTCTAGCAATAACGAGAGTCGGTTGGAAAGAGAAAGGAAATTTGTCACAGCATTGGCGCAGTCCTCTCCGCTGTCGTCCCCGAGCCCCAGATCCCAGACTTTCCCGGCGCCAGGATCGCGTTTGGATCCAGCGTCTGTTTCAGTACATCCGTAAACCTCCCTAGAGCTCCTTTATTGAAAGAATAGTGACGCTTTACAAGATTCATATACTGCACATGCGTCCTGTATTCCGACAACCCTTGCCTTTCCGCATCGCTAAGCAATGCGAGGTACAATTCATTGATACGAGATCTCTCTTCTGGCGCAAAAACAACAAGCTCAATCGAGAGAACGTATCGTGGATAAACGTGGAAATCGGCAAAGAAATCAAAGTTGGCCTCCTTGGTGAGTTCCTTGGCCGACAGATACCATTTGTAAAGCTCGCGGCCGGAAGGTGGCAGGATGGGAGAGAAGGCGATATGCCCACTCCCGGGCTGGCGATAATTCATCAGTTGAAGGGGATCGAGCGTGGGAATTCCAGTGTGTGGAATTTCCTCGAAGGGAGCATCTTTCGCTTTGAGGCTCTCGCCGAACCCCACCGACGCGGGCCTGGTGTGGATTTTCGCGCCGTCGACCTTTTCAAACGCTCGCCTGACGGTCAGCAGCATTGCCGGGACCATTTCGACCGAGCCGTACAGGCCGAACTGGGCTTCCCAATATCCCCAACCTTGCTCTTGGCGGATTTCATCAAGAATTTCCTCGGGGACGGACTTATTCGGACCGCAGTAGGGCATGATCTTCGAGCGGATACTGGGGTGTGGGCTGGTGACGGCCTGGCGGAAGGGGTTCACCACGGAAGGAGAGTTCCAAATCACACCCCGCCGCTGGAGGCTTGACAGAATCCCGATCAGATCTACCAGATCCTCTTCGCGTGGCACGCTCACAGAGATTCCCATGTAGGACTCCGGCGCGGGTGTCAGGTGTATGCCGAGTTTTGTAACAACCCCTGGGACACGTGTTAGACCATGAAAGGACGCTTTGCTACGTCGACTTACCAAGATTGGACTGATAGAAAAGACCGTCGATACTTGGTCCGTAACCCCTATTCCACTGTGAGAAAAGGCAGTACCAAGGCGTGTGGAATGAATTACCCTTTGAAAAGCGGGAAGGTTGCGTTTCCCTCCATCGCTCCCATCCCCGTGCGCAAAACTTCTCCAGTTGGAAGAATGACCTCCATGCCACATTGAGCTTGGGAATGCTCTCCGTTTGGGGTATATCCCAGTCCGCGATCAAGGGTATTCCCAACGACAGACCCCCACCCGATTGCCGGGCATGACGGCCAAAGGTCAAGTTCCTGTCTTTGAATCTCCTCGTATAGGTCGAAGAACGAGACTCCTGGCTCCACAACTGCATATCCGTATTCTCCATTGACGTCGATAATTCGATTCATACGATGAAGGTCGAGGACGACGCTACCTCTGACAACTGGTGACGTTCCCCCATAACTAAGCTGGCGTAAGCAAAGAGACAAAGCGGTTACTGGGAGTGGCATACCCCAAGTTTTTGCCCCTTGATACAGTCCAGAGGGGAATCTTAAACTTGCCCGCAATTTGCAAGATCGCTTGGATTTCTTCAACCCGGCGGGGTCTTACTGCACCACTGGGCACATGCACGGTACCCTTGTCCAAGGCATAGGGATCTCCGTAACATTTTTCTCCATCCGGCCCCTCCAATCCACCGTCGGAAGCATCACGGGAGATATTCTCAGGTCCAACAATATCAGACAATTTATCGAAGAAATCCGCGTAGGTCTGGGAGTTGATTCCAGGAGGAAGGATTTGAACTGTTGCCATTGTGGTTTCTGTCGAAAATGTATGCAGGAAAGTCTCTTGGCCAGGAGCTCGAACTCTGTTCTTAAAGTACTGGCTTGGCCATGACTGTGGATAGCACGGCTTCGCAGAATTGGAGCGGGGCTTCGTCGGGCTGATGTGCCGGAGCCCCGCATTGGAAGCTCTGATCTGGAGGTGTGGGGATGCTGGGTGCAGGATGCGCCGGGTACTCCAGGAATGTGCCCTACGACGAATGGATACCTTGTCTTACTGGGTATCACCGGTAACTGCAGGAATGACCTGCTAAGGACAAAGAGGTTTAATGCTCTGCTGGTTTTGAAAATCTACGGTATTCTCTGATGGGGATATGGTGTGTTTCTACATCACTAAGCTACTCTTACCGCATGGGAGATGGGGTAGTTCACCACGATATAGAGTAACACGTTCATGACTTCCAAGGGCCTTGCACATCACATCCTGGAAAGAGAATCGTTTAAGAATATGAATTTGGCTTTCGGCTTTATGCATATGCTTTTGAACATGATGGAGCTGTTCGGGATTCCAAACAGAGATGATGCCATAAGTGAAGAAGGCAACTGGCTACCAGATGCACCTCGTGGTACTTCACACTCCATGTGCATGTTGCATCTAATTTTTACGGCTCACAATGTAATTATCGATCACTTTTCTTGTTTGAATAATTACGAATTCATTGATACAGTATAACGCTTGCGATTTCTAGAAATAAAGAAGTTACCCTACAACCCGGCTTCAAAGAGCACCTGCCAACACATTTGAATGTTGAATAGTCAAAATCAGGCCCCCTTCTCCAACTTTCCCATAGCCGCATGGTACGGGCAACCCGGCCAGTGACTCGCATGGCTGCTCGCAAAGAACGGCTTGAAGCGCTGGTCAATGTCCTTCAAGTGCCCCTTCCTCTCGCTACTTTCCTCCTTGGTCATGTTCTCCATGCCCGGCCACCACGCCTTCTCCGGCGCAGGATCAGGCAGCACATTCTCCAAGACCCAGAACATCCACCCAACAAACCACACGATGACCGCGGCCAGAGCCGGATTCAGCGGCTCGACCTTGTGCACCTTCAGGGTGGACGGCAAGCTCAGGGCAACCGGCATGGCGCGCCCCAGCCATTGCAGCGGGCGCGGGAAGTAGCGGAACGCGAACTGGGCGTAGATGGCCTCGGCGATGAGGTGGCCACGCTCGGTGCCCTCGCGCGGCGCGTTCTCGAAGGCCTCGCAGTACGCGATGGTGGCGTCCCAGTCGACCGGGAAGCCGTGCAGCGGCGCCTCGTCCTCGGTGCGGAAGTACCGCCCCATCTCCCGCCAGAACAGGTGCGACGCGATCTTCTGCTTCTCCGAGAAGCCGGGGAGCCCCAGCCGCAGCCGCAGCCGGTGCATTAGGATCGCGCTGAAGGCGAGCGTGTAGATGTAGTCCTCGTTGTCGGTGAAGCGGCCCGGGTACTTGGACGCCCAGTACTTGTGCAGCCGGTTGATGCCTTCGATGGACTTCTGTGTGCGGGCGTCGGAGGGGCCGTAGTACCACCATAGCGCGTTGTTGTTCTGCGTCTCTTCTTCTCTTTGCGTTGCCTTGGAGAGGACCTGGATCGACGTAAGCAGGCGTTAGGCAGGAGAATGGAGTGCTGGACGTACCTTGCCGCCGTCGTCTCTCCAGACAACTTCAGCTCCATGGGGCGTGACCACAAAGTTGGGGAAGGTAAGAGCGTAGATGAGATTGTTGGCGAAGTCGTTCAAGCCGTACGCTGACGAGAGCCTGTATATCTTCTCATAGTCGGTGTAAGGGTCGAGGCTTTCGATTTCGCGGCTGATCCAGTGATAAGCGGGCATCTTGACTGAGTAAGGTGTAGATCTCTTGTAACGCAGGGCTTGACTGTGGCTGAAACTTAAAATAAGACTATAGCGAGTCAATTTATTTGCCGGTTGTGGCTAAATCACACTTTATAGACTATGGAGGGCATAGTTTGTTCAACCTACCCGGCGATCCCGCGTACCATCCGATCCTGCCCCGACGGAGCTAATTGGCCAATTTCGGCCGAGAGGCCTTACTCGGGCGACGGGTGTGGCTTCCCACCCCCGCTATACAATGCCGGGCATCTTTTTATGGTATTGGCCTCACTGGAAATCTAAGCTTCTTTGGTATAGGCTATCGGTAGTCGATGTACATAGGTACATGCACCTGGAATCCAAGCAGCGATTTCCGGAGGCTTAACCAATTCAGCCACACAGTACCCCTCTTAAACAGCCCGTCGAAGTGGACTTCACGGCTAGTGCTATCTACATCTCCGTATGAGATGGAATAATTAGTGTCTTATAGTGGGCATGTTGCAGAACAGATCTCACGCTCTCAGCAGTCCTCTGACGGGAAACAAACGCTGATCACTGTGCTACATCACCAAGGACATTGTAAAGATACAATCAAGAGACTTCAATTCATAGCTCTCGTTCATTCTAATTTCCTGACCCCTTCTAGAAGTACGATGGTTAAAACAAGCTACTCAATCGGAGACTAGAGCATTCTCGTCCGTCTCTTCCGTCCGGTAGAACCCAAGCGCTTTGAGCATCGGCTTGTCATCGAAGCGGTACAAATAGACAGTTTCTCCAGGAGAGGCAAAATGCTGGTACTTGTACCAAGCTGGAATGCAGAAAGTGTCGCCTCTCTTCCATCCAACCATCTCCCCGTTAATCTCAGAATGCCCCGATCCTTCGATGACGTGATAGACAGCCGAGGAAGTCTCGCGGCGCGCTGGAGACGTCGACCCGGCACTGAGGCGCTCCGCCGAACCACCAAGGATGCGGCTCACTGGAAAGGACCATTAGCCTTCAAGCCAACAATAAACAAAGAGTGCGAATTTTACCTTCCCTGCCGTCCTCTTTGAGGTACGGAACAGAAACCCACCCACCGCTCTCCCCATCCAGCCTCGCCTTCATCTTCGCCCACGGGAAAATAACCGGCGAGTTATCCACATCGATGTTGTCGGCCGGGTACCGCGGATCCTTGTAGTGCTCGACGAAGTGGACCGGGAAGTGCACGAAGTTCGGCAGGTCGAGCCCGTCCAGCCAGATCATGGGCTGCTTGCCGTGGTTGCCGTGGTCGTGCCAGTTCCACGTCGGGGTCAGGATCACGTCGCCGCGCTGCATGGGGATGCGGCGGCCGTGCACGGCGGTGAAGCCGCCGTCGCCCTCGATGATGAAGCGCATCGCGAAGGCCGTGTGGCGGTGCGCCGGCGCCGTCTCGTTGGGCATGACCAGCTGGAGCCCGGCGTAGAGCGTGTCGGTGGTGAAGGGCGCCTCTGCTTAGTGTTAGCGGCTGGGGACGTGTGCTGTGGGCGGCTGGTGTGCACCTCGCTTGGGGTTGACGAGCATGAGGACTCGTCTCTCGGCTTGCTTCTCCGTTACCAGCTCTCCGGCCTGGAGGAGGAGAGGCTTGACTTCGTCATACTTCCAGATGTAAGGGATTGTGTGGGGGTCGGGTGCCGGAGGGTTGAGTCGCTTCATTTGCTCCCAGAGCGGGAGGGTTGCTGTTGACTCCATGCCTTTGCTGAGCTGCTTGTAAGCTGCAGCTTTGTCATGGTGGGATGCAGGAGTGGTGCTTTGCTCGGTTTGGACAATGGTCGCCATGTTGGGGAATTTTGTTTTGCTGGTGATTTGCTTGAGCCGCTGGTGAAGCTTCTCATCTACTCTATGTATATCTTATCGTGGACAGTTGCGGACGAACAGGCTGGTCGTGAATCCGGAGGGATCGTCGTGGGGAAAAGGCGGGGAGCGTGTCCGGGGAAGCATCGGGATGCTCGGGACCACGAATCCGGCAGTTGTGAAAACTACCGAGCCTCGGCGAGCCTGAGGGGCAATGCCCCATAAAACGTAGGAGATGTTCCTTGGGTCTCTTGTCTGAGACTCTGCAGTGGATTGCGTAAACAAACATGAACGGCCACATGTCGGAACTCGAGAAGCAGGTATGGCCTTTGGTCTCCCCAAAGTTTCCCAACTAACTATCCCAGATCAAGGATGTGGCATACCCCACCAACTGCCTATCCTTCCTCAAGAAGATAAAGCCTGCCAAGGGTGTTATCCCCGACCAGGCGAGTGGAGACTTGAAGCTCAAAGTCTTGGTGGTCGGCGCTGGCTTGGGTGGCCTGGCCACTGCCGTTGCTTTGAGCCAGAGTGGGCATTCTGTCACTGTTCTTGAGCGTGCGGCAGAGCTTAGTGAGGTGAGTATTTACCCGCAAATCTCCGGTAAGCCCTTCTGACACCGTCAGGTCGGAGCCGGTATTCAAGTGCCCCCAAACACGGCTCGTCTGCTACTCTCCTGGGGTATTCGCCCACATCTCGAAGAGAAAGCCATTCAGCCTGACAGCATCACATTTCGGAGATGGGAGAGTGGGGAGCCGATTGGATTCACGAAACTGAAACCGGACTTTGAGGAGAACTTTGGTGCTCCTTACTACGTCATCCATCGTGCTCATCTCCATGAGGCGTTGCACAAGCTGGCCGTTCAGAGTGGCGCAAAAATCCTCATCAACAAGAGCGTTGTCGAGTACGATCCCGAGGTTCCATGCGTGGAAACAGCAGACGGGTCCGGGTTTACCGCGGATCTTGTCATAGCGGCAGATGGAGTGCGATCCGCGGCGAGGCAGGTGGTATTGGGCGGACATGACATGCCGGCTCAGAAGACAGGTTTCGCAGCCTACAGGGCAACTGTTCCTGTAGAGAAGATGCAGAAGGATCCTGAGTTGGCGGCAATGCTTGCGCGACCCGGCATCAACATCTGGTACGTCTTCAAAGCAATCACACACTTACATTGATGCTAATGCAACTTCTTCCCTTCAAGGATTGGGGAGGGGAGACACTGCATGACATACTGCATTGCAGGCGGCAAGACCTTCAACATGGTTCTCTCGCACCCAGACTCGTCCGAAACCCCGACTGGGACCTCAGAAACCGTCTTGCAAGACATGCGTACCCATTTTGAGGGTTGGGATGCCAAGTAAATTTGTCCAAGTGTCTTAACTTTGGTCGTAAAAGGCTGACAAGACTAGACTAACGAAGGTGATCGGGCTCATTGACAACACTCTCAAATGGCCACTGCTCAGCGGAGCAAAGCTTCCACGATGGATTGCACCATCAAACAAGCTCGTCATTCTCGGAGATGCAGCACATGCAATGTTGCCATACATGTCGCAAGGCGCTGCCATGGCGGTCGAGGACGCGGCAGCGATTGCTCAAGCCTTGAGTCTCACCCGCAGCCGCAAGCAGGTTCCTGAAGCCCTCAAAGTCTTCGAGAAGGAGAGAATGAAGCGGGCAGGGGACATGCAGACCGCCAGCTTGCTCAACGGGGTGATCTGGCACTTCCCCGATGGTCCTGAGCAGCGCGCAAGAGACGAGAGTATGCGAGCGGAGGTTGAGGGAAAGATTTTCGTTGAGAGTGCCAATCAATGGAGTGATCCTGCGACACAACGGTGGTGCTACGGATACGACGCTGAGGAAGCTATTCGGGAAGCCTGGAAAAAGTCTTATCAGGTAAACGGGGGGACCAATGGCATTCTACCGAAATAGGAGAATACACTCGTAACTCGTATTGCTCTCGGGTACTCCAAATATCATGGTTGCATCTTCAGAAGTTGGCATTGCGAATTGGACTTTGTCAGGTTTACTGCGTCAGCAAGTCCATTTCAGCTAGGGACACTCGTTTGATAACCCTTTAGACCCGGACAAAACACGGTCGGATACAAGAACACTGAGAGGAGGCTCCAGTGCATTTCCAAGCATCGGGTAACCTTCGTACCCGTACCGAGGAAGCTCCATACCATAAGTACCGGTTTTGTTGACAGTGAACTCCATCTCAAACCGCTTGTGCTAGTCTATTCAGTCGAACATGTCGCCGAAAAGCAAAGTTCTCATTATTGGTAGCAGTGGCTACCTCGGACATGCCATTGGCAGAGCATTTGTGCGCCACGGATGGCAAACATACGGCCTTCTTCGAAACGAGAAACACATCAACAGGCTCGCATCGGAGGAGATCATCCCCGTCCTCGGATCACTCGATGACCCGTCTCTCGCAGCCGCCCTCGAAAGCCAAGCGCAGTACTTCAACACCGTCATCGTCTCGGTCGAGGACCTCGCCAACTACATCCCGCTCCTAAACTCCATCATCAACCTCTGCCGCGCCATCTCCGCCTTCAGCGCCCCCCACCGCGTCCGGCCCCTCGTCCTGCTCTCATCCGGCCTCAAAGACTTCGGCGAAACCGGGCTGCACGGCTCGCCCAACCTACGCCCCGTCACCGAGACCTCGCCGCTCAACCCGCCGGCGGCGATCCGCGAGCGCGCCGAGGCGTGCGGGCGGATCCTCGAGCACGGCGACGCGTTCGACGCCGCGATCGTGCGGCCGTCCAACCTGTACGGCCTGAGCGGCAGCATGTACGCGTACTTCTTCCGGCTGGCGGAGGCGGCGGCGCGGCGCGGCGGGGCGCTGGTTTTCCCGGCGGACGCGAGGACCGTCCTGCACGCGACGCACGTCGACGACTGCGCCGAGGCGTACGTGGCGCTCGTGGCCGCCGACCGCCGCGAGGAGGTGCGCGGGCAGCTGTTCAACGTGGCGGGCGCGCGGTACGAGACGTTGGAGGAGATCGGGGCTGCGCTGGTGCGGGAGTACGGGATTGAGGGGGGCGTGCGGTTCGATCCTGGAAAGAGGAGCAGCGCGCAGGCTTTGGACTACTTCATCGTCGGGTTTTCGGAGTGGGCGTCGTCGGATAAGATAAGGAACGTTACGGACTGGAGTGACAGCAGGGGCCCGTTCTCCGAGGGGATTCGTGTGTATCGTCGAGCTTTTGAAGCTGCTGTGGCTCAGGGTCACCCGGGGGTCCTGGCGTTGGAGGCATATGTTGGAAAAGACCAGTAGACACGTGTTGCTAGCTCTAATAATACTTTCTAGTCTATTTCTACAATACTATTTATGCGTCATGTGGTTATTTAAGGCGCTGTGAGTATCAAAATATGGTGTTTGATATACCTCCCGGCTGTGATATCCATTTCCGCATCAAGAAAGCCAACGCGAGTATGATACTATCGGAGATGCTCATTTTTCTGGGCCCAAAATACCATCAGCCTGTGCCATTTGCTGAAAGCTGGTTGGAAACTTCAATGACTGATCTTCAAGTGTGTTTGCCACTTTTGTGCAGGGCTGATGACACGAACCCTTGACAGGCAGTCTGAAGTCGAGCCGGGGTTTCAGCCTTACGATATTATGTTCAGGTATTTTTACTTCGCAAATTACGAGACTAATGCTTTAGACTCGAGGAAGAGCACATCAGCTGAAGATGACATCGACGAAGTGTCAGTGGCAGTGAAATGATGTCACATTGAGCTTTTGGAGGATGACACAGGTAAAGATAGGCTATTCCACGAAAGAGGTACAGCAATGGATTCCGCCTTCGCTCCGACTTTCCTGCGCTCTTCCGCTGGTTTCGCGCGTAATTGGAATGATCGTCCAGACTCTGCTTCCACATGAGAATGGTGCAAATGGCTGTCTGCATATTCTTATAGTTGTCCAGATTGAATATCTCCCATTATCTCTACCACGCTTTTTAGGGCTTCTACGACGTAGCTCGTGATCCTTCCAAGACAATGTTCCGCGGATATCTGAACCAACTCTGCGCTCTCACGCAAACTTGACCCCATTCCGTAGAGTTCCAATTTCTGAGATACTCACTTCCATCTTCGTGCCCGGCACCAGATATTTAGGCGGCGTCAGACCCGCACCAACACCTGCACAAACAGTCAGCAACCTCAACCTCCAACCGCAGCAATCACATCAACTCACCTCCAGGCGTGCCCGTCATGATAACGGTCCCCTTCTTCAACGTCGTGCCGCTCGACAGATAGGCCACGATATACGGCACCGTGAACAGCAGATCCGCCACCTCCGTATCCTGCCTCACCTCGCCATCAACCACGGTCTTCAGCCGCAGGCGCGCGGGGTCCGCGACCAGCTGGGCGGCCACGAGCGCCGGGCCGAGCGGGGCGTAGGTGTCGAAGCCCTTGGAGAAGCCCCACTGCGGCACGCGGCCGGCGAAGGCCGGGTCGCGCTGCAGCTTGCGCGACGAGATGTCGTTGCCGGCGGTGTAGGCGGCCACGTGGTCGAGCGCGGCGGCCTCGGTCACGTCCTTGGCGTCCTTCCCGATCACGATGCACAGCTCGCCCTCGTAGTCGGCCTGGTCGTCCTGCGCGATCTTGGGGATCACGACGTCGGCGCCGTGGTCGTGGATCGAGGTGTTGGGCTTGAAGAAGAGCGACGGGAAGGGAGGGGGGCTGCGGCCGGCTTCCTTGACTGCGTGCGGTGGTGGTGCGTCAGCGGTGGAGTGGCTCTCACGTGCTTGCGGGATGGAAGGGAAGGCTTACTGTGTGTTTTGTAGTTCAGGCCGATGCAGCGGACGATGGGGACGTCTTCCTGAGCCAAGGGGCCGAGCAGTTTCTGGACAGTGACGATCTCCTCCGTCACCTTCGTGGCGCCGGTGGTGTCGTAGAGGTCCTTTCCTGAGATGACCTTCGCCTTGAGGTCTGTCTCCGCTGTCGTGTTTCCGAGATCGAAATCCGCGCTCGGTAAGATTGGCTCGCCGTACAGTGTCCGTCCGTCCGTTGCGACAAAACGGATAAGCCTGCTCCACGCGGTCTTCATCATGTCCAATGTCTACTCGCTGCGGTTGCTGAACTATTGCCTTGCACGCGGGTACAGTCAATGGAAATCTAGGGACCCGATCCTGATCTAAGTGCCACAATTCACGCACATGCAATGCGGGGAGCAGATTGCGCACGACATAGGGCAGGCCGGGGAACGGTCGGGAAGGCTCCCGCTCTCTCCCCGCAGTAAGCCAGCCGTGGCGCTCTCCCGTTACCCAACGCGGACAGGCGCCAGCACGCCTCAACACCCCCCTAGCAGCAGCTCGCCGCGCCACGAACGCGAACGTAAGCCACAACAGCTCCCATCGTAAAAGCAACAGCACTCCTACCCGACCCGGCCGTGGCGCCCGTTGCACGCCTCATTCGCCGCTCACCGACAAGAGCTGCCGCGCGAGTAGCAGCCAAGGCAGGGCCGACCGCGCCGTGCTCCCCGCATTAGCCAACCAAATGAGCTCAAAACTAAGCTTGCTCCCTTCGCTTCCCCGACAAACCTCAACAATCAATTTCTCACGACGCTGCCTTCGCAGCCCCGGCCAGCCCTCGTCTCTCCTGATCGGATCGGGTGTCCACTTTTTCCTGACCATATGCCGGCTCCGCCATCTCACGACACCGCGGGCGCTCGGGGGGCGGGCGCCGCCGCCACCTCGAGGCGTCGGCCGACGGACGCGGGCGACGATTCCGACGGCGAGCGAGGCTCCAACAAGCGGCGGCGGATCGCCCTGGCCTGCTCGACGTGCCGGTGCAGGAAGTCACGGGTGAGTGCCCCGTTCCGTCGCTCCTCCCCATCTGCCCGCCCCCAACGTCGCTCCCCCGGCTGACACGGCGCACGTGGCATCAGTGCGACGGCAAGCGGCCCAAGTGCTCCGGCTGCGAGGCGCTGGGCTTCGAGTGCAGCTACGTGCAGTCGTCGTCGTCGTCCAACGTCATCGTCGGCAAGGAGTACCTCTCGGACCTGGAGACGCGGCTCGAGCGCGTCGAGTCGCGCCTGTTCGCCGCCGAAGCGGGCGGAGGGGGCGGTGGGGGCGCGCTCCTCAGCCCCTCGACGAGCGCCGCGGCCGCGTCGGCGTCGTCGGTGACCCAGCAGGCGCTGCCGCAGGAGGAGGAGTCGGAGGGCAGCTCGTCGGGCGACGGCGCCAGAATCTCGCCGTCGATAGCGTGGCGGCTGTTCGACCACCGCAGCGACGAGGCCGAGGGCACCACCGATGGCATCGGGTCCATCAGCTTCGCCGACGAGGAGGACGCCGCCTTCCTGGGCCCCTCGTCCAACATCGCCTTCATGCGGCACCTGGGCCCGGCGCTGGCGCGCATATCGCCGGCCGGGGCGGCGGGGACGCGGCCGGACGTGAACGGCGTGCACGCGTCGACGATGGCGGCTCGGCTGGTCGAGGGCGACATGGTGCGGGCGTCGCGACGAGCCTCACCCACCGACCACTCGGGCCGGCGGGCGGCCTCCCTTTCCAGGGACAACGTCTTCAGCCTGCCGCCGGAGGCGGAGGTGCGGAGGTTGATGGACGTGTACTTCTCCAACACCGGGCTGCTGTTTCCGTTCATCCACGAGGGCACGTTCCGGGCGAAGTACGAGGAGATGCGGCGCAAGGGGCCCAGCTCGGTGCAGAAGACGTGGCTGGCGCTCCTGAACGTGGTGCTGGCCTTCGCCATCAGCACGTCGGCGGGCGTGGAGGCGCCGTACACGGAGCGGCAGAAGGAGTCGGACGTCTTCTACCGGCGGTCCATCGCGCTGTGTGGCGAGCAGATGCTGCGGGCGTCGAGCCTGGAGACGGTGCAGTTGCAGCTGCTGACCAGCCAGTACCTGCAGGGCTCGCAGAAGTCGCTGCAGACGTGGATGGTGCACGGCGTCGCCGTCAAGGGCGCCCTGCAGCTGGGCCTGCACTGCCAGAACGCTTCCGCCCAATTCACGCCCGTCGAGCGCGAGTTCCGCAAGCGCACCTGGTTCGGCTGTATCCTCCTCGACCGCACCCTCAGCATGACCTTCGGCCGCCCGCCGTCCATCCCGGACGAGTACATCAAGATCGACCTGCCCGCGCCGGAACCCCTGCTCCCGGGCTCAGGCGCGCCGCAAAACCACGAAGCCAAAGCCATCAGCCTCATGTTCTACAACGCCACCATGTAAGCCCCCCTCTTCCCCTCCACCATCCCCCGTATCTTCCCCCCACACCGCTGACGCCAACCCGCAGCTCCCTCTACGCCATCATGAACCAAACCATCACCCGCTGCTACGCCTACAACCTCGGCTGCACCCCAACCCGGACGCCCATCACCGAAACCGTCAACCGCGTCTACGCGCTCGAAACGCAGCTGCAGGACTGGAAAGCCGGGCTCCCGCTCGACCTGCACGACTCCGGCCCGCCGCCCCCATCCCCGTCGCTCATCCGGTCGCGCACGCGCACGGTGCTGGGGCTGCGCTTCCACAACCTCCGCATCCTGGTGCACCGCCCGGTGCTGACGGAGGTGCTGGACGTGGTGGCGGCGGGGGGCGGCGAGGACGCGCCGTGCAACCCGCTGCTGCGGCAGGTGGGCGCGTACAACCTGAGCTGCTGCCTCGAGTCGGCCATGGAGATCGTGGCGGCGGTGCGGGGCGCGCTGCGCGACGGCCGCGAGCGGCTGGGCGCGTGGTGGTTCACGCTGTACTACAGTGAGTGGTTTTGTTGACTTCCTCCCTCCTCCCTAATCTACCGACGCTCGCGACATCATGGTTCGCCTTGCATGGCGAAGGGAACGAGGGTTTTTTTCTGAGTGCTGACTGGTGCCGGGGACGCGCAGCGTTCAACGCCGCGCTCGTCATCTGCGCGACGCTGATCATCCGCCGCAGCGCCGCGACTAGCAGCTTCGTGCTAGGGCGCGGCGAAGACGAGTCGCGCGACGCGCTAGACGCGGCGATCGAGGCGCTGGCGGTGCTGGATCGCGGGAATCGGATGGTGGATAAGTGTCGGAATCATCTGGGCGGGTTGGTGGCGGCGTTGAATACGATTTGTGAGTTGACGTGCTTTCCTCCACCCCCTGTTTTGTTGTTTAACTTCTTGTGCTGTTCACGAGACGTCTGGTTGCTAATTCAGGCGGGCAGTCGTATCCAAGCAGCCGGCTTTGGACGCGTTCTCGAGCCTGTTGTCTCCGCCAACCGGGCCGGCGGGCGTGGGAGGTGGTGCTGACGGGCTGAGCGAAGGCGCCATGCCGGATTTGAGCAATCCGTTTGGTCAGTTTGGGACGTCTCCGGTGGGAGTGGAACTGGGAGAGTTCATGACGGACATGGATGCGGAGATACTAAACCTATTCTTCGGATCATGATATTGGATGGGCTATGGAAAGGAAGCGAAGGATCGAAAAAAAAAAAAAAAAGGAGCCCGCTGCCACCCTTGAAGGCTCCCATGCAAGATTGGTGTTGGGAAAAAGCTCAATTGGGAAAAGTATCTTAATGAATTAGCCGATCACCACTGACCGCGGGTATGACGCGAGAAATAGGAACTCTGTGCCGCCTGATTTGCAAAATGGCCGCCCACTCTGACCTCCACCGTACGCCTCGTTGCTATGCATTTTGCGATCACTATGCCTCAGGCTTCCGTCCAGTCACCACTCTCCTAGAGCACGAGTCAGTATCTGCAGCCTCGGAGATTCTCACGTGACAAAGAAGAACGTCGATGAGCTTACAGCGTGTTGTAGCCATGGAACTTGGTGTTCTTCAAGTCCTTCCTCGCCTGGGCGACCGCAATCTCCATCTCCTCCCTCGTCCAGCCCAGGATGTCGACCAGCGTGCCCAGGGCGTACGGGGCCAGGGCGTCCAGGTACTGCACCAGCTGGTAGCGGCCGATCTGCTTGATCTCGGGGTTCTTGGGCCACGAGTTGAAGGGCAGCTTGAAGATCTGCTCCTGTACGTCGACGAAGCCGGCGTCCTGCATCCACTGCTTCATGTTGGCGGGGGCGTGCATGGTCATGCCCAGCTTGTCCATGGCGGCGCGGATGGTCTCCTGCAGCTTGTACAGCTCGCAGGTGTCGGGGTAGGTGCCGTCGTCGGAGGTGGAGGTGGTGTCGGTCTCCTTGGCCTCGAGGTAGCCGCCGGGCTTGAGGTTGGCGAAGCACTGGCGCAGGAAGCGCGGCCAGTCAGCGATGCAGGCGTTCATGTTCATGAAGTGGATCAGGTCGAAGGGCTGCGAGTGCGTCCACTCGTCCTCGGCGTTGTCGATGACGAACTTGAGGTTCGGCGGCACCCACGACGGCTGGATGGGCGACAGGTCGGTGCCGGTGACCTCGGCCTCGGGGTAGGCGTCCGCGACGTCGATGGCCCAGATGCCGGTGCCGCACCCGACGTCCATAATGCGCTGCGGGTTCGCGATGGGCGCGAGGATGAGGCGGCCGCCCAGCAGCATGCCGTAGATGTGGTGGATCAGGTCGCTGCGGTCGCATTCGGCCTCGTCGTTGGGGAGGAAGTACTTGGAGCCCTTGTAGGCGGTGTAGCGGCGGCCATTTTTGTACTCGTAGTTGAGGATGGACGAGGTCAGCGACGTCAGGTCGCTTTGGCTGGAGGGCTGTCAGCACAAGTCACGAGATGCAGGACGAGTGCTGCCGATCGAGGCATTGAGCTGCGAGGCGCGGACAGCAGGGTGCAGGGGAGCGGGTGCAGCGAGGGACGGGTCCGGCGCCGCGGTGAGGTTCACATACGCATCGTCGCTGCCGAAGGCCGAGTCGGTCTCATCGGTCTAGCGTTGGTCAGCACGCGCGCAATAGGGGGCATGCAGCAGGCGATGGCATGCGCTGGGTGGGCCACGCACGTCGGGCTCGATGACGGCGCCGCCAGGCTGGGTCGCAGGGGCTGCAGGGTCCGAACACATTTTGGGCGGGTTGTGGTGGAAGAAGAAATTCGGGGACGGTTCTCGTGGTGCGGGGAACGAGAAGGGACCAGGCCGGGCGGATCGTCATGCCACGGCAGGCCCGGCGACGCGGGAAGAGAGGCTGCTGGCCCGTCAGCGGCGCGAGGCCTATGTGGGTGGGGTGCGCCGAGCTCGCGATAAATATGGAAGCCGGCTGGTCACGGGTAGCTGCCGCATCTGGGATCGACGCCGATGGCTGGCGCGCTCTCGGATGAGCTCCCTCCGTGCCGCGGGCGTCGCTGCTGCCGATTGCCGCGCTGTGGCGGCAGAGCGCGAGGCTGAGCCCCCGGTGAGCCTGCTGTGATGTCGGAATGCGGTCCAGAGCTGTGCGGCGTGCAAGCGCTAGTGACGGGCAAGGCTGAGCGCGGGTGTGTCTGCGTGGAGCTGGTGGGTTTAATGCCGCCGGCATCTGGGCGACGGCGCTGCCTAGGTAGCGGGTGCGGCGCCAGGGCGCTCGGCTGCTTCCCGTCGCAAGCTCAAGCCCGCTCTGTCTCTCTCACTGCATCAACTCCAGCACGTCTGTAGAGACGGTGCCACCCTCAACCAAGACAGTCCAGGGTCTTTGTCTCACAGGGATGACAACGCGGCATTTGCCAGGCACCGGGGCTACGCTGCAGGACCCCCCCGGATTGTGCACCAGCCCTTTAAACTGACGTCGGACACATTACACCCATGTGGCCAGCAATCACCTATCTACCTATCTTCGTCGCACAGCCAAGACATCTCCACAGCCCTAGCCTCGAAAGCCAGTGCCTTTCCGGCAATCCCGCCGCATACGCTATACAGAGCATGGAGCGTGGTGCACGGAGAGTCCGGTTCGCAGCGTCATCCCTCCTGCTGTCCTCCGCCGCGAGTCCACGTATCGGAACTTCTGTGTCCCAGATGCATTTCTCCCATCGGAAGATGAAGCTGCTATCCGTTTATCCAAGTTGCGCAGCTCCACTTGCGCGTTCTTCCCCGCCTGACCGACATTTCAACGCAGGTTCTCCACGTTGTGGCATGACGCGGTCGTCGATTTGAACAAGAATCAACAAACAACAGTCCTTGTGCATATTAGCGACGGATCTCACCAAGCTGATTGGCGCATCCCGCATCTTTATGCGCCCCGCAATCCCATACTTGCCAGCATGCGTACGTCATGCCACCCGCAGCGGATAATCATCGTGGCTGCATCCGCCCACCGGCCTGTTTCTTGGCTAAACGCTCATCTATTGTGGCCAATTGTGCCTTTTACCCGGCTATTTCGCTTCTTTATCCGCTTTCCAAAGCGGAGGCTCATGTCCAGCATCGAATCACTGTGAAACGATTCGGGAAAACGGCTCCCTCACCGGGACCAATCAGCGCCATTCGTATCACGTATTCTGCTGGTGAAACGCGCTCCCACCACCACGAAGACTTCTGCATACGGCCTGGTGTTTGCAAACAGCTTTCCATGCGGCTAGCGCATCTCCGCCGGAGATTCTCAAACTCCCTTTTCTTTTGGCGTGACGTTGTGTATATAAGCCGAGTGCCTCACCCGTGCATGGCCTCGTCACCATCACACCAGTCTCTCATTCTCCACCAAATTACAAGTCTTTCATTAGTCCTCCAAAATGCACGGTTCCACCGCAGTTGCGCTGCTGGCCGCTTTCCCGGCGACCTTCGCCGCCGTCGTGCCCCGCCAGGCTGCCGAGAGCATCAACGACAAGTTCGTCGCCAAGGGCAAGAAGTACTTCGGCACCTGCACCGACCAGGGACTCTTGACCAGCGGTCAGAGCGCCGCTATCATCCAGGCCGACTTCGGTCAGGTGACGCCTGAGAACAGCATGAAGTGGGATACCATCGAGCCGTCGCAGGGCACCTTCAACTTCGCCGGCGCCGACTACCTCGTCGACTGGGCCACCACCAACAGCAAGGTCGTCCGCGGACACACCACAGTGTGGCATTCGCAGCTGCCTACCTGGGTCAGCAGTATCACGGACAAGGACACTTTGACAAGTGTCATCCAGAACCATGTATCCACGGAAATCGGGCGCTACGCGGGAAAGATCTATGCTTGGGTAAGAACGCATCACTGAGTCTTAAAACAGTTCAAAGCAGCAGATCTAGCCTGCTAACAGGATCACTCTCTGTAGGACGTGGTGAACGAGATCTTCAACGAGGACGGTTCCCTCCGATCCTCCGTCTTCTACAACGTTCTCGGCGAGGACTTCGTCCGCATCGCCTTCGAGGCCGCGCGCGCCGCCGACCCAGCGGCCAAGCTGTACATCAACGACTACAAGCACGTGTCCCACCCAGCACCCCCGCAGAGAACCACCGCTAACAGCTCCCAGCCTCGACAGCGCCACCTACGCCAAGACGACCGGCCTGATCAGCAAGGTCAAGGAGTGGATCGCCGCCGGCGTCCCCATTGACGGCATCGGCTCGCAGTCGCACCTGTCCGCCGGTGGATCCTCCGGCACCGCCGCCGCCATGCAGGCCCTCTGCGCCGCTGCTTCCGAGTGCGCCATCACCGAGCTCGACATCGCCGGTGCCGCGGCCAGCGACTACGTGGCTGTTACCAATGCCTGCTTGAACGTCGACAACTGCGTGGGCATTACCGTCTGGGGCGTTAGTGATGCGAACAGCTGGAGGGCAAGCTCGACCCCGCTGCTGTTCGACTCGTCGTTCCAGCCGAAGGCGGCGTATACGGCTATCATTGATGCTTTGTAAGGGGGTCGCATTGGGGGTCTCTGTGTCCCTTCTTGTATCTTATTTTTGAGGTTGTGAAAATGTGCATACGCAGTTTATATGACGCCATATACGGTGAAATTCTTTCGCAAAATTCCAGCCCGCCTGGCGCCTGCGTGTCAAGTGGCCTTTAGCAACGCCAGAACGAAAGTGTCGAACTTGCAAAAGTACGACGCCGCACTGTTACCAGTACGTGCTAATAGGCTTTATATTGTCTGACAGAAAGCGATGATTCTCAACAGAAAGGCAGAACAACCTCGTAGGACAATTTATTTTAGAAAACTGTTTTTTTTTAATGGGAATGAAAAAAGCCATGCTGCTGGAACAGTAAACCAGTTGGTGGTAGGCGATCTATCAGGGCTTAGCGCGAATACGTGTACCGTACGGGCCACCAAGATGCATCCTTTATCGATAGCTATATATAGACCCCGCATCCAGATCAGCTCCCTCAGCCTTGCGCTCTTCTGCCTGCAACAACGTTCCACGGAACAGAACCTCTACGCAAGCCATTTGCGGCTCATGTCTTCTCTCAAACGACTGTTCAAGAAGAAAGTCAACGGCGCGGGGAGTGGACAAGATACCGACGCTCAAGATGAGGGCGAGCAGTATGGGTTATTTACCCTCCATGACGGTGTGAACGAGGCAGTGGTTCTCGAGTGAGTTCCATGACCAACTTCCGTGACCGACTTCACTAACAACTTACTAGCATCGTTGCAGTCCACGGTCTCGGCGGCCACTGGCGCGACACATGGATGGCAGAAAATGAGAGACTATGGCTCCGCGATTCCATCCCGATCAAAATGGCTGCCGCCTCAACCAATGCACGCATCTTCTCCTACGGCTACAATGCGAATACAGCTTTCAGCAGAGCGGTGACGGATATCACTGATGAAGCAGCGATGCTTCTCGATCGAATAAAGAGCGAACGGAAATCAACGAATGAGCGGAAAAGGCCGCTCATCTTCATTGCGCACAGCCTGGGTGGCATTCTGGTCAAGAAGGTGCAGCGGTCGTATCGCTCCTTACATAAGTCGGTTGCTAAATGATTCGAAGGCCATGATCATCGCGCACGAGAGGACACTGGAATATGGAGAGTTGCTGGAAAGCATTAAGGGCGCCATGTTCCTCGGCACGCCTCATCGGGGCTCTGATGCCGCTTATTGGGCCACATTTGCAGCAAGTGTCCTTAAAACTCTGCAGTTGGGGCGTGGGACGAATTCAAACTTCGTTTCAGCATTCCAAAGGAATTCAGTAGAGTTTGCGAATATCTCCCAGCAGTGGATCGAGCGCGCAGCTTCGCTCCGCATCCGGACTTTCTATGAAACGGAGAGACTTCACGGAGAACTCGTACGTGTCTTTTGCCACATCAATTTGAATTTTTATTAATGATGTAATAGGTCGTGGATAAAGATTCCGCGAGGCTGGGCCTTGTGAACGAAGTTGCGGTCGGCGTTGCGGGTGCAGACCATCGGAGTATCTGCAAGTTCAACAATCTTGGAAGCCAGAAATACAAGCCAATAGAAGATGCAACAGAGGATCTAGCACGATTTGCATTAGGGTCATACCCCACTTGTACGTAGACACACACCATGTTGTTTTTCAAGGCCATCTTTGACTTACTAAATTTCAGTGGAACACGAGATGACGCCGGAGGACTATCAGAGTCTGCAAGCACTATACACCTCCAATTATGAGGCACATCGTTTTCGGAACCCTTCAAGAGAGCCTGGAACATGCGAATGGGTTCATGCAGATGATAATTTCCAAGAATGGCAGTCGAAACGCAAGTCATCGCTCTTGTGGATATCAGCCGATCCTGGTTGTGGAAAGTCCGTCCTCTCATCGTACTTATACGACTACCTGAGGAGCCCGTCCAACAACCCTTCCGGGATCGTATGCCAGTTCTTCTTCAAGAGTGATAATGAAGAACAACGAAGCGGCGCCACGGCTATGTGTGCTATCTTGCATCAACTTCTTAGTGCGCGGCCGCTTCTCACAAAGTATGCACGGCAAGAGTACATGCGTAAAGGCGAGAGACTTTCCACCGACCTGGATGGACTTTGGCAGATATTTCTTCGTGCTACCTCAGACAAAGACTGTGGGCTCGTCACCCTCGTCTTGGATGGCCTTGATGAGTGTGAAAAACGTTCAAGAGGGCGCTTCCTTGAGCATGTGCAAAACTTCTACCAAGACCAGGGCGGGCACGGCATGCGCTACATCAAAGCCATTATCGCCAGCAGGCCGTACTCTGCCATCAGAAACATCATGGATGAATCTCCGACAATCAGGCTAAAGACAGAGACCTGTCTGTACGTAGTTGATGCCGACGTTGAACGAGTGGTGAGGGGGAGGCTCCGTCGTCTCATGGCCCGCCTGAACCTTACTGATCAGCAACCTATCCTTCAACTGGAACATAAACTTCTCAGAAAGGCCGATCACACATTTTTGTGGGTATCATTGGTGCTGGACATGATTGATTCAGCCTCATGGGCATCCTTTTCCGAGCTAAACGCACTGCTTGAGGAGCCGCATCAAGATCTGGACTCACTGTATGAAAACATCCTCGCAAAGACTCCATCCCCAGCCAAAGCGAGACGGCTTTTATACATTGTGCTTGGGTCTCTCCAGCCACTCACAATAGAGCAACTGGACATCGCATGCGCCATTAGGCTGAGCGATAGGACTATGCAAGATGTAGAGGCTCGGCGGTTCCCTTCGCCAGAAGCTGGTGTCATTGACACGTGTAGCCTTTTCCTCAGAGTTGTTGATCGCAAAGTCTTTTTCGTTCACCAAACTGCTCGAGAGTTTCTCTTTTCTCGACAGACGGCATGTGAAGAAGACAAAGAAACAGATTTGCTGCTGCCACCTGGATCGATCTTAAATGCTGGAACTTGGGCAAACTCCTTTGATATGACTTTTTCGCAACTGGTCATGGCGGAGGTATGCATCGCCTATCTTCTCCTTGACGAATTTGGCCGCCCAACACTCCAGGGATCGGGACCGCTTTATAAACACGCATCGTTTTTCTGGCCGAGGTATTTCGCCTTATCTCAGGAAACAGCTACTCAAGATATTCTTCGGTCTGTCCAACGAATACTGTCAGACCAAGAGGACGAGCGATTCTGGACTCTACCCTGGAGGACTAGTCTAAAGCCTGAATTGTGGAGTCAAAGGCTCATCCCCGACTCCTCGTTGCCATATGGCCTTCTTGAGAAAGCTGCGTACTTCGGATTTCACTCCGTCATAGCCGGAGCATATCATCCAAGCAGTGACAATGTAGCACACGGACAAGTACCTTTGGTTCACGCTATTCTGAGGAACCACAAGAAGACTGTGGAGACGTTGCTGGAAGCCGGTGCAGATCCTAGCTTTGCCCCTACATGGGTCCCTGCGCCTCAGAGTCTTGACGCTTGTCCAAGTGAATCTTGTTATACCCCACTTCATGAAATCTCCCGTCGGAGGATATGTGAAGAGAATAAGGAAATGGCCTTCTGGGCTGTAGATCGCCTTATCAGTGCAGGGGCTAAACTCGACACATCGGGTGCGGTGGAAACGCCCCTCGAAATTGCAATAATGGTGGGGAATGATCTTGATTTCATAGGTCATCTCCTTAAGAAGCAATCCGGTATTGGACAGGATCAAGCAAGCCAGGACAGAGTCTGGGACTCAGTATACCATATTGAAGATGACTTTGACTCCGACTATTACTACGGTCTTATTCAAGTCTTACGCCAGAATGGTCTTGACATGGAAAGAAAACCAGCGCCCCTGATGCAAGCTATTCTGAGAAGATCCTATCCGATCACACGGGCTCTCCTAGAGCATGGAGTCAGCCAGATAAATTTGGATCTCCATGGCCAGACGGCACACGACCTTCAGACACAAGTACCTGGATTCTTCGAAAGGTTTTCGCTTTTCCAATGGATTTCACCCCTGTCGACGATTGCAGACAATCCATCCGATGGCCACATCTATCAGTCTTCTCCAATGAGACAACAATTAGGGAGACAACAACCAAAGTTCATGAAACCTCTCCCAGATAACATTAGTTATGACTGGATATCATCCAAGGATACAGTAAGAAGAATCCGACAAGGATATGACGCAATCAATCGAGTGGCCACGGCGTCTCCCATTCCGAGATAAATTTGGTACAAGCCTTTTTCCCAATTCTTTTAAAAGAAGAAAAGAGAAAAAGACGATACAGCAAGTATATATTCCTGGCAGTTGGGCTTTGAAGCTTGATATGCTCTTAATATATTTCTCGACTGAGTTATGTTTAAGGGGCAAGACGGTTGTATTTACATTCTGCTTTTCTCCATCTTCATATTTTTACTCCTGTTGATTCGCTGTGTTACCTGGTTCTACTTGTGTTGCTCTAAGAAGTAAGCTGGATCGATCCGATATGCTATCACTTCCATGATACCTAAAAACGTCTGAATTGTAATGCGCAGCACGAGTCCCCAATCTACGTCGTGATAAGTAACTCTCAAACCGCTTTCTCCTGAAAATACCGCCACAATCAACCCAGCTGAAGTCCGCCTTACACTCTAGAATGCTCTCTACTGTTATCTCCATTCCTTCAATCTTTCTCTGCCCAAATGTGCTGGATCATGCCGCCCACATGCTCATCCTGCGCATATCTGCCTCGCTGGGAGCCGCACGTACGTCTTCCAAAGATGCAACAGTAGCTGAGGCTGTGTATGTGATAGGTAGGGTCTATACAGGTTCGTGGTGCGGTCATGTGCTTGAGATGAACGAGCGTATGGCAGTCGTGTCATTGTCAAGTAGGATGGTTTTGGCCTCGTAGAGCCAGGATATTGTGAGGAGGAGGGTGCGCCAGAAACCGAAATCGGCGCGACGGTCAGCGTGGACGAGCAGGGAGTCTGAGGAGGAGGTGAGGTCAGTGGCGATGTCGGTGACGAGAATGTAAGGGAACGGGAATTTACCATCATGCAATCAGAATATTCTCGAATTGCGGCCTAGCCTTTGCCCATTTTCGTAGGAACACCCATCCGATGCCGATGCGAGATAGAAATGGACCGTCCTCTTCAACAAGCATAACGTCCACCCGAGGAGGTGGATAAAGAAATTTGCCCTCAAGATCGAAGTATGTCAGGGCCCTCTCTCTGTCTCGATAGATTTTGGAGAGCTCAGAGTCCCCGACATATCCGCTGAAATGGTGACGATGAGGGTGGAAACAGCTCGCTTCACTGGAGAGAGCCCATAGAACGTGACACAGAACAGGCGATTAATTTGATCCTTTGGCCAAGGGGGAAGTATTTCTCCGAGTCTCTCCCTTTTACGATACCAATGGAGTAACCATTGAGATCTCTGATCTCGTAACTACCTTTGTTGACGCACCGATCATGATTCACGTGTGGATCCACAGTGAATGTTACTGTCTGTGTGCGGCCAAGAAGGACTCCAGGCTGTGAGCCAAGTGTGCAACAGTCTGTGGCTTGTAGCGATGGAAGAGCCTCGTCCATGAAATTGTTGAATTCACACCACCTCAGAATCGAAGCATCGTTGAGCTCTTCGAATGTGAGTTCGTTCGGCGGTGGTAACGGGGGCCCAGAGTCGATGCATCCATCCCTCCACGCTATGGCCATGTATAGCTGTGCAGACATTTCGTAATCATTTGCCAGACGTATTTCAGTTGGAAAACTTTTGTTGCAACTCTCTTGACCTTTCCATTCATCAAGATTTCGCACTTGAATTGGACGAAAAAGCCTGTTTCCATCACATTCCTCGTACACGTACCATTGCGTCAATGGCCCGAGGAAGTAACGAGGGTATTCGCTGATAGTGGCTTGCAAAGATCCCCAAGACCAACTTGGTGACACAAAGTCCCTGGACTTTCGACAGGAGGTGTGCTGCGAATCCGCGTACCAAAACAACCCATGATAAAAGTCACTCCGCGGAATCCCGTAAACCAAAGCGTTGTCTCCGTAGAGGCTGTTCGCAATTCCAGTGAAAGCATTGAAGATATCGGACTCATGTGTGAGATGTCGCGTGTTGTAGTTTGCCAGATGCCGGTAGTAAGAGGACCTCAAGAACATCGCATCCTCGCGGTCCCCAATGAGTAGGAGTGTCCCTTGGTCTCTTACGTCGTATACTGCTTCTTTAAAGACATCCTCCGAAAGATTGTCACAATTACACTCGAAATATACTTGTGTCTCGGTAAACCAGAGCTTCCGGTTGGCTAGCACGGCCTCTTGGTATGTCCATGCTCTTTGAGACCAGGTTGTCTTGTCCACAACTCTCTTCCTTCCGGGCAACACATTGATGAGACTAGAGTCAGGCAGCTTGACAACTTTCTGGGAAGGCTTTCGTGGCTTTCCCACTCCGGAGATTCCTGAGTGCATACTGTCTCCTCCGGCGACGATGATAGTGAAGAGGGCTGAAGCAAATATGCCACCCATGGCGTCGATTTGATGTTGTTTGCTTTCCTGGTCATCTTGAACAATACAAAGACGGTCGACCCATAGGTATCGTTGACTAAGTTGACGGCATATTTGAATGGCGTTTTCTATAGTGGCGGGTAGGATAGACGGAAGATGGTCCTCAAATTGGTCCTACAATCCAATTGTAAGCTTCTCGTTCTCGGAGTCTTGTTCTCTGGATTTTCTTCCCCAAACGTAGCTGAGAGCTACAAAGGAACTGTTGGGAGAGCCTTTCACAACGCATCTTTTCTCAACATCGATAAGCCGGAAATCTGATGGAAGATTGTATGTTCCTTGGTTGCAAGATGAATGTTCTTCGAGGCATCCAGTTATGGGTTCTCGAAAAAGGTCCCATCGAATTTCCTCTCCAACAGGCGAAATTGAGGGAGGCGTGATATCGCCGACTCCAGTGAGAAGCTGCGCATCTGCTCTCAGGACTGGACCAATCTCTATGGAGTCTTCGCGAGAGGCTTGGTGCATATGGTCGACAGCCACCAAGTTTACTGTTGCAAGTGCGTGTTCCAGATCCTCCGGATCACAAACCTCGATTTCCATGTAAAGATTGGATAGTGAAGGCTTGGACATGGTGGTCCGAAAAGTCACCCAGATTTCCAACTCACAGAAGACGTCTGTCTGATCTTTGAGGTACTCCAGAAGGGCAGAGCAGAAGACACAGCACCTGCCTGTTACATCCACAGATCCGAGGTCTTGGAGCTTACCAAAACTGATCGGGATCCGAGCAAGACTTTCAAGATCGTCCTCTTCCAGACAGAAAAGAAGATGTCTCAAATTGAGATGTTGACATCCCCCACAGAGCGGCGCATCTGTAGGCTGACGACAGGAAGAACAGGGTTTATGGAAGAAAGTGTACCATTCCTCGAAAATCAGATCCTCATCGTATCGGTCGAGCATGTCATTGCAGATTTCACAGTCCGCACGGGACAGCGTGGATGAGGCAGTTGAGCTTTCGTCCTTACCTGGTGAGTTTCGAGATGAAGAATTGTTGTGATGACGGGGGAGGGTACTATCGTTCAAAGTAGAACCACGCTTGTTATATAGGTTGCATCGACCCCTCAAAAAAAACTTCTTTCTTTTTAAAAAAGAAAAAGAAAATACGGGTGCGTGATTTTGTGGCAAATCAACAGCTTACGCACTGAAACAAATGTGAGTCTGTTCAAGTTTGGAAGGCTGAACGTCCCAATGAGACTCGCACAAGTATCGGAATCATATGCCGGAGTAAGCACGCTGAGCACTGGATATGCAGCGGCTACAGAAAGTGGGCCCCTACCCCTTGCTGCATCATCAACCCTGGAGGTGAGGCTTAATTCTCACTTAATACGCAAGGCAGTCGGATGGACGTAACCCCTTCCACGCAACGGTGACTGTTCTTCCTTGCGGACTTCATCGTATTGGTGGTACTTGAAGGCGAGGAGGAATAGCTCGATGACTTTTGTAGCGGCAGCGGCTTGGTCTGGAGTGTGGGTGTGGCGGTGCTTGATGCTGTCGTAGACTGCAGCAGCCTCAGCGCAGATGGTCGCAAGATCAGCGGACATGATGATGTTTGTGCTGCCAAATGGAAATTTAAGATGTTGAGCCTTCTAAGAGGGCAATTTCTTTTCCCTTTAAATCTATCTTAAGGCTCTTCCAACATGGCATCATTAAGTTCGTCTGCATGTCTTGAGGTATGCGCGGCTTAGAACCGCTCCCCCGCCGTAACTACCACGGGGCGGAACGTGAACAACATACAACTTAGGGTCCCGCATCCGAAAGGCAACTAACAGGCCGGACTGTGCTCGGGCTGCGGCTAAACCCGGCAATGACCGGGATAATGGAATCTCCCCCACATGCGGACCGAAGCTCCCCATAAACAAGATGTGGTGCAATGTGGCGTTTGCGGGGACAGACTTTTGAATCTCAGATACATCGGGACTCAAAGTGTTCCCGTAACCATACGATGTCTCTGCATACTTCAGAATTCTTTCGCCTCACATCCAGGAGGATGCGAGGCTATGGTGCTAAAACTAGCGGTCTAAGCGACGACCAAAGGTCCATAATAGGGGGAGGTTTAGAGCCATCCGTGGGCAAAAAGCATGCTACAGCCCGCTCCTACCACAGAACGTCCACACGCCGTAGTAATCTGGGGAGCTTGTCTTCAAAGGAAAGTGTATAATCCTGCAAGGCGTCCAAGTTTGAAATGAAATGTATTACTCAAAAATGGGCAGTCTACACATTCCTGACAAGTGCGGACAAACGAGCGGATTTGTGAAACTTTAATGTGTTCCTCCCAACAAAGGCGTCCAGTCCTCTTGCGAGATGTAATCCTCAACTCGGGTGGTGTATTTATCTGCTCCAAGCTGTGGAGATTGTCAGTCAAGGTAAACCCCAAATCAGAGCCTCGGAAAACTTACGTCCTTAGGATGAAGCACTCCTGGTTCCCCACCTGTCCAGCCAAACTCCTGAACGTACTGAATGCTTTCCACCGCCTCCGTCTTCAACTCTTCTGGTCCCTCGATAGCCTCCCTAGCCTCCTCCACGCTCAACTCTTCGTGACCACTTCCATCATCTCCTGCCAACATCAGACCCAGCACCCGTGCCCAGACCTTCATGTACTCCTTCCAACTCATCAGCTCACTGTACCCCAACAGGCTCTTCCCAGGCTCCGCCTCCACTAAAGCCCTCACCAACGGGCCAGTGTCCCTCTGCGTCCAGACAAACGGGATTGGATTGTCCCCTTTCCCCAATCCAGCATGATACCACCTCCCATCCTCCGTCTTCTTCATATCCCCCTTTATAAAGTTCCAGTTATCCACATACCATCCAACCTGCAAAAAACTCGTCCTCTCCACCAGCCCGCCCAACACCCCCTCCGGATCTTCCCTAATCCACCTCTCCACCGCAGCCTTGGAGTCAAAATGCCAATTCTGGGTGTACTTCCCGCCGCTCCACCTGCGCGTGTCGCTGAGGCTCGAGAACACAAACCGCCGCAGGCCCTCCGTCGCCGCGGCAGCCAGCGCCAGGTTCCTGCCGCGGCGCGCCTCGAGCTCGAAGCACCACTCGTTGATGGCGACGCCGCGCGCGGCCGCTGCGCGCGCGTTGCCCGCGTCGAACATCGGCGCCCAGAAGTCCGTGACCGCGAAGACGGCGGCCGCGCCCGCGAACGCCGCCCGCAGCGACGCCACGTCGTCGACGTCGGCGCGCGCGATCTCGGCGCCGCGCGCGGCGAGCGCCTGTGCGGAGGGGGAGGTGGGTGAGCGTGTGAGGCAGCGGACGCGCCAGCCCGGCGTGTTGAGGTAGGTGGTGGCGACGGAGCCGCCTTGTTTGCCGGTTGCGCCAACGATGGCGATGATGTTGGAGGGCATGGTGGTGGGAGGAGGGGTTGAGGGTTGCTTTGTGCTGGGTTTCGGACTATGGGTTTGATGGGATGGTTTTTATAGGAGTGGATTTGTAATTCATGGTGTGCGTGCAGGTACTGTGCAACAGGCTTTGGCCCCGCATGCGGCGAGGACGATTGATTTCATGCTGATACTCGCCCGAACGGGCTATATCAAGCCACATTTGCGGAACAGCCAGCGCATGATATCGTAAGTGAGATCTACATCATGAAGTCATTATAGAGGCGATCTATCCGTGTGATAGCGGCTCTGTGGTGAAGGACTTTCGATTTGTAAGCGGACAAGAGCTCGGGCGACTTTAGGGATCTGGTAGCCCTTTTCGCGCTCAACCGCATGCTCTCGACGTTCGCTCGCTTCCGAAATCCAAGCCACAGAGGAAACAAACTCAATAGCCGCTTGGATTTGGACACTCAGGCTTATTTCACATGGTATCACAATCGAACAGGAGCTCAGCGGCAGTCAGATACACGATGGTATCGCTGGGTCGCTGCGGCGTGCGGGAGTTCTGATTGGCCATAATAAACCGAAGTACAGCAGCAAGATTTTCGACATTTCCAGAATCATACTATGCTCATCGCTCTTGTTCGAACCTCGATGCTGTGATGGTAAGCTTTCATGTCGAGAGGTTCTTTCGCCGCGAAATCGTGATGATGCTCTCCAGCACCTTTTGCACAAGGCTGCTGAAGCGACTTCCCTTCTCGACCCTGGATCCACCGTAGCAATCGCCAGAACAAGCCTCGCCATCCTGTAGGAGCCTTCAAATCTTGCTCATATGCCTCTGCATCATATTCGCCGCACACATATCCGTACCATGAACAGTAAGTCCACGCCGCGTATCCCACACGGCGATATTCATTGGTGGAATTTCCTGTTGGCACCAGGCCCACAGTATGAACTGTGATGGAATCGTCTTCAGGGTCATGTCGCTGCGCAATTGCCAGAAATGTAATCGGTATTGAAGGCGGGAGAATCTCATCCGGACACCACTCGCCATGCATGAATTGCCATTCAGTCCGCCGGGCGTCTGCCCTGTTAGAGAAGAGAAAAAACAGAGACGGATTAAAGGCGTGCCCGCAGAAGGTGAAATGAAATCGCTCTGCTCCCCTTCCAGGCTTATCCCACAGCACCATGTGGGAGGTTGAATCGCGAGCATCTGGGATAGATTCAGGGCAGACGGAATTGACATATGCTGTCCTCGTATGTGCAGTGACGATGATAGTGCTGTTTTGATAGGAAGACGTGCTGGAAGAAGTATCGATCCGTGGGCTGCACATTGGAAGAATTGTCCCATAATCACATATAGTACCCAGAGGGGGGTAGATAACGGGGACGGTCACTGAAGCCCATGACCATGTTGGAGCCAAGGATGTCTCATGGCGAACACGTTTATTCCGCTTCAGATCGAACGCTCCATCCGAGAATGCAGCGGGAGCCATGTCGATGTGTGGAATATGCCATAGAAGCCCTTGAGTGAGGTCTTCAGCCCACAATCCGGCACAATACTTCACTTTCGTGGTTCTTGCAATGGCGTCTGCTATTCCTGCCACAGCAAACAACCGATCTGATGGGACAGTCATTCCCCGGTGCGTGTACTCTCGAATAGCCTCGTACCATTGAAAGTAGTCTTCCCGGTCCGCAAATAAATCCTTTTGATCCGTAATGTGGTGCTTAATAGTCGTGTAGAATGACGGTTCCATGTGGTTTTCGCCCAGGATGATATGCATGGAGCCCTCGCTTTCCAAGCAACTCCACCTCAGCTTGGGGCCGTCGAAGCTGAGTGATCGTAGCGAAAGTATCTGCTCTTGAAGTACCCATGCGCGACCGTAGAGAGCAGGCCCCATGTATCGTGATAGTTCGTACGGCAATCCTCTCCCCCAGCCTCTGAAGACTGGTCTGCATTGGAATGGGTTCAGTCCGTGCACCTGGAGGTTTAATTCTACCACAAGTGGGAGATATCGCAGACCGTCTATTTTGAAAAAGCAGCCTCCCTCCCCTCCAGAGGCATGTGCAGCTCCAATGGTAAGCGTTGCATTGCGATAGATATCGCACATCTGTGCAGCTTCCTGCTCCCAGTCGGATTCGTTGTCCTGGATAATACAGAGAGAATCGATCCAGAGGTATCGGAAAGAAAGCTTCCGCGTAACTTTAACCGCCTCCTGAAATGTTTTTGACAACGCTCCAAATGAAATGTCTTCCAAGTGATTTTTCAGATTGTCGTTTCTGCTAGTGATTATTTGGGTTGTTCCCCAACAGTGGCTCAAGGCGAGATATTCCCTTTCGACATCTGGGATAGAAAGTTTTGCGGTTTCTACTAGTCGGACCTTTTCGTTACCCACGTCGAGAACGCGAGTCGGCATGAAATTTGGCGAGGGTTTGGTCTTCAAGCACTTCTCATGTGTTGACAAGCACTGTCGGAGCCAGAACAATGCCAGCTCAAATGCTGCAGGGGAGCCAGTCCCACTGCTATCGAGCTCTGAACATCTCTGTAGTGTGGCTCCGGCGTCTCCTTCAGATGCATTTGATCGTTAATGCTTGTAATCGATCTGGATAAAAGAGGCTTCCTGTTGTTTCTTACCATCGGCGAAATACCCATCAAAAACCCCCACGACAGCCTCTGCCACCACTTCTCCAGGAGCCTCAGATTCTGCGCGACGCTGATACTTTGCGCAAAGCTTAGCGTTTGTTCCCTCGGAGCCCTGGAGCTCCAAAGCCACTTCAAGGTCCCCATCTTGGGCAAGGCTGGTCTGAATTGCGGTCTGTTCCGAAATCTTGTTCGAACCTGTCGGGTCATGGAAGATGCAAAAGCATATATGGCAATTCTCTTTCGCAGCCTGTTCCAGCTCTACAAGACTACCGTGAAGAACGGACGAGTGGCGAGGCCATTGAAATTCAAAACCACCAGGCAAATCATCCGATATGCGTAAGGAACCTGAATTTGAGATTTTGTTTTCGATAGCTGTCCAGAAGACCTGACATTGAGAGCAGAGCATTTTGCGACCAGAAAACGTGCGGCAAAAGTCCAATGGTGGGGGTTGTTGAAGGAAGAAGGTGGGGAACGCGGAACGTAGAGGAAACGTTGTTGCTGCCTGCCGCCCCACTAGTGATTCAGCGCTTGCGGAGCTATTCATGCCCTGTAGGGGAAATTTTGTGATTGGGTGACACAGAATCGGGCGGCGCGTAAGGCTGAGGCTGAGCGTTAGTGGGGGCCAAATCTGTCCTAGCCGCTCAGGGGTACCAACGACATCTGCCTATGCAAGTAGTCGGCCGGTAAGTAGAATAACAGTAGCGATCTAGGACAGTCCAAGGGTAGAATTTTTGATAGCAAAACTTTTATTCATTCTCTGGTCAAGACTTGGTTGAGGGTTAGAGGATGATACACAGCACATAACACGTCTCACCAACGAAGGGCTCATTATATGATCCATAATCATTAAATCATCTAAGCTAAAGGTAAATTACCACAAGTGTGCTTCCATCCCAAGCTCAAGCTCAACCTCCCAAGTTTCCCCGAGTAGAATGATTACTGCATCGTCGTTGGATTGCAGACATCATCCACTCATGCCGAGTATATGTACAACCGGATCTCAGGACCCAACAATCAGATTCGCTCTTAGACGATGTAGTTGACCTTGCTGCAGTCGATCGTCATCTTCGTGCAGGCGTGGAGAGCCTGGGTCATGTCGTACGGGGTGCAGCCCGAGGTGGTGTAGAAGTGGTAGGTGGCGGTGCCGGCGTCGTCGCGGCCGCAGGCCCAGCTGGTGACGACGCCACAACGGCCGCGGATGTTGTCGAGGCAGCCGCCGCCGCACTGCTTGTTGTAGGCCGCGTCGTTGTCGACGTTGATGCGCCAGCCGCGCACCGCGCCGCCGTCGGTGATGCAGGTGTTGGAGCGGCGGAAGAGGTGCTCTGCCACTTCGGTGGTGTTATCGGGAAGGGGGCTGGCGAGGGCGCCGAAGGCGAGGAGGCAGGCGGAGAGGATCATGGAGGCGTGCATTTTGGTGGTTGTTTAGGAAGTTGAAGAGACTTCTGGATTGAGAGGCGCTTGGAGCGATGAGGAGGTGGATGGTGTGTAGAGATTGAAGTGCTGAGTGCTGGTGAGTTGAATCAAGAGGTCCGAGAACATGTCACTACTTATATTCGGATCTTCCATCGTAGTCACTGGAGTACGTGCCTCATTCTGTCTGTTGAAAGTCGGTACTGTCCATTCTCTCGGTCAAGACGGGTAAAGAAACGTGGATACAGATCCTAAAGGAAGCGGAGACCCACCAATGCTCGGACCGTTCGTCGCCACAGCGGATCGCAGAACGCTACTACCGACTCATACATCACAGCGAAGTCTACAAGTCGGAGCATAAAACGGTCCGTGAGTGTTCCGAAAGAGTTGTGATGTTGCGGTTGTTGCTAAAAATGACTGAAATGGTACCGAAAATTGTGAAATTCTACTGGTTCACGGCTCGCAAACAAGCGTTCAATGCTCTAAGACCGCAAATTATGTGATTATCATCAATCCAAATAGGCATTGAATTTCATCAACGAGATTTGCAGGAGATCCCGTGGTAAGTCTCCAGGCACGTTCAACTAAGTCTTTGGCACCAGAATTCCATGCCACTGTCCAGTGTCTTCTCGGTCCTTGAGTGGCTATTGAGCTCGGAGCATTCTCAAACCCGTCTCCCTCGTATTCATTCTCGTGCGCAGTCACACCGTTTGTTGTAGCTTTTTTGGCCCCCAAACCCACTTTTCGGGCCGTGGTTTGCGTGGACCAATGATTTTCCTCTTTGTGTCCTCGGTAGATAGCTTAAGTCAGACCATTTGTCGCATGATTAATGTCGTCTATTCTCTAACCTAGCGTGAAGATCGGTCTCTTACTGGAAGTCTCTCAGCCCAAGTCTATACTGCTCAACCATCCTGCTACGTGACATTCGTAAACCGTTCAATGGTTCCAAAATTTTTATTGTGGTCCCTACAACGATCGCATTTTAGAGAAAATAGGCAGTGTATCTCATACTAGAATTATCATTGCGACTTTGAATTGGCCACGAGGCCAGGACGCTGTCTACTAAGATTCATCCAAATTCGTGAAAGAAATCCACAGCGATCTAGTTCCCGTCGGCGGTCACGTATTCCGTCACCCCAAGCCCCAAATTCCCAACCCCACGCCGACCAGTCCCATCCCCCTCTCCATCATCACAGCGGACGCTTCTCCCGCTCCGTCGCATCCAGCTCCACCGGCCCCCTCGCCTCCAGCTCCATCACCGGCCCGGGCCCCTCCAGCTCCACGTTCGACGGCGTGATCCGGCCCGGCATTTCCTTCGGGAAGGCGCTGTCGCCGTGCGTCTCGTGGAAGTTGCCTGTGCTGCCGTACTCGTTGGGCGGGACGGCGGAGGCTTGGCGCTGGGCGCGGCGCCGGCGGAAGAAGAAGAGTGCGAGGCCGAAGAGGAGAGCGACGAACGCGATGACGCCGATGACGATGCCGGCGATGGCGCCGCCGGAGATCTTGTTGGATGAGGATGTCGACGATGTGGTGGCGGCGGCGGAGGCGGAGGCGATGGTTGTGGCGGCGGATGCGGTGGAGGAGGTGGAGGAGGAGGACTGGGTGGGGTTGTGTTAGCTTGGTGGTGCTTAAATTGGAGCGTTTAGTGCTGAGCTTGATGGGCTCTTCTGGGTAGGAGTGAGAATTGTTTGGATACTTACGGTGCTCAGGGCTTCGGCCAGGGCGTAGCCGTCAATGACGTGTGCGTAGGCTTGGTCACCGCTGGTTGCTGTAAATGGCTGCGTTGCCGTCAAAGTCGAGGCATTATACGCAGTGACTTCTATGGTCTGGCCATCGGTAAATGTGGTGTAGCATGTTCCACCATACGCTGGTCTGCTGGCATCCACGGTTGTTGATGGTTCATGTAGGCCAAAGCCGCTATCTAAAAGTTAGTCAAATTGTTCGTATGAGCCCAACTCTGACATTGAGACATGCACGATGTAGCTCGTATAATGCCAATGCCAGAACGAATGGAGATCTCAAGAAATCATCTTGGTCTGAGAGATGAAGTCACAGGAGAACAAAAGAGGATAAAGGGGCACGCACGAAGGACAGCATGCAATGTAATTGTCCAGACTTGCATAAGTTCTGACGATCGACCACGCATCTGGACACACGAGCGGGCTCATGACCGGAGCGATGGAGCTGGTCATGTTGAACACTGATGTGTAACCATCAATCCATTGGGTTGGGTAGCAGTCGGTGACCAGGGAACCAGGAACAGGAGAGGGTTCGTTTAGCCAGATGTTCCACCATGGCGAAGACAGCATCGAAAATCTTTTCTCTGTGCATGATGCCGGTGGTGTGAACGTCGTTGTCAGCGCGGCGGTGGTCGCTGCCGGCGACGAGGAGGTTCCTGAGCTTGAAGATCTTGTGGTTGAGGTTGCCAGAGTTGTGCTGGCGGCCGCCGAGGCCAAGGTGGAGCTGCTGGTCTGCTGTGAGGCCGCTGTTGTCGACATGGCTGCGATCCCTCGGCGGTACTTGATTGACAGACTGTCGGTGTCGCAAGCAAAATGCGGAGTGCTTGATAGACACTTGAGCGCCGAGCAGGCTGCTCAGACTAAATGCGGACCCGCGCGGCAGGATCAGGGACGAACGTTGAGAGCTCAGGCCGCGTATGGAGGCACTCTGGGGCCGAAACGTTGGATTGTGGAGCCTCAATGCGCAGGAAGAATCCTTCGGCGGTGTGTGCTTACCTCGCGTAGCGGGAGGCGTTCAACTATTGTATATTCGACAACGCGCGGAGCGTGGAGATCGTGCACTTTTCGCGGCCCGGATGGACCCGAGTTCTTCGTGCCAAATGGCCTTAATTCAAGCGCAAAAGAAGCTCCAGATGGTCTCTGTGCAGCACCCACAGGCTCCACAGTACGTGTACCGGAGTTAACCATCGCCGAGGGCATGACCGGGCAGGATCACCAAGCGTCTTAGCGTCTATGGGGGCGAGGATAGTGATGTGGTACTGGTGCATGTCTCGCATTCGGTTTTTTTTACCCCGGGCCGACCTTCATCAATCAATTCGCTTGCCACGGCGATAGAGACTGTTTCGGCCACGGCTATTCGGATCTTCCGAAGATTGCGGCGACGCTTGGAAGTCTTCAAATACAGCCAGCGAGTGTATAGCGAATTGGACAGCGGCCTGTACCATGATTAGCACGTGTTCTTTTTAAACTTGTGTGCCTCAATGGGCACTCGGGTGGATTGGCATCTACTCCAGTTTTAGAATTGCCGTTCGTCCATCATTCGGCCGCGGTGGGCTCCTGCGCGCAACGTACCTGTTCCGGGGCACATGCGCGGCGCGAACGCCACCGGGTGGCCCACTCCATCACCGCCCCCAACGTGTACACCACGTCGATTCGTTGGCAGGCTCCCATTCAATGATGGAAAAGGAGCAAGAAAATGAAGCCATAATCAATAAATAGATTTTAGGCGCAATGGAAACGCATGCACCATACTGTTTGTTGCTACTGGATGCCATTTTCGCCGGCAGAAAATTTGCGTCGATCAATATAAGCATGGACACACCACCGGTGAGATTGCTCGTCGCTCGATGATTGGCGGCTTTTCATGATTCATCAGTCACCAATAATAGCTGAGGAGGTGTTCAGGTCATCATTGTCTGATAATACCAACAAATACACCACCTCTCTACGTGCTCTACCACGGCGCTTGCCTTCACAGAGAACTCAACTTACCAGGTTATCTCTCATGAATATGTGCACAGTCAGCCCATCTTCTCAGAGCTCCTCCGCAGCGAACCTTCCCGTCGGCTCCGCGACCGGCACGCCGTCCGTGATCGTGCCGTACGGCACCGCCGGGTAACTGCCCCAGCAGCTCCAGTCATACTCCGCCTCGGCCAGCTTCGTCTGCTGCACCTTCATAAACGTCTCCAGGTCGCACCACCCGTCATCGCGCACTTCGCACTCGGGGAAGCTGCGGTGCAGAGGGACGGTCCGCTGGTTGAGGACGAAGTGGACGTACTTGGTCGGGCCGCCGGTGGTGTTGTAGGCGGAAGAGCCGCTGCGAGAAGCTAGGACGGGGTAGGGGGCTTCGATGACCTCGATGTCGAGGCGGGCGGCGAAGGGCTCCATGTGGGATACGATGAGCGAGCGGTTCGCGGTGTATTCGGTGGCGGGGAAGAAGGGTGCGAATTGTTTGAGGCCGAAGGCTGTGAGGATAGCCATGATGTTTGTGTCGTGGCTAAAATCGAAATTGAGGGCTTGGTCGAGTGGGAATGTACTGGTGTTGTTGTCCAGAGTCACGTTGACTTGAGCTGTGGGCGTATCGATGACATGGTGGTTCAGGCGGGCAAGGACCTCTTGCACGTAGCCGATACCAACGGCACGACCGGTGGGTGATTGGAAACCATAGCCGCCGGCAAAGCTGAGATCAATGCTGTATTCGAAGCCTAGCCATTCCTCGTACGTGAAGAGGCTGCAGAAGTGCGAGAAACCAAGCGCAACGGTTTCATATGCACACAATGATTGAGCATAGTCTGAAGGTGAATTATTAGCATATTTATCTGCAAATGAAAATGATTGATTACTTACAGGTATCAGATATGGTCCAGTTGAGGCCCTCGACTTGCGGCTTGATCCTCTCCGTGGCGTTTACAAGATAGATGCTGATCCACTCGGTCGTTGCTATTTTCGTCAGATAGGTTATCTCGAGCTAATTGGATAACATTGACCTACCATTCGAACCACCTTTATTGACGGCCGCATTGGAGTTGTTGCACTGATAGTAGCCAGCGAGGCTGTTGTTGAAATTTTGCTGTTCAATGATTAATTCTAGAGTTACATTCCCTGTCCACTGCAGACCAAAAAAGCCAGCCAGGAAGTACTCGGCAGACTGAGTCATCCTGTCCTGGGTGGTAGACCTGGCGATGATCTTGCTTCCGTTATTGGGGTACAGATGACCGTAGTTGTAGTAGTGCTGCTGATGTCAGCTCACTCGGCAGTTTTCATCGCTCAACGGTGAACCTACCGAAACTCCGGAATCGAACAACCTTGGACTTGTCAGCTCATTCTTTGGTTTAGTTTTCCGGTACTGAGCTTACTGTTGCTTTCCCACGGGCACCAAGATCTCCGCGCCCAACTTGTTTGTCCAGCCATTCAGGAAAGCCAAGTCACCGGTCGCACTGAACGTACCCGACGCATTGACAATCTTCTGCGAGAGGGTGATTGAGCCATCGCTCGAGGTAGGATATCTTGAACCGTGTCTGTGGAGCATGTGCAACTGGGTAATGTTGGCACCCGCTGGGAGTGGATACTCGTTGACGCCGAAGCCGTCCGGATTGGCAAAATAAGGGCTCAAGTGACCCATCTGTTGAAAGATGTTTCGGTTGTCTGTATTGCCTATGATCGGCTGCTGCGTCTCAAGCGGCTGAGGTGCGATGTAAGAGACGTGGGAGAAGGGTGCGGCATTGGTCTCGGCAAGGAAGGGAGCCTCGCCGGTAGCCGTTGGGCCTGTCCACCACGGTCAATTGAGGCGATGCATGGATGAAAAACGTCAAGACAGACCTGCGTAGAGTTCCGGTGTCGTCTGGAAGTACTCAGGCACGCTCGTTGAGCCAGAATAGCCAGTAGTAGCGGCAGCCTGGCGGAGCTCCACAACAGCGGCGTCAGCGCAGAGGCCAGCCGCGGCAGCAGCCACAGCAATGCTTTTGCCAAACATAGTGGAAGCAAGCGAGGAACAAGGCAGCGTGAGTGGTGCTACTGCGTCGGTGGGGAGGGCCGGGGGTTTTTGTAGCTTTCCCGCACGCAGCTTACTTCACGTTGCAGGGTGCACGTCACCGGCGCAGGCAGGCGGGAGCTAGACGCGGGGAGATTAGTGCTGCAGGGAAGGTGGGCAGTGGCTTGGCACGTGTGCGAGGCACAGCTTCTGTGCCGGCAACCATGGCCCGTCTGTCCCGCGTGTTCCTGGCAGCGTGGTCACCGAGAGAGGCGCCATTGGTGCTTGAGCTGTGGAAATTGCTCTATTCACCGACAGAGACGTCACCAAAGATCTTATCGTTCCACTCCCTGATGATGAGGCTCGTGGCAGCTGAGAAATGCCCGGATGTGTTCCCGCGACAGGTGTTGCGGGGAACCCAGCAAGCAAGCCTGGTCAAGCTTCGGCAAGCTTCGCCTCGGGCCTGGCCCGCAAATGCCGACGCCAACGCCTTAAGTCGTTGCCCGTGGCTGCTAGCCTGCCGTCGCCATCGTCTGGCAAGGACATTTTGCGTCCGGGTTCCCCTCCCGCTTTGCGCAAACACCATGATGGCTCCCACAATCGCAGCTCCGCAGCCTTCCGTCATCACGAGGCACGTCCCGCACATTCCATTCGCCGCGTATTCTCGTCGATTAATAATTTCTTATCAGTGCACGCTAAAACAGAGAGAAGTAAAAAGGCCTCAGCTCACATCCTCAGCAGGCTGGCCCCACCCACCGCCCCGTCATCCAGCTGCACCTTCACGTCCTTGGCCTCCCTCTTCTGCACCTCCAGCACCTCCATCGCCTCGAACCTCCCGCGCGCGTCTCCGTCCAGCCCGTGCAGCAGCATGGCCAGCGCGCTGCTCTTCCACAGCCGCGCCCCGCAGCGCCAGCTGCGGTACATGGCCACGCCCAGGAACGCCGCCGTCAGCAGCACCGCCAGCACCGGCGCGGCCACGAACCCCCAGCGCACGTGCACGAAGCTCTCGATCGACAGCGCCAGCCCGGGCACCTCGACGGCGCCCAGGAAGCTGCGGAACGAGACGGTGACGCTGACGGCCAGGTCGCGCATCAGCATGTCGATGCCGCCGGGGTACTCGTAGTAGTTCCAGTAGAAGGCCTGCACGATGTCCGAGTCGAAGAAGGTGGTGCCGCTCGAGATGCCGACCGTCAGGTTGACCAGCACCGCGTCGCCCGTGTCGATCGTCTGGTTGATGAACCGGTCGTTGCGCGCCGCCGACCCGTTGGCGAAGAGCTCGCCGAACCACGACCGCATCCCCAGCATCGCCTCCATGCTGATCAGGTACGTGCCGTTGTCGTGCGCGCTGCCGATCAGCACCGGGTCGAGCGACGCGACGCTGCCGCCCACCGGCACCGTGTCGTTGGTCACCGTGTGCGTGATGTTCTCGCTGAGCTCGCCGTTGGTGATGGAGGACGAGATGGTCTGCACGCAGGCGGAGAGCGTGCACTGCGTGGCCCAGGGCTCCAGGGCACCTGCGAGCCCGGATTGCGACTCCGTGCCCATGAAGATGAGCTTCATGATGGTGGAGTAGGGCATCTCGGAGTAGGCCGATGGGAACTGTGTGGTTGGGTTAGTGAGGAGCCTGGGGAGGCCTGGTACGGCGGCGGAACTTACCAAGGACGTCATGCTGAAGACTTCAGAGCTCGAGTTCAGGACGGCACCGGATGGAAGTGACCAGCCACACGAAGTCATGTTTCCATCCTCCGGTGTGCCGTTTGCACAATATCTCGACATGTACTCAGTCATGTCGACGCATTGGTTGCATACTGCCAGCGTCTCGAATGGCTCCCAGGTACAATTGCCCGTCTGACAGTTGGTCGGCAAGCTGGTCCAAGGCTTTCCGTTTTCGGCGAACAACCCGTTGTACGTGGCAGCCTTCATGGGGAGGATCGGGACGAAGCCCTCGAGTGCCGTGTTGCCTGGCAAGGCAGCGGTGTAGTTCAAAGCCCGAAAGTTTGTGGCACCGATTGGAGATGAGGTGGTGCGGGCACGGTAAGTGGCGATCTGTTGCGAGAAAGGCCCAAGAGTGATGGCAACAATAGCTACCAGAGCTCCAAAGGAACCAGTGAATCTTGACGAATGTTGATCAGCTTCTGGTCTTGGATCACTATCGATTTGAGAGACTTACCCCCCACGGAGCTTTACCAGCATCTTCAGCGCTCCCAGTGTGCCTCGGCTGGCCTCGTCGAAGACCTCCATGTCCGCCAACGGAGCCCGGCCTGTTTTGAACCGGATCCACTTCAACTGACTTAAGCCGCTGGACAGTGGGACCGCCATGCTGGCGTTGGCGATCGTTGCCAGCAGCGCAATCATCGCGTTGAGCGTGATGTCGTACGGCCACGATGGCAGCGGCTTCCCATCAAAGCGTGCCAGGACGCCAATGATGGCCGCAACAGAAGCCAGTGCGAATAGCACACTGACAATCTCGAACGTCCAAGAGCCACTCTTTGAGAAATTCGAGGATTTCAGGATCGTTTTCCCATCCAGACGAGTCTTCTCCGCCGCTGTGGAGGAGAGATTGCTCCATCGGGAAGATGCAGTGCGTGACTCCATACCGCTGGGGACGTCTCTGATCTCAACGGAGTGGAAGGACTTGCGCACTGAGGCATCTTCGACGTTGGATTGGCTGCTCTGGCTGACCGAGATGTTGTCATCGGTGGTTCGGTTTTCGTATTCCACAGTCCGGTACGCCATGATGTTTGAGAAAATAGAACCCGAAAATTAAAGTATCAAGAGGATGATTGTGACAAGAAGTTGGTAAGAGAAGAGCAATGAAAAAATGGAAATTAACGGAACAGGACTGCAGCGGCGCTCATGAGGGTGTCAGCGAGTATCTTTTCATCAGGAAAGCGTCTTCCTTTTATCCTCTTCGCCCAGCCTCAGCGTAAGCACATTTCTGCGCCGCATATGTGCATCAACCACGGTGTGGAGTACAGAGGCACTGCCTTGCGTCCCGTGTATGTCTGACCAAATGCCCAGCTATTCGTCCCCCTGCACTACCGCAACCGGCAGGTGAGCCGTGCGAGCAGCATCGCCAAGTCGTAGCAGTACAACGTCCGCATCCTACGGAACCCATTCACTGGATAACTTCGATAAGAGACGGGCCATCGGCGTATCGCAAGATCAGACGAGGCTGAACTCGGTGGTGTGCGCAGGCTGCAAAGCAGGCAGTCTGCCAAGGCGGCCTTTCTAGATTCTTATCGAAAATCTAAGGTTAGTTACTTTTGCATGCGGTCAGCAAGGTAGCAGGAGGTTCTAGGAAACAGACTTGTCGATCGGACGACGTGATTCGTTATCAAGAGCAGTCATGCGGCGTGGTTCGCTTCCACTTACGACGTACAGATGGCTGCATAGGAATGGCCCCCATCGAAGCTTAAGCGGTTGGAGACCCGGTCCGAGTTGCGTCGTCTGTCTTCGCCGCTCCTCTTATCGATGCTATTTTTGGTTTTTACTGCTTGAGCCTCCTGGTGAAGATCAAGTGCTAAGCACACCACAAGCTTCTCTAATTTTGTCGCCCACGCCGCATGGAGTTCTAGAAGAATCAGCACTCATGATGCCCCACAGCAGCCGTCTTCACGCGATGCTGCTAAGCGCTGTTCGCGTAATTGACCGATATGTTTCAACCGCCGGTGTAGGCGCGCAATCCTACGTAAGACAAGGAGACAGCAGAGCGGAAAAGTACACTTTTCCAGACAAGCAGCAGTGAGCAGTAAGTGATCCAATACTTGGCATCTGATGGGGACCCGCAGCATCTTGTCGTGAACGCATTCTGCACGATAGGACGAAAAAAAAAAAGAATTACAACTTGGAGTCTGACCGAATTGTCCCCATCAGGCCATGCCGAAGATGTGGCGCCTGCAGCAGTGGCTGCCACGTCAAGTACCGAGCAGAGTTGTGGTGCTGGGGGCCACATACAACTCAGCCACTCGCTAGCGATTATCAGCACGCGCGGGGCGGAGAAGGCGTTTCGTGCAGAAATTTGTCGAGGCGGCACGAAGAAAGGCCGCTGCAGGCTCTGGAATTCCTTCAGCTCTTCTCGGCCAAGCCGCACTTCGCGCCAACACACCTGATAAGATCGACGATTAGGCCAATAAGATGTAACGTGATATAGAAATCAGCGTTCCGCACTGAGCAATCCTTCGGCACCCGGATTTGGTAAGTGCTCGTTACTCTCTCCGGCCTTGTCTGGGGCTAAGCCCTGGAACTTCACGCAGAAGCACCTTTGGAGGCCAATCAAGCCCACGACGCCAAGAGTACTTCAAACATGTGAAACTGTTACGTTTTGTGTCTACGAGCTTGCTACCCGGAAAACACCCTATTTGACGTAAGAGCTGAAAGACAGTACTCCTTGTACAATTAACAACCTCATTCGAAAGAGAAACGGGTCACACATATCAACTGTTGTATACACAGCCCAGTGACTGTGTGCGCAGCATACCAGTAATTTTTCCACCGTCGAATCACCTGACGATTCAGGAAGCAGGGATCGTTCGAATCTACAAGATTGCAAGGAAACCGCCTGACACGAGTCTTGGAGTCTCAATGCCTTGCAGTTTCACTTTTGCCGGATTTAAACAGAATATCCACTTCCCCCATGGGGCATCAATGCATACCCGTCGCTCTGGCTGAGTCTAATGCAGCGGTGTTGTTTTATAGTTTCGAGGATGTCGCGATCTTCAGGGCCAGTGTGCTAGGCCGTATACCGAAGGTCACCATGCGCGGACCCAGCTCGTCGCCGCGCTAACAGTTTGAAACGCATCACAGGAGCCCTCGTCGAGGAAGGTGCAAGGGTCTGGGATCTGCAAAGGTTTACTTTCGAAGGAAAATTTCAAATTCTGCCCTCTTGGACATTCCAATTTCGACCACGCTCGGAATGGAACCCCGCAGTTGACTCCGCGCAGAGATGCACATCGCCTGGCCCGTTTGTCCCTGAACCAGTCGGGCCTGATCCTCCCAGGCCACGCTTGGAACATAGCCTGACCATATTCTGGCCGGGGCTGACCGTAGTCTGGTCCCTTCAGATACCGCCATTTCGTATATCTAATTGGCAACAACGCTTGAAACCAGGATTTAGGCCAAGAGCCATCCCAGGCTAGTATTCTTGGTCATACTTCGTAGCCCAGATCAGGAAGGTCGGCTAAACGACGTCAGGCTATGATCGGAGTCCTCGCGAGTCTTCAAGTGCTTGCTGCCAACTCGCCATAAAACGTGAAGACGGTTTGAAATACCATAACCTTGGAGATTTCTTGTCCTCATCATCTCCTCACTTGTCTTGTCGCATCTCTCTTGGGTTCTCTTGGGATCGCATGACTATTGAACTCCGAGACCCGCATCGCCAAGTCCGAACTCCGTTCTGAGTGCCATACTACATGAAAAGGTAGCATTCCAACTCACCCCTCATCTAGATCTATTCTTGGAAAAGTCTCACCGACAAATTAAACAGCCTATCCATCAAAAGTTCACTACAGCATGGATCATAAGCCATTCAAGCAGAACGCCTGCTCCGGCCACCATGACTGCTGCGATGAAGGACCTGGATCGAATACCGTACCTCAGCATACCAGCACTTGCAGGTCCGGCACGGAGGGCAACTGCTGTGAGCCAGGGGCCCAGGGGCAGTGTGACGGTAAGATGAAGCTCCCGTCCGCATTAGTGGTGGTATAACACTGACATTCCTCTAGAGAATTGCCTGAGAGCTATTGCTGCAATTGAGTGTGAAGAAAGTTGCAGCTCAGAAGACGACCTAAAAGGTATGCCGATTTCCCATCGAGCGTATACTGCTCCATTTGGTACAATCAACTTATTAGATAACGCAGATTGCTGCACTGAAAACACGTCTGTCTCGCACCACAAGCATCATGACCATCATGAGAAGGGTGAAGCCTGTGGCAATCATCTTCGTGCAGCCTTTGAGAAATACGCCTCCCTCCTTGACGATGCCCGCTGCCTTTGTCGAAGCGTCCTTGGAAACCGGTCATTCAAGTGTTGCGCCTCGAAAGCCCACAAAATCCATGGAGATGCTCATATCGCAAGCCGACTCTGTCGCGGCCCACCAAAATGCAGCCAAAGCCGCAAAGGAAGTGTTGACAAATGCTGCATCGAAGTAGCGGAGGTCGATAGATCTCACGTCGAGGGGTGCGGTAAAGAGATTGCTCATCACTCGAATCCACCGGAAGGGAGTTCTTGCGGTGGAGACTCCCGTTGCGGCAAAGCGGACTATCCATCCACGGCCACGCATGTCAAAGATATCACGGCCGACATCGAGAAAGGAACAACTCGTGAGCATGTTTCCATCACTGCTGAAGGCATGACCTGCTCCGGCTGCGGAAACAAGCTTCAGCGAAGCCTCGAGTCTCTTCCCGGCGTGAACAACGTCTCAGTCAACTTCATTATGAAGCGTGCGGACTTCGAGATCGACCCATCACTCACTAACGCAGCTAACACCATCACCAAAACCCAACAAATGACCGGCTTCTCCCTCTCCAAAATCTCCACCACAGACCACCACCTCGAGTTCCTCACCACCGCCGCCTCCGCCCGCATCCTCGCCGCCAAAACCCTCCCCGGCGTCACCAGCATCACCCCACTCAAGTCCTCCGTCCTCATCGCCTACAACCCCACCCACACCGGCGCCCGCACGCTCGCCACCTCCATCAGCAACCTAACCACCGGCCTCGCCCCCCCGCCCACCACCACCGACCCCGCCACCTCCACCCACCGCGCCACCTTCCGCGCCCTCACCCTCAAAACCCTCGCCGCCGCCACCCTCACCATCCCCATCGTCATCCTCGCCTGGTCCCCGCACCTCGCCCCACAACGCACCCGCGACCCCGTCTCCCTCGCGCTGGCGACATGCGTGCAGGCGATCGCGGTGCGCGAGTTCTACGCGCCGGCGCTGCGCAGCCTGGCGCGGCGCCGCGCGCTCGAGATGGACGCGCTGGTCGTCGTCAGCGTCAGCGCGGCGTACGCGTACTCGGTCGTCGCGTTCGCGTGCGCGGCGGCCGGCCGCGCGCTCGCGACGGAGCCGTTCTTCGAGACGGGCGCGCTGCTGGTCGCGCTGATACTGCTGGGGCGGCTGGTCGGGGCGTGGGCGCGGGTGCGGGCTGTCGCGGCGGTGTCGGTGAGGGGCGGGCAGGCGAGGGTGGCGGTTGTCGTGGAGGAGGGGGTGGAGCGGGAGGTGGATGCGAGGTTGTTGCAGTATGGGGATGTGTTTAGGGTGGCGCCGCATACGAAGGTGCCGACGGATGGGGCGGTGGTGGGCGGGGTGAGCGAGGTGGATGAGAGTATGGTGACGGGCGAGACGCTGCCGGTGGCGAAGGGTCCTGGGAGTGCGGTGGTTGCTGGGACGGTGAATGGGGAGGGGGCGTTGACGGTGCGGTTGGGGAGGCTGCCGGGTAGCAATACGGTGACGGATATTGCGGAGTTGGTGGAGGATGCGCTCAAGACGAAGCCGAGGGTTCAGGAGATCGCGGATAGGGTGGCAGGGTGGTTCGTTTGGGTGGTGGTGGGCGTGGCGGCGGTGGTGTTGTGCGTGTGGGTGGCGGTTGCGTTGCGGGTCAGGAACGAGTCCGGTGCGAAGGTAGCGGATACGGCGCTCAGCTACTGCATTGCTGTACTGGCCGTATCCTGCCCTTGTGCGCTTGGGCTGGCCGTCCCAATGGTGTTGGTTATCGCGGGTGGAGTTGCCGCGCGTGGAGGAGTTGTCATCAAATCCGCGCAGTCGGTCGAGAGGGCCCGCAAAATCACTGACGTCGTCTTCGACAAGACTGGCACCCTGACCATGCAGGAGCTCAACGTCGTCACAGAAGAGGGGCTGGTCGAAGACCACTTTGAGTCCGCCTCTCTGGCCAGAGCTCTCGTGTCGGGCAACAACCACCCCGTCTCCGCCGCCGTGGCCAAGCACCTGGAGACCCAGGACCTCGACCCGCCCGACCTCGAAAACAGCCGCGCCATCCCTGGCTCCGGCATCACAGCCGTCTGGAACGGCTTCGAAATCCGCGCCGGCAACGCGCGGTGGGCGCGCTCGGAGGACCATCCAACCGTGCGTCGTCTCACCAGCGAAGGCATGACGGTCCTCTGCGTTACGAAGGCCGGTGAGCTCGCCGTCGTCTACGGTCTGAAAAGCGTACTCCGCCCCGAGGCCGTCGCCGTTGTTGATAAACTCCGCGGCAAGAACATCGCCGTCCACCTCGTCAGCGGCGACGAGCGCAAGGCTGTCGAGGCCGTCCGTGCCGCCGTTGGCATTCCGCCTGGGAACACCGTCTCACGCCAGACACCTGCCGAGAAGCGCGTCTATGTCCGCCGGCTGATGGACGATGGGAAGGTCACGCTGTTCTGCGGCGACGGCACCAATGACGCTGTCGCTATTGCGCAGGCTGATGTAGGCGTGCAGGTGGGGTCGTCGTCCGATGTCAGTCGGGCCACTGCGGACGTGATCTTGCTCTCCGGTCTGGAGGGTATCATGTTCTTGCTCGATGTGTCGGCTGCCTCGTTCCACCGTATTGTTTTCAATTTCGTTTGGTCTGCTGTGTACAATGTTTTTGCTATCTTACTGGCTGCTGGCGCGTTTGTGAAGGTCAGGATCCCGCCGGCCTATGCGGGCCTGGGGGAGCTGGTGAGTGTGCTGCCTGTTATCTTTGCTGCTTTTACGATGTCTGGGATGAAGCGGCGGGAGTGAGGTCATAGTATCGAGTTTGCGAGTCTAGAAAAATCAATGAAGCAGCCGGTGTCAACAGAGTAGAGCTTGTTGCACTCGGCGAGGTTCGGCACACATACTCTTCTCAGGATCTTAAGCGGCACTACCACTTAGCAATATGTAGCAAAACGAATGATGAGATGATTGATTGATCTGGAGAAGTGTCACTATTGAATTGTGGCCATTTTCTCCAAGCTGAGTGTATGGCTGACTACTTCTTGCCACCCGCAGGTGATTTCCGTCTTCCTGAATGTTGTGAGAGTAGCTGGACTACTTCTTTACAGTCGTTCTTCCGAGCAATATCAATCGCTGTCAAGCCGTTCTCGTTTTGAATATGCAAGTCGACCGATGCGCCCAGAAGTGTCCGACACGCTTCTAAATCTACCATCTCTCTATCACATAATATATGCAACGGTGTATCTCCCCCGATATCCTGCGTGGTAGCATCTGCTCCATACTTGAGCAACTCTTCTAACATGCTTTTGTCAGCCTTCTGAGCTGCAATATGGAGCGGTGATTTTCCAATTAAATTTATCTCGTTGACAAAAGACTTCGCTGTATGCTTATCTGCACATTCTAGAACGACTTGTAGCAAATTTGTGTCAGAATGAGCGGCAATGCGATGAGCCACTGTTTCCAGCCATTCATCCTCGATGCTGTAGAACTCAAGAGGCGCATACTTCACAAGGAGAGAGAGAACCCCTTTGTAACCTCGATCCACTGCCTCCAAAACGGACTCCTCGAAGCCTTCCGAGATAGTCTCGAAGAGAACATATGAACTTTCGTCCAACTCTGTCAGGATTACTCTTGCCCAGGAGGCAAGGTTCTTGCTTGACGCGAAGTACAACAATGACTCGGTTCTTCGAATGCCTTCTTTGAGGCAAGCCCAGCGGCTCCAAGTATCGGACTCTTGTAGTTTCCGTATGAGGCTGGTAGGGTCAGTCTCAAATTCCTCCGCCCGTACAGCATGAAAAACAAGCTTTTCCAAGCAGTAATGGAGGAGTGATGGGATATGAACTTGAACTGGCGCATCGCTTTTGATCGAACTGTTGGTCTTGGAAGAGGCTTCTTTAGAGTCGGTAAAGCGGAATGGCAAGTCTCTGAAACGGCGGGGTAACGCCATTCCAAGGTCGAGTGAGTTGTGCCGGCGATCCTCTGAAGCAGATGCATTCAAGTATAACGCTGTGAGACTCCTCGAATCGTAGGCCGATGAACTCTGTCGAGGGTTGTGTTCTTCAAGGGGTAGAAATTCATGGGAAGTAGCAGGCTCGAGCAGGTATCTCTCCATCAAGAACTCAGATCGGGATGCCGCCGTAATTGCGTCTGTTTCAAAGTGCATTGGGTCATTACCCCTCAGCTCTTTTAACAAATCTTCGCCCCTATGATTGGCGTAAGATGATGCCGAGGAACCAAAACTAGCATCGCTCAACCTCCTTTCGGGAATTTCAATTCCCTCCGTCCAGACTGGACTTTGACGTCGACAAGTAGCTTTCAATCGTGCTTTAACAAGAGCGTCAAGCTCAGTGACGTTGATGTAATCGAAGCATGTGCCCACAATCATGAGATGGCCTTCACCTAAATGAGCTTCGGGATTTTGTCCGGCGTGAGTCTGAGAGTTTTGGTGCATGTTCGAGAAGCCTTTCCCGGTCTGGAAAAATAAACGAACTGATTCATGTATGAATTTGACAGTCTTAACACCCTCTTGTTCCAGATCCATGGAGCCTGCTCCAGCACAGATAGATGTTGATTCTGGTAAATCCACCGATTGTCCTATAGCCGGCACGGAATATGTCTTGAGCTCAACAAGGCCTTTCGAAAGGTACCGAATCGTCTTTTCAAACTGTTCGTCGTTCTCGATTTAATAGTCGGACTTTTTCCATCCAACCAGTGATTTGGGCGACGGGGCAGTTATCATGGCGAAAACGTCGTACCACTCGGGAACCGTCAACGGCCTTGCTGCCAGGAGAATCCATTGAAAAAATTTGGATGCGATCTGAACATCCTGAGGGGGTAGATTCCCCAATATTTGAGAGAATAATGGCTCCAATTGCCTTGGAATCGATTCAAGACAGGTTTCCAAGTATTCAATACCCTTTTCTCGGTTGTGGTGGTCTAAAATCTCATTTACCACGAGATTTACCCAGACCCTCAGATCTCCGGATAATGGATTCTTGTAAGCCAGACCATCTGTTATGGTCGTTCTCTTTAACCTGATTGCCGCAGTCCATGAAGCGCTGTCGTACGAAGTGTGCGATATCGAAGTCGTTGAGCTCGTCGACGACTAGCTCAATGCAAGTTCCAACCGTGATCTGGGAGTAAATTCTGCTGGAGAAGCAAATTTTGAGGTTTACGCCGGCATGAAAGGCCCCTTTAGTCAACTCAATCAGGTAGATAGCTATGTCCCGGGGGCCGTTCTCCGTACATTCATCAAGACTGTCGATGGATATAGTTGTCTGGCCTTTGAATGGCGACTCAAACAAAGATGAAAGGATTGATCTGAGATCCGCTTCCTGCCAGGTTTCGTGTCTCCCCTTGTCGAGTTCATCAGCAAGTTTGGCGGCCTGTGTAGGGAAATGTGGCAGTAGCTGGAATATGAGGGATCGGAAGAGACCAATGGGACTCTTTTGAAGTTCGTTTCCACTTGCATCGAAGAAAAAGCTTGCCACGCGGTGAGGCGTCTCAGAACCTGACTCCTCGACACACTTCACAGTATTTCTCATCAGTGTTGATTTGCCAGAACCGGGTTTGCCTTTGATCCAAAGGAGACCACTATTTTCGTTGAGATTTCGGCGGTTACACCATGTACGGTATTTTTCGTGTTTGAAGAGCCACTCGCACGTGCCTCTCATGGGTGCATGGATTGTTTGCTCTCGTGTGAACATTCCACTGAAGTGTAGAACTCTTAGTTGGTCTAATATATAAAGATTAGCACATTTGAAATAGTTGGAAGGTGGATATATCACTATACTTTTGGTGTCCACGCTGATTTCTTGAGTGCTTTCTGGTTCGTGTTTGTCGTTTCTTTCTTTCTCTAAGAATACTCAGCATCTTCTCTCCAAAAACTGGAGCTAATTCTAGATGTACGATGATCCTCTGTCTCCTTAAGGACGCCTTTGTATATTTGCGCCATAGCTCCTTCAACAATGCGATAGTTGGCGTCCTTCGAGCCTCCGTAAAATTTGCACATCTGGATATGATCGGCCCCGAGCGTTTGTGTTCGTTCCTTCGGATTTCCGATAGACGCAGAATCTTGTGGTACAATCTGAAAGCGAAAAGGAATAAGCGTAATCAGCATTTTGTTCGATGAAAAAATCAACTGATCTTGAACTATCAACAGGGTATCCTTACCAGTTCATTCAATTTACCGAAGTTGATGCTTATGAGGGGTTTCGACTCTTGGAAGGTTTTGACGATAAACCCATGTGAATCCCAAATTCCTACGAAAGCTTCATGACAACTTCTCAATTCGTCGTTCTTCAGCCCTAGGGAGTCCAGAATTGCACGGTTGGTGTCAATCAGGAGGGCGCTTGCTATCTTTCGAACCATCTCTTCAAGACCAGACCACTCAGCGCAGCCTCGATGCGGACTGCCAAAAAAGACAACAGCTGCTGTAGATCTGACAAGCTCTATGAGCCCAGGCTGCATACCCCTCATAGCGTATGAGAGGGCCTAGGATATGCCTGAGGTGTAAGCAGCTTTCTTTTCCGCTCTGAGGGGGTTTCCCCTTTTTCTTTGGGGTCAAGGAATTGCCTTACCTCCTTAATGATGATGCCGCCAAGAGAATGGGCTACAAAAACTAGTGGCCTAGCAGAATCTACGTCGCCTCTTTCGGATTCCAGTCCAATGATCAGATTCCTTCCATGGGAGAATATGGTGCCCTTGTCCGTCCGGGCACCTGGACCTTTTACTGGATGGCTATCGTAGCCCCAGGTCAAGATTCTTGCCTTCGGTAATTGTTTAGGCAGCAAATGGCCTGGCCAAAAAACAGTCTCTGCCCCATACACTGTTCCCCCGTCTGGTCCTATCGCATCATTTGCAGTTGTGCTAGCCTCGCCGAGACCACTGGTCTGTGATCAAACAGTTGCCCCAGAACGTAGTCCAACCTTGTGTAAAACTCTTCTCAGATATGATCTTTGTTTTCGGGACCGATAGAAGTCGTGCGGACGCGAATCGTTCGAGCAATCTTTTCTCGCGCTTGGGTCTGGGTTCCAAGCCCAAGTTCTGTAAGGATGGCCCCCCAAGCCGTGAACGAAGACAACACTAATCAAATTAGTCAACAAGGATTCAAAAATTGTATCATCAAGGGTCGACATTACTCTACAACTGGGTCGCAGTCTTCAGGCATATATACAACTGAGAAGCCTATGTCATTAACATCGTCTCCGCTCATCTTCAACCTTGGAGATCGTCAGTCGGAGGTAGCCTAAACGGGTTTCTTCATGAGCATGAAAAAAGATAATATCAAAATAAAAATCTTTGTTGAATGATCAGAATGGATGTTGACTGAGGAGAGCGCGAAGAAGCTCGCTCGAAAGAATGCGAAGGAGAGCAAGGCTGAATACCGGTGAGAGTTTCAGGCAGAATCCTCACCCAACTCTGCATGAAGAGTGGGGTTAGCTGATGAATCAGCCGGGCTGAGGTGATTTTCTGCAGCGTGATAAATTAAGCCTTATGCATCTCGGGATCTTGGCGTTGCTGTTACACAAAAAATCAAGTTCTCGTGGTTAGCCAGCTACAGCCTTACCGCTGATTGGTCTACATACTGGAGGATCCTGTTGCCTTGTCATAGCACAGCCTCGGGAACTGTGCAAATCTTGTATACCAGTAAGTCAAGTAGGGGGCGGTATCACAGTTGGTCGCAAATGAAATGGACTTGTGTTTCGCTTGTAGATAGTCAAGACATTCGTCCGGGTATAGAAACACTTGAATTTAATTATGGAAGCTATCTGGAGAAATATTTGAAGGAGTTATAAAAACAGCCTTTTTTACTGAATAATCGACGCGTGCTACCGGCTGGAGCACCTTTGTCTATACTATGATTTCTTTCGCGGCCCGCTGTATCGTCAGAAACGGTGGTTTAACATAATCCTGAGCCAAATGTACGAAACCTTTAGGGAGAATCAAATGAGCGAAAGGAAACCCGCAGGTCTAAAATGACACCCGATAGACGGAGCACTAAACTAGACGGAATAAGTGGAGCGGCTGACTGGGGGCCAAGATAACAAGAATGCCCCCACCCGCCAACGACACATCAGCCTCATTACCCCATCAGCCTTGCGGCTGAGTTGACATCTCTCCTCTCTCCCACAACCTGCTGTGATCTCTCGTGTACTCATTGCTTTGCCAACCAGAGCAACACACTACAAGTATACAGTGCAACTTCCGAACACTCGGGGTTGATTTTGAATGCGCTTGCACTCCTACGCCAGTTACATAAGGCAGTGGAGATCCCTGTTGGTTATGGATACCCTTCGTGGAATCGCTGATGCATTACTGTTGAGAAACAGATCAAGTGAGGATCCGAAAGGTATGTCAGCGTGGCCCCTACCATCTTTGTTGCCATCTACTGGTTATCTCCATCCAGACATGTACTCAAGCATTAATAAGCAAGCAGGCCAAGAACAGCAAACTGGCAAGGTCTTCAGACTCAAAGGCCATGGGGTGCGCAATGACATCATTGAGACATTGCGAAACTCGTTTGGCTGGAGCAGCCGTGTAGATATCACCATTCGTTCTTACGCTGAGAATCCTTACCGTCCATACAACAATCCTCCTTTCAGATTTGGTCACCCGCCGTGGGCTCGAGCAAATTTCACCGCAATATTGGAATTTTCTCCACTTCCAAAGATATTTTGGGACGACAAAGGTAAAGGTGAATGGGACTTGGCAGCGCAGAGCGGTCGGAAAAGACCTACCCAGCAAGGCCGCTGGATCCTTGACACGCACTTCATGGGATTCACACCAGTCCACCCAAAAGGCGAGGAATTGAACCCTAAAATGGAGTAAGTACATCCGACGCCCTACGTCTGGCAGCGATATTGACCAGCTCATCAGCCTCATCGCCATATCAGGCTTGAACGGTCATGCCTTCGGATCTTTCAAGAAAAGAGGAGGCTCGTTCATGTGGCTCCTAGATGCTCTGCCGCGAGACCTGACGGGAGTCCGCGTACTCATCTACGGCTACGACACGCAGCTGACAGGCAGCAAATCTTTCCAGAACATCAACGACCTGGGCACCAAATTCCGGACAGACCTGAAAGTTGTCAGAGGAGAGGTATGACACCAGCACGCGCTTAAACGCATCTCGAAGACGACACTTCTCCACAGGCACCTCACCAACACGCCGCAGGAAAAACGGCCCCTCGTAATCCTCGGCCACAGCCTCGGAGGCATCGTCGCCAAGCAGGTCCGCAGCGCCCCTGCCCTCCCCACCAGCACCCCCCTCTAACCCCCCGCACCAGGCCATCATCCAGATGCCCTCCGGCGACCCCTTCGACCAAGCCAACCTCAAGTCCATCCGCGGGCTCCTCCTCTTCGGCGTGCCGAACCGCGGCATGGCGACCGAGAGCCTGCTCCCGATGGTCGAGGGGCAGCCGAACAGGCCGCTGGTCGACGCGCTCGACGAGGGCAACGGGACGCTGCGGGCCCAGGCGGAGACGTTCCCGGCCGCGTTCGCCTTCCCGGACTCCGAGATCGTCTCGTTCTACGAGACGTCGCAGTCGCCGACCGCGCAGCAGGTACGTCGGAAAGCTCCCACCAAAGAGCGAAAAGGTATTTGAATGTTCTAAATTTTTTTTCTTTAAACAAGGTGGATGGAGTCTGGCGTATGACGGGGGAGCCGGCGGTGCTGGTTGATCGCGACTCCGCAACGTACAGTCGGGAGTGGGAGCTGGGAGACAGATACGTCTACCCGGTTAATCAGACCCACTCCAACATGGTGAAATTCAATGGCTTTGATGACGACACATACCGGGTGGTCGTGTATCACTTGAAGAGTTTCAAAGAGAATGCTGGCAGGATCGTGGGCGGAAGATTCATGGACGTGGCGTAGGGCACGTTTTACATTCCACTTTGCTAAATAATGAATCACACATACAAATATCAATACAATTCTCCAGTCAAACCACACCCCCACCACATCTCCACCATCATACAAGTAAAAAGAGTAGAAATGTATGGTATCAACTATACTCATGAAGCCAAAGCACTCTCAGAACGCCAACGCTATGCAGCACAAACCCCACCCGCGAACCTCCCTCAAACCTCCCTCCCTCTATATGCCGCACAGACAATAATACACTTTTTCAACGAGAAAACCCCCTGAGTAGCGAGATCCGCCACGCCAATCCTGGCACGGCGTATGTACGATGAGATGAGATGAGATGAGCCGACCTCCCGTGCTCCCGACAAGCAATAAATCAGCCCGACGGAGCCGGGCCACCGCTCCCAGGCGACCCGTCGCTCGAGCCGTGGGAGCCCGACGAAGCGTGCTGATGGCTCGCATGGCCGTGGCCATGGTGATGCAAGGCGCTCGCGCTCGCGTTCCGCGACGCCTGCCTCGCCGCATGCACCTCTGCGTGCACGCCCTGCGCCTGCGCCGCGTGCAGCTCGCGCAGCCTCTTCAGCTTGTCCGCGCGCTTCTCGCTCGCGGCAGCGCCCAGGCCCGCATTTGCGGCGGCCGCCGCGCCGACCGGCGGCACGCGAGGCGTGACGGGAGAGGCAGGGTTGCCCAGCAGCGCCTGCGGTCCGATCTCGCGCCAGGAGCTGCGGCGGGCGCCGTGCTCGCCCCACATGGAGACGCGCTGGACGCGGCGCAGCTTGCCCAGGCCGACAGTCGTGGTCAGAAGCGTGAAGATGGCGCACCAGATGCTGACGCCCCAGAAGCCGAGATCTGACTCTTCAATGAAGTTCTTCAGGTTCATGCCGTACAGGGCGGCCACGAAGGTGCCGGCTGCGAGGCCGACGGTCCAGACGGAGAATTTGAGGTCCAGGAGCATGAGCGAGTTGCGGTTGGCGTCGAGAATGGCTTTAACGCTGTGGATTGAAGTTAGCTGGTGGATGAGCAGGGCGGATGTGGAGAGTGCTTACATTTCCTCGGTATTGCGGATGTTCGAGACTAAGTTCTCTGCGGCTTGCACGATTTCGTCTGCGACCTTGTGGTAACTCTCTAGCAGCAACTCGACTTCGGCATGGTCGTTCTCTCCGCGGCCATCGCCTGACGACTTTTCAGAGAGGTACATAGCTGCAAGATCGTCATCAGCCTCGAGAAGCTCGTCCAAAGCGTCCCGCACAAGACGCGCTTGCTGCTCGAATGAACCCAGTTTCTTGGAGTATACCAGCAGGTACCTCAGCTTGTCGCGGTCGATATCCTCCTCCAGCTCTCGCAGCACACGTACGACGGGTTCGCGAACGCCTTCGAATTCGCTTTCCAGACCAGTGGTCACGCTGAGGAGGACGGCCTCCAGAGCACGGAATTCGTAGGGCAGAGATCCGTTCTGACGCAGATCCTTCTGCCTCAACCGGCCCTCCAGGTCGTACATGAAAAGCGATTGCGCATATGAGTTTGTAGTACCGTAGGCATCGAAGACCAAAACGCGGTTGTGCTTGATCAGCACGCGAAGGTGGAGCAGGTTGAGCAGGATTGCAGATGGACGGACGAGGATGTGCGGCAGCATGGCAGAATCGATCTTGCGCAGGTCTCGCGGTAGCAGGCCGTACTACTAGAGGTTAGCAATTCCAGTTCCTGGCCACCACATTGCTGTCGATTCCCGACGCACCTTGGCAATCAACTCGCTCTTCCTGAATTCGCTGTTCACGAGCGTGATGTTCCCATTATCGTCAAACTCGGTACAGCGAATGCGCGGCTCATTGATCGGCCGCGTCACTCGCCCCAAGTTTCCACCCTCGTCCTGCGCATAGTTGTCGGCATGGCGCGGTGGTAGATCGTTTGGCTGCAATGGGCCTGCGCCGGACTTGCGCGTTCCTCTCTTCCAGAAGGGCAGGCCAAGGAACGGAGCCGGGCGTGTGCTCGAGAATGTCCGGCGTGATACGAGAGGGATGAGAGCATGGTTTCGGGGGAGAAAAGGCGTCGGGTCCGGCGAGGACGTAAAAGTGCCGATCGCGGCGGTCGACGGACGAGGAATCACAGCGTGGAGGCTGCGTGCAAGGTCCTCATGGGAAACGACGGCCAATTGCGCCGGACGCGCCGGAGATTTTCTGGGGGGTGCTGCGGATAGGGAGGAACTCTGCCGTGGGCGCGAAAGGGTAGCGCAGCGTGGCGGCGGAAAAGCAGTGCAGCTGGGTTGGCGCAGGGCAGACTGGGCCCTCAGGAAGCGCAGCAGGGAAGGCGAAGGAGCAGTCGCATGGCGAAGAGATATCGGCGGCATATCTCTGTGTGAACTGCGTGTCACCCAGTAGCCATGCGCGTCGAGGTTGGACGGGCGCGCGGTGGGATCGGAGGTGCGGTGCTCGAGAGAAAATCGCGACAGCGGAAGCTCAACTGCGGCCATGACGATTTGCACTATGTCCGTGCGCCGCCGTCACGTGCGGCATCACCGGGCAGCTGTCTCGCACTTGATGTCGTCACTGGACCAGCAGTCTGGCATGCGATTTGAGTTTGTGCAAGTGATCTGAAATACCCCACGCGCCGTAGGTACTGCATCTTGTTCGAATAAGATGAACTCCAAATCTGGCCTATGAAGCCGGGTATTTTGGATCGTAACGCCGTAGAAACCTTCCCTTTCACCATTTTTAGACCATTTCTTCTATGCAAACACTGATCTCAAGTGCTTCTTCAAGGCGCGTGAGTCTCCACTGCAGCCCACTCCTCCCTCTTAGAAGCACTCGCTCTAAGCTGGTCCATCAGCCAGCGGCCCTTCTCCCCGTTGCGTTCAGCCCAGTTCCACAACATGGGATCAAAGTATTCGATCCCCCTTCGCAAGCTCCATGTGAGCAGGTCTCCCACAAATTCCTGGTTACAGGCGCCGTCGATGACTGCACGGCGGAGCAACTTCTGCGGAAGCGGGACCTTCGATGTGATAGCGATGCAGATGAGCCATTGGGCGACGTCAATGTATGAGCTGTTTCTCGCAAGGCTCATCAGTTCCTCGATGAGCGTTTCTGGCGAGGTCGAGCTTTCATGGTCGATGCCAAGATTTTGAACGAAGAGGAACCGTAAGAACATATGCTTTTCGCTGGTCCACGGACCCCTGAGGAGCCTCTCCGGTATGAAGGCTTGCTCGCGAAACAGCAAGAATGGAGGAATATCACCCCGAATCGCGATTGCGAGATTGAAGCGGTCCAATGCATCGAATGCAGGGTCGCGCCGTAAGATTTCGTCCAAGTGCAAGTCGGGGTCCTGCTCCTCAAGCCACGGCCAAGCGGCGAGCGCCTTGCATGCCTTCGCCGCGTACCGTTTGTAGAAATGCCAGTCGAAGAAGCGGCGCGCGAGCAGCTGGTTCTGCAGCTCCACGACTTCCTCCTCGCACATCCAGTCGGCTCGGTTCGGGAACAGGGCGCGGAAGGCGAACTCCATCTTGATGTGGTCGCTGTTGAGCTTGTGCAGGAGCTCTAGGCTTGCGACCGGCAGATCCATGTTCATGCTCTCGAGGAATATTTCCTGCAAGACCTCAGCCGGCATCCGCTCCAGCGGCGCCAGCTTCCTGCCATACGACTTCCTCCGCTTCTTCTTGGATGGTGTTTCTGTGCTGGCGGACTGAGTCTGCGAGACACGGTAGTTTTCGGGCCATGGAAGCTTCGTGTTCCATTTCGAGGGCTGGGGAAGGCCTGGAGGAGGTGGCGGCAGTGGCTTGCTGGGAGGTCTTCCCGGGCGCCTCTTCGGACCGTTGGGGGCAGGATCCACCGGCGGCCTCCTCTTGCCGCGGATCCTGGCGGGCGTGAGGCTCATGGTGCGGGGGGAGCTCTGGTGCGGGCGCTGCGGCGGTGACGTTAGGAACAGGAAGTCGCGGGGTTAAGCGCGGAGTTTTGGCAGCGGGAATTTTTCTGGCCGCCTGGTGCACCGGAAGGTTTGCCGACCCCGCGCCCGAGGTCGTGCTGTGCTTGCAAGACGGCTGCCAGGTGGCAGACTGAAAGGGAGACAGCAATGGAAAGTTGATCTAGATCATGGGCGTGTTTTGGGATATCGGGCTCCGCGGGCTGTTGCTTGTGTGACTCTCGATCCAGGCCGGCCACGACTTTCCGCGCCCACATCCGCCGGCACGCTGACTCTTCCCGGCTCATCCACCAAACTCGTCTCGCAGTCATCGCACCACCCGGCATATCCTGCCAGACAACCACCTTCTTCCTATCCACTGACCACATGGCAATTTAACTATGGCCAGCAGCCATCCGAGAAAGAGCATGGAAGATCCAAAGGAAGCCCCAGGCGAGGCCACTGCCCAACAGACGAAGGTCTTCCAACCTCGCGATCTATCACAGCATCCTCCAATATTTTCTCTCCCAGACGAGAAATGGACCTCCATGTTCGAGACACCATGCTCATTCGAGCCGGAGTACTACCAGCGCGTGATGTTAAATCTCATTCGCCACCCAGAAATTTCCTCAACATACCTCTTCCGCGCCGAAATATTTTACGACAGCTTCAACGATCCCGAGCAGAAATTTGTCAAGCACATCAAAGCAGAATACCAGCCTCGTCCTTGCCATGTGCCCGGTTATGAATTGCAACAGACTATTGTCCGGCGCATGATCCCGCGGAACCCCCAGCGCGATAATCCACTGGTTCAGACGTGCCACATCTTGAAGAGCAGGGAAGAAGAGTCTAGCGCTGAGAGGAATCTCGTGATATACATCCCCCATGTTCAGTCTGCAGAAGATGTCCCTTTCTACCATCCGACCGTTGCTGCTCTTGCATTCTTACACACCTGGCCAGCAAAAACCGCAGATGCCGACATACCTCAAAGTCCGGCCGGACTTGGAACCTTCTCCATCCATTACCATCTCTTTCCGTCCCATCCTCTAGACAACCGTCTGACGCGAACCGCACTCAGCCTCCTCACACTCATCAATAAACACAGCCTAGGCCAAAAAGCGGGCTACACAAAACGCGTGCACCACGACCAAATCATCCCGCAAGCCCGCTTCCAAGACACATACACTCGCTTAAAAACAAAGTACGCCAAATCCCTCATCGACAACTGGGTCGAGCAGACACCCCCCGGCAAGCACGTCTTCGAAGACCTCGGCATCGCCGCCTTCCTCCTCGAGCTCTGGCAAGACATGTACGCCGCGCCCACCGCCCCCACCCCCTCCCCCACCGCCGCCAAACCGCCCTTCCCCGGCTTCGTCGACATCGGCTGCGGCAACGGGCTCCTCGTGCACATCCTCCGGCACGAAGGCTACGCCGGCTGGGGCTTCGACGCGCGCCGCCGCAAGACGTGGTCGACCTTCCCGACGACCACGCAGGCGCACCTCAAAGAGCTCGTCCTGGTCCCGGCGCCCTTCGGCCAGGGGCCCCTTGACGCCGCCGCCGGCCCAGCCTTCCACGCCGGCATCTTCCCCGCCGGCACCTTCGTCGTGTCGAACCACGCGGACGAGCTGACGCCGTGGACGCCGCTGCTGGCGGCGCTGTCGCGCTCGCCCTGGCTCGCCATCCCCTGCTGCAGCCACAACCTCGCCGGCGCCAGGTTCCGCGCCCGGGTGCAGGCGGGCGGCAAGACGGGCGACCTGGCGGCGGGGCGCGCGAAGGGCCAGCAGCCGTCGGCGTACGCGACGCTGTGCGACTGGGTGGCGCGGCTGGGCGCGGACGTGGGGTTTGTGGTCGAGAGGGAGATGTTGCGGATTCCGTCGACGAGGAACGCGGGGATTTTGGGGAGGGGGTGGAGGGGGGAGGAGGAGGGTGCGGAGGGGAGGATGGAGGAGAGGATGGAGGTGGTGAGGAGGTTACTGGTTAGGGAGATGGGGGGGAGTGAGGATGGGGAGGGCGAGGGCGGGGTGGAGGCGGTGGGGAGAGAGTGGGTTGACAGGGCGGGGAAGCTGGTTAGGGGGCAAGGGGGTGGGCATTGAGGGACGCTGGTTTGAGCGTGGTGGGAAGGTGAGGGTGGATGGTAGGGCGTGGAGGTGGTAGCTGGGCGGTGGGACGGTGGATAGTGGGGTGAAGAGGGCTGGGTGGTTGGGCGGCCAGTTGGCAGATGCGGTCCGGCGTAGATCTCCCGACTGACGGGTTTACCCATGGCATTAAGGGCTCGGATTATAGGTCTCCGACTGGCTTACAGTTCGGTTAGGCGAGTAGATGATGTAGATGTGCATGTTCCGGGTCGTGGTGGGTGGCTGCCTCGCGTGTAGATCTGGAACGGGCAGAAGGCCGCCGTGAACGATGACGGGACGGTGGTGCCCAAGAGGAGTTTAAAATGCAGATCTGAGGTTGAAATCTATGGTCGGCAAAGATTTCCGCATATGCAGGGAATAAGGCATGCCGACTCCAAACTCACTGGGAAGCGGCTCCCTCACCTCCGCGAGGCGTTCTCCTCCTTGACGTCGGATTTGACACTTGGCATATATCCGAAAACTAAGGCTTCAAGATGGACTTCACCGGCATTCGGTATGCAAGCCACCCTGCATGGTGTTCTCAAAATGGTGGTAAGTGGAATGACCAATGATGAAGACGGCCTTCGCGGTGTAGAAAGTGATCACCATTTTAGCGGGGCCGTTCCTTTCCCTGGCACAGAAAGTGCACAGCCAGACACCGGCCAATGTTCCTTCCAGTTTCCAGTGATACTATTTGTGGATTACTCCTTTAATCGGGTTTGCTGCAATAACTCTCTATCTGAAGTTGCAAAGCACCGTCGAAGCAACGAAGCTCTTGTCAATAAACGACGAATTCAGACATGGAATACAAGATTCAGCGGGGTTCACGAGGCTCTACATCACCATATACGTGATCAAACGACGTGTTCCAAAGCTGCCAAGTATCAGGCGGAATGGAATTGCCCTTTTGGGTCCAATAATGCGGTGAAGGTGGTGGAAGGCGCACGGACTTGGAGATTGGGTTCAAACACCGACCAAGGAACGATCCACTCACTTAGCGTCAGAAACGTCGCTTGACGCGTTTGGGGAATAAAAAGAAAATGGCAGCCTGATTCTGCTACATCCTTTCGCTTGAAGCTTGAGCAAACAGCTGGAATTAGGAACGCGGCTCTAGCGCTTTCTGCGTGATTTGTTGTACAACGCATACGAAAGCAGCATATTTACACTCGCAAGACGAAGGAACGCGGTATAATTGGCTAGGGAATGTCATTTTCCGTCATCTTGAATGCTTGAACGTGTGATAAAATGCTCTTCGCTTGCAATCTTTGGAAGTGATAAGCCGCGAATATTACGCAACTTCAGCCCGTCTTATTTCCATCCCGGACGTTCCAGCTTCTTCGCCACTTAAGTCATGGATTGTACCACGTCAGAGACAGCAGCCGCAGACGGAAGTCTTATACGGGCCTTGGCTTAGTAGCCTCAAATGCCGAAGACCGTCCATTTCCGGTAAAGGTTATCCGCGCAACCTCAGGTGGAACGTGCTTGACCCCTGCACGTACCCCGGGTGGTGGTCTGATTTTTCCCAAACACTTGGTTACGAGGCTTGCAAGTTCAACGGCTAATGGCTATCCATCGCTCTGCTATTTTTCGAGAGATCGGAGATAGTTCCTGCACGGGTGATAGACTTGCCCAAAGAACCAGTAGATGCAAGAGCTGTACCGTTCACCGGATTATATGTAAGCAATTGCGGTGTACACTTCATAGCCGCAAGTTTGCATTCATAGCAGGAGAAAATTGGGCGCGGTAGATCCTCGCGGCGCAGCGAAAACTCGATGGGGTAATTCTATCAACGGAGAACGGACGATCAAAACTCCCCCATCTTTCTACGCATTGAAGTGCTTGACCCAACCTCCCGAAGAAACTTCCAAGATGCAAGATATATCCCGTAGCTACAAAACTGTGATGCATTGACGTCCAAACCAACCGCCCGAAATTCCCCCCCCCCCCCCCCACCCAAAAAAAAACAACGTTCCGTCGCGACAAGGGGTATGATAATTGCAAAGAAACCTCCCAACGCCTTTCCCCAAAAACCCACGTGACAAATGAGAACGCCCGGCCCGTCACTTTCCATTTTCAGCGCCGCGCTCAGTACCCAGCGGCCGCAAACTGCACCTCGGACGAGGCGCGCGACGACACCTGCGATGAGGCCTGCGAGGCCCTGGAGTCGTCCCTGTTCCCGATCTCCTCGTCCCTGCCGTGGGACTCGATGCGCACCTCGGTGGTCTTCATGACGGCGTTCTCCTCCATGGCAATGGTGGCCTCCTCGTCGTCCTCTGCGATCTTCGGGTTGGCGGAGCACGACACGGCGGCGGTGCCCTGCATGCCGCCGGACATGCCGGTGGCCTGCGGCAGGGGGCCCAGGCGGGTGGAGGCGCCGGTGCCGTAGACGTCGGCGGAGGGGGGGTCGTCCTGCTGCTGGTGCTTGCGGCGGGTGGCGGCGACCAGGCGGTTGAGGATGGCGAACTCGAGCTTGAGCTTGACGCTGTAGACGAAGGCCTTGTAGGTCGTCTGCACGCGGTAGTGGTCCGCGAACTGGGTGGCCAGCAGCGTGGCGTCCAGCGCGACCACGATGACGTTGACGTAGATGAGGTGGCGGCGGATGCCGTGCATGCGGCGGCCGGACGAGGTGGTGGCGGGCTTGAGGATCTTCCAGGTCTCGTAGATGTACAGGCCCGAGATGATGCACTCCTGGATGGAGAAGGCGGTCAGCTCGGTCTTCTCGTACGCGGTGTAGGCGGCGGCCATGGCGTCGGAGGTCTCGGCGAGGAAGATCAGCACCGAGGTCGGGGTGTGGAAGAGCACGGCGTTGGTGATGATCATGTAGAAGACCCAGCGCAGCTTGCGGGCGTCGCGCACCACCATGTGCAGGCGCGAGTACAGCGCCAGCGACTGGCAGCTGATCATCGGCACCCAGCCGGCGATCACGAAGGCCAGGCCGATCCAGCCGGCGCCGGGCTCGGTGACGAAGAACTTGACGGCGAAGCCGACGACGTAGAGGAAGATGCCGGCGGTGGCGAGCACGATGCTCCAGAAGTACAGCCCGCCGCGCCGCCGGAAGGTGATGAACACGCGCACGATAATCTCGACGCCGTTGAACACGGCGATGGCGAGGAAGGCCATCATGACTAGCGACAGCACGTAGCCCGGCCGCTCTCTGTTCATGTCGGCGTACTCGCCTTCGGTCTTCGTCATGGTGGCAGCGGCGCGCGGTTGCGGGCAGATCGTGGGAGGGAAGGGTGCGTCGTGAGATTGGGTTTCCTGCGAGCGGCAGCGCCTGGGGACCGTCGCGGGATAAGAATGGATTGAGGCTCGAATATCGGGGAGGCCGTCGCTGCGGGGACGTCTCCAGGGACCCCGGGACGGCGCCAGTCAAGGCGCGGTTGGCAAACATCTATCAAGCTTCGGCCACGGCTGGCTGGCGTGCGACTTGCGGCTGGCGACTGCGCCCTGCGACGGCCAGTCGCGCTTGGGCCGAGTGGTGGAGGTGGAGGTCTCCACTTAGCTGAAGATACACGGCCATCGGGACCCTGCGAGAGGCGTCGAAGCACCGCAGCGGGATGGATCTGCGCTGTCGCGAAGGCGCGCTGAATCAGACACGCGCGGCGGGCTAGTAGGACAGGCAGGACGCGGCTCCGGCGGGCTGTCGCTGTGGACTTGGCCGGCCGCCAGCCTGTCACAGCGGTCGACGACGAGCCCCCCGCACTGCCTGGACATGGAGGTCGCTCTCCACGCGGGTAGGTGTTACTTCGGAGCCACGGCATGGCACGGGCGCGCGATCGTCTTCGCTCCCGCCGCTCCCGCCAGCCCGCCGCTCTGAAGCCCGTTGGCACCACCAGGGTCCGCTTCCGGCCTAGCGCCGGGGAGGTATCCGGGCGGTTTAGGGTTGGCCGGCCACGCCTCCCCCTGCCAGCCCATGCTGCTCCCGCGCCCGACGGCTGGCGGATCTCGATGCTGGCCGCCCTCCTGCGCGCTTCACGTGGGAGCGGCGTCTAACGTGCGTCCGCCCGCGTGGCAACGAGCGTGAGATCCCGCCACCACGTTGCCTATCTGGCCGCAAAAGAAACATCGGAACTAGTCGGCTCCCGTGCCAGCTTGCATGCAGCCGTCGGCCGTCTCCAGTGACGCCATTGCACGCTCTCGCCAGCCCTCGCACGCCAGCCGTCTGAGCAGTGGCCGAGCAGCAAGACCGAATCGGGCAGCGCGAGCCTCTGCTGCATCACTGCGGGCGTTCGCAAAAGCCCGCATGCAGGGTCCAGCTCCCAGCGCGCCTTGCGGTCCGACACCTCCACCGCCAGCAACACTGATGTACGGATTGCCCGTGGGAATCGCCTTGTTCTCGAGTCAGCACCCCGGCCGCAAGTCGAGACGATTCTCTGCCGTTCAAGCTTTGCGCTGCCGCCAAATTGATTGCTCCCGCCGACCGGCTACATCACTTGCCCGAGACACTCGGGAAAGCTGCCTGCGCGAACATGGGTCCTGAGCTCCCGGGTCCGAACGTCCTGGCGTGCGGATTCGAATGCTGCCAAACGGAGCCTGTCGCCTGGAGCCGCAGACGCGTGGGAGAAGGTTGCCGCAGCACTCTGTTTCCATCCGACGGGCCTCTTCCGATGCTGCATTTTAGAGTCGTGCGGACGGTGGCGAACCAATCCAAATTGTGGAACAGCTTTTTCTGACAAGCTGGAGCTGACGGCTGCTAGATAGAGCTTCGGCCCCTTGGGAGTCACCGTCTCGCATCGCCCCGACTATCCCTTCGGTCCGGTCGGAAGTGCCTCTCTACCCGAGAATCCGATGTGGTCCCCCATCGGCTGCCCTTTCACTCTGGACGCCGACCATTACTGAACGACCCATCGGTTCACCGGCTGCCGTGATGACCATCTGATTTCTCTCGGGGCCACACCGGCGCTCGGACCGGTGATTGATTGATTGTTGGCCATAGATTTCGTCATGTCCTACGCGCTCCACAGGGAGGTACTTCTTTGTTGTACCTGTGTGACTCGGCTGCGGTGCTTTTTGACAGGAAGTTGAAGCAGTGATTTGGCCGGAGCCTTGCAGCGATGATCAGATAAGATAGCATAAAGCACGTAAATCCCTCTTATACGCCTCTGCATGGACCAGATTTCTCGTCGGCTATTTGGCCATCCCGGCATCCAGATCTGTAGTCCGGAGAAAGTATAAACGCTGAAGGTTGGCGTGTGTTCATGCCGCGTCCACCGCTTGTTTCGAAAACACAAGGACAGAACATTTCCACACACCATCCGTAAGAAGCAAAACTGGTTTCAATGTAGACTTCGGTTCTGATACGTTTCGGCCCTGTACCGAAAGCATCTGAGCTGTGATCCCACTGACGTCGAAATCTGTCTACAGCACAAATATTGATGCTCGGCAACCGCTTCAATATCCTCGGCATCATCGAACCGTCAAGGTAAAGCCTGAGCCTAATGTTCGGATCATCCCCGCAACATGAGACGGCGGCTTGGTACCTCCGTAGGGCTTTACCGACGAACCGTTGGTGGGCCACTCCCGCTTCCCGGAGCACCTGGCGTTCGCCGAAAGAAGAGCCTTAATAGGCTGACCAATCCGGTTGTTCAGTAAACGAAAATCGTTGAGTAATAGACGCAGATGCTGCCCGAGATGTTACAAGATTTCGGACCTTTGCCGAGGGAAAGGATGTGAGTTTCGGCTGACTTGCACATCTGCGAGTTCTTATATGCACCACGTGGATGCGGTATTCCTGAAATTGTAAATCCTCTAGACGTGGAGTGAAGCCTTGGGAAGTTAAATCACTTGGGATAGTTGCGATGGAGTTGAACTGCAGAGCATTATGGTAGAGACAACTATAATCACCATTACCTCCAGATGGCTTTCTCCATTTCAATCCTTCAGTTCTTTGAAAATGGAAAGCTAACGGCTCCAAGGGCCCAAACATGGCGATCGAGAGAAGCGAAGATTCACAGCGGCTCCCAGTGGTTGCACCGGAAACATTATGGCTCACGGCATACGCTAAGTTCTCGAGGATGGAATTCTAAGAACTATGTTTTCAAGTAAACGAAATGCAGGTCTTTTTGAAACTGCAGAACGCAATGTCGACTCTCAGCTAACTACCCAGCTTCCAGTGCCTGCGCTCGCCCGTTAGTGGATTGCCAAGATCGACTGCTAGACCCTTGGCGAGCTTCTGGAACAAAGCATAAAGCGTTTCAAGACTGAACTTAAACTATGAGAGTCTATATTGCTTCTTTGATTGGCTGTGTAGGTTAACGCTAGCCTCTTTCCAGGAGATCGTCTTCTAAATCTAAAGTTCGGTGACACCTTTAGCCATCCCCTCACCCCCACCCCGACTTTACTTCCTCGAAACTCGCATGCTCCAAAGAGCTACGCATTACTATTAGTATTATCCCATAATGAAGACAACAAGCATAATCACTACAACTTAAACATAAATATATAAGTAGAAAGAGTCATTTCGCCTTCACCCGTGTTACTAGTTCTGGGAATGATTTTGGGACTCAGAACCCCGGAAGTTAAAGAGATTGGCTCATAGCTGGCTCTATGTCAAAGAGGAAACAACAAGAGTGAAATCCCGCGAATTTGTTTGATGCTTTTAACAGCCCTGTAGAAATAAAGAATAGCCGCAAAAAAGACAAGGACAGCGGAGCGGACTGGCGTACTTCAAGGCGAGCTTCAGTGCGCACAAATATCATCAAGTACTCTACATACCTCCATAGTGTATGTCATACCGCATGATCACATTCCGAATATACGGTCATATAAATCCTCCCATGCTTGGACTTGCCGGTACGCGTAGCGTCACAGCAAAACCGGTCACACACCCTAGAAGACATGATAGCACACTCCGAACTTTTTTGTTTGTTCTCCCCTTGGTCCGTCTGCTCTACTCTCCTTCCGTGATTCTCAGCGCCATGACTTGACTAACCAGAGACGAAATGACAGGTGGGAGTAGACAGCAAGACGATGTCACGATGAGGTTCGGCAACCTGAGATTTGACGACAGCTGCATGTGGCACTGAAGTCTGCGCGAAAATAGCATCAAAGAGCTTGAAAAGACTAAGTACAGAACGAAGGGCTGGAGTTGAGAATACAGTTTGTGGACGTTTGGGATTTTGTGCAATTTCTATACTTGCAAACGATTAGCGAGTCTCTATAGTCCTAGCATGCTGCTTTCTCACATCTGCCTTAATCATGACAGTCAAACTAGTGAGGTTGACGTGTTGCGGAGCGGTCCATACGTCTCAGCGTGATTATGCGAGATGGCCTACTGAGTCTCCGAAATGGTTGAGCAACATCAATGTGAAGAGGAATTGTAGGTCAGTAAGACGAGCTGTTGATGCTACTTTATCATGGATAAGTGATGCAGTGTTATCAAAAGAAAGGTAGCGCTGTGCCAACGGACCAATATTGCGAGATCGTATAAGTAGCGGCGTTGATGAGTTCTCGATTTCGCGGATGAGGGTGGTCAGTATGCATGGGCATCTATGTCATGGTAACATACGATCTAGGCCGGACTCCTGGAGGCTGGAAGGAAGCGAGGTTGGGATGTTAGCTCGTATTTCCTGCTGGCAGCGTCGGGTAAGTGTTCAGAGGCTGCCTCAACCCACGATCGCGAGACTCAGTACCTAAATAAAGACACAGGAACACTACACGGATAAAGATATGCGGGCCACATCATCGGCTGCTACGAGAAGGCCAGATGTTGTCGTACGGCGTTACGGTCTCGAACAGCCTCTGTGGACGACTACGAGTTGATACTCGCTGTCTCCGGAAATTGACGTCACGCTGCGTCTTGCCAAGGTATACGTGTGAACCAGAGAAGAAAGCTAATTGCTGGTGAGATTCTCATGAGCTCTGCCACTGCTTGCATAATAACTGGGTTGCCTTGAAACAAGATGATGTGGTGAGAAAAAGCATTCCAGACCGTTGATCTTCGCGGGTGGCGAAACTTTGCTGACCGCCTCCGTAAGCAGATCTGTACGTAGAACTCTCACGCATCACTCCGGGGTATCACCATGCCGACGGGGTAGAATTTAAAATTCGTGATGCCAGGGTTGAATTGGGGGTGCAGCGAAGGCACTGCAGCTCGTGTCTGCAGGGCCAGGTGATATGCTCAAAGGCGCTGATGACGTAGAGGAAACGCCGCCATCCTCGTGCTGGAAAGAATTGGCGATGGTCTGTGACGATGTCGGTGAAGCGAGCTTGCATTTTCCTTGGAAACCGCAGACAGCTGCGTACTTATTGATGGGGCTAAGGGCTTGATGAAGACTGGAAAAGGGAAAACCGCCCTGGAAGTGTCCACGAGGCGTCGGAACGAAGCGAATGATTAGGGCGGAGGTTAGCCGAGCCCACTTGCGTCCCACTCGAAGAAGCACACAAGCTTGCCTGCTTGGCGTGTGGCTGGTACTCCAGACGCGACTTCTCGTCGCGATTGCTCACTGATGGGACTTTGTCTCAGCAAGATGCTGTTTCACAGTTCCAGAGGTTCGTCCCGAAGCTATTCAATCGGGTAAGCCCGAGGGTGGAAGGATATGGAAGCAGGGACACTCATGAACGGGAGAGCGACTGCAATAAGCTGAGGGCTTGAGGCCGCAGTTTCTGCCGATCACCGCGCTCCCCGATGTTCGGGGATCGGATAAGGCTGAAAGGTGGCTGTGGATTGCGACGGTGTCTCGGAGAGCCACGAGGATGTGGCAGTGAGCAGCACACTCGTGTGATGTCACTGGATGGCCGTTGAAGCTTAACGGTTAAGGTTATTTCATGAGCGGTGATTGGCGGACTTTTGGCGGGGAAGGTTCGAAATCGGCCAAGGGTTGGTGGCTGGAGGAAGCTGGTACTTCGGAGCTGAACCGCAACGGCCGCAGGCTCACGATGTCAGCCAGGAGGTGTGGCTGAACACGCAATGGCGGCTTACGCTCTGAGGTGAGTCTGGTCTCGTGAGCCAGAGGCCCGTCGCAAGTACCTCGACGCCAGGCCATGACGAGGCGGCTGATCAGGTGGGCTGGCCAGAAGCCATGGATGGCCGCCCTAAACAGCAGAAGGGCCCTGCTGCTGGCGGTCCGTCAGCACTGCTTAGAGCGAGCGCCAGGCCCGGGCCGACTCCGAGGGCGCGAGGGCGCGAGAGCGCAAGGGCGCGCCGAGCACTTGCACGGGCAGCGGGCGAGTGAGTGACAAGACGCAGCAGCGATGTCGTGCAGAGCGCGAAGGAGGAAGAGGAAGCGTTGGTGGAGATCCATCGGGCAATCTGGCAGCGTGGCATCCTCCCGGAGATTTTGGATCGCTGGGCGTTGGCGGCGCGGGCAGGGTCGGGGCCCGTGCGCGGCAGACCGTCGGGCGATAAGCGTTAGTCAGCGCTTGCCCGAGGCCGCTGCCGCCGCGCGTGCGCTCAGCCTCGACCACCGCACACCCACTGCCTGCTCAACCTCGTCCCCGGAGCTCGCCTGCGCTGTGCCTAGCATTTGCGCCTTTCTCTCGATCTCCGCTCCGTCATTTCCGCCATGAATCCTTCCGGCCTGCTCCCAGTGGAACCTCAGCTTCCGCGGCGCCTTGGTCCGTCCGTGTCCGACGGCGCAACTGTTCTTAATTTGGAACTGTGCTGACCGAAGGAGCCTCCAGTGAGAGCCAATGACTCGCCGATACCCAGACCACGGCCCTGGACTGTCTTATTTGTGAACACCCCTGCCTGCTGGGACTCTCTGTGACGCCATTAACGCTACTCTACTATGCCACCTGCAATCGTGCATTTTCCATAGTCCGAGACCACAAATGCTGACCTTCTTCGACTTGTCCATAGCCGCCTTGCCAAGCGCTCGCGCTGTCCAGTCCTGTGGCAAGACTGCCATGCCCGGAAACTTGTGGTATTCTAATCTCTCACGCCCACCTCATCATGTTTCTCCACTCGGGTCTTCCGTGCAAGTTCTCTCTCCTCTCTTTCAGCTGAACACCCTAGCCTCTGATGAGCGCCGGGACCTCCCGTGCTAGAACGTGCTTCATAATGAGTTGCGCCTCACATCAAGAGAGGAAAGATTGATCCGTGCTCTACAGCCAACACGACCATTGTCGAACGTTCCAAGAAAAGTTCCAAATCTTGGAGTTTTGCTCTCTTCTATATCTTTGCCGCGGAAGCGCCTGCATTTGGCATCAAAACACCACTCTTGCACAACACTTCTACCTAAGAACACTCCTCTTGGATGCCCAGATCGCCCGTCCCTTCTGAGTTCCAGAGACCTCCACCACGTGAATACCTTTACCCTACATTTGACACCATGCCTGAGGGAGCTATCACCGAGGTGAGAATCTTAGTGTGACAGTGCCGTCTTGAAGCTGACCAAAATCACAGAACGAGAAGAGGCAGCTCATCAATGCACTCCAAACACATCGTATAAACACCATCTCCGAGCTCCGTCGTGCCGAAAGGTCACTTGCCACCATCGACTCTGCCGATGTCTCGGAGCCGATGACCTCCGCCTGTACGTTCCGACGTTCTGAGAGTGATCAAACCCGCAGAGAAGCTGAATACAAGCCTTGAAGGGACATATTATGTGAATTATCACGGTCTTCTCACAGAGCTCCGGAGCCTCACCCGGAATTATCCATTCAGGTGAATCATATTGTGCACGCGAAGAAAAACTGATCAACGCAGTGACTGACGTGCGAGTTTCTTATAGTTCTGATTGTGTTGAGGAGGCCAAGCGCCGGGTTTACTCAGACCCCAGCAGCAATCGGAGCTGGAATCTCGCCTGGCTTGTTCTTACCAAAATTCAAACCGAGTATGAAAATAACCTGCCATTGATGTATGAGCGCTCTCTAACTTCCATGTAGCCAGCTTATACCCTACTATGCTCGTTATCAAGCGTCTCAGCCGGCTATGTGGGGCAACCAAACTCCGTCCGCCGACGGAGTCACCAAGCTCACGAGCGCATTCGTCAACGAATGGAATTACGCCGTTACTCAGATGCTCCGCTACTGGGACCGACCGCCGGTCTCCCAGTGAGATGCTTCAAGCACTCGGGAACGGCGTTCATCTGTGATCGGAAAGATAAGTGCAGCGATAAAGCTGATATCATCCTCTTTCTTCCATCAAGTCACTCTTCTCAGTTTTTTCTCTCGTTTTCTCCCCCTTTCCTACTTTCAGTCGGAAAGTTATCCCTCGCTGCGCTTCTCTACTACCAGCCAATACCCTCTTTCCTCCCTCGCATCTCTAGCGCGTCATTCTTTAGAGTTTCATAGATCGTTCAAGTCTCAGTCTGGAACTGAGCACTTTTGAAAGTCACATCCGCATCGTTTTCATGGAATGCACTTCGTGTTCACGCCCACGTTTTGATTTATGATTTTCTCCCGGCTCAGTTCTATTTATTGCTTTTGCAAATTGTTGTTCCTGCATCTCGCCAAGCCCGTACCTTATCTACCATCGCAGATCCCGCCTTTCCCCGCACGGCTGTAATCATCAGCAGCTGTGCCTATCTCGGCCTGGCCACGACAGGAGCCGCGTGCAACCCACTTCTGCGACACTGCAGAAAGGCTGCAGATGGCCGATATTACCGACAAAGCGGGCGATACGAGACGGAAGAGCGGTCAATAAATAAGGCTGCGCGCGCCGCCGGCGTCGCTGACCGCAAGCCCGCCGCACATCACCATGCCGTCGCTGCACCCGCTGCTCCCGGCAGCCCTGCTGCTCCTCGCGCGAGTCGTCGCCGCCGCGGGCCCCGTCGTCGCCGTCCGCAACGGCAGCTATGCCGGCCTGCACCTCCCGCAGTTCGGCCAGGACCTGTTCCTGGGCATGCCGTACGCGCAGGATGCCGGCGGCGCGAATCGCTTCCGCGTCCCGCAGGCGCTGACCGAGACCTGGAACGGCACGCGGCCGGCCACGAATTACAGCCACGCGTGCCCGGACGCCGATCCGGCGGATGATGCGGTGTATGGGATGAGCGAGAACTGCTTGAGTGTCAACGTCGTGAGGCCGGCGGGACTGGGTGCGGAGGCGAAGATGCCGGTGCTGGTTTGGATCCATGGGGGGAGGTGAGTGCGCGATCGATGCATGGCGTGCGGGTGGGGCTGGTTGGGGGCTGACTGGACGTGTGCAGCTACCAGCAGGGGACCAGCGGGTTGCCGAATTACAACCTCACCTATATCGTGCAGAGGTCTGTGGAGATCGGTAAGCCGATCATTGGCGCGAGTATCAATTACCGGAAGGGTGGGTGGGGGAATATGTATTCGATTGAAATTCAGGTGAGATGAAGACTGAGCGAGCCTTCACGAATTGCGGCTGACATCTGTCCAAGGGCTCCGGTAACACGAACATCGCTCTTCGAGATATGCGAAAGGCGCTTGCGTGGATCCAGGAGAATATCGAGCCTTTTGGTGGAGATCCGTCAGTTACTTCATCCATCCATGTTAGCCGCTTTTTCTGACCGAGTTGCAGCGGCTCCGTTACTATCTGGGGTGAATCGTCGGGATCGTTCGCAGTGGTAAGAGGCGAGGATGGAGCCATCGTAAACCTACACTGACAACGAAAAGGGTCAACTGCTCATGACATACGGAGGACGTACCGACGGGCTCTTCCACCGTTCAATCCAAGAAAGCGGCAGTGCAGCCACAGCTTGGTACAACGGCTCGTCGTGGTACCAACCCATCTACGACAAGATCGTCGACCAAGTCAACTGCAGCGCCGCCATCGACACTCTCGCCTGCCTCCGCACCGTACCGTACGACACCCTCTACCCCTTCCTCAACTCGTCCATCGTCGGCGGACCCGGCTTCTACCCCACTGTCGACGGCGACATCATGCCCGCCTACCCAACCGAACTCCTGCACACCGGCCGCTTCGCCCACGTCCCGCACCTCTACGGCACCAACACCGACGAGGGCACCGACAACGCTCCCGCCGACGGCACCATCAACACCGACGCAGACCTGCGCCACTACCTCCTGCACCGCACCGGCTTCAACTTCCCCCCAGCCACCGTCGACCGGCTCCTCGAGCTCTACCCAGACGACCCGGCCGCCGGCATCCCGGCCAACACGGGCGCGGAGCGCTTCGCGGAGCTGGGCTGGCAGTACAAGCGCGTCGCGGCCATCGTCGGCGACGCCTTCTACCACGCGCCGCGGCTGGACGACGCCCGGCACTACGCGGCGGGGACGGCGGCGACGTACGTGTACCGGTTCAACACGCGGGCCTTCGTCAACGCGACGACGGCCAACAGCACCGACTACGTGGGCACGCTGGCGCCGGCCAGCAAGGGCGTCTCGCACTTCACCGAGGTCGCGTTCGTCATGGGCAACCCGGCGTTCACGGGGCCGTGGCCCGAGTACAGGGCGCTGAGCGCGGTGATGGGGGCGCAGTGGGTGCGGTTTGCGCACGCAGGCGACCCGAACGGGGAGGGATTGCCGGCGTGGCCGAGGTACGGCGACGGCGCGGACGGCAGCAATCTGGTGCTGCAGACGGAGGCGCAGGGGGGTGCGTACGTGGAGGCGGACACGTACAGGCTGGCGGGGAGGGAGTTCTTGACGGAGTGGGCGAGGAGGAGGCATGTTTGAGCGAGCGGGGGAAAGAGAGGAGGTGAGGGAGATGGGGGAGTCGTCAGACGGGCTGGGGGACCTGGTGGCTTTGGAAGGGGAGGGCCAGACGGGTAGTCGGCTAGCGGGCGATGGTGGCGCCGGAGGGTTTGCGTAAGGCACTTTCAGTCTTCAGCAGTCACACCTTGGCGCCCGCTGATGTGCCATCTCGTTCGGGTGCTCATCTGGCCCATCTACTCACGCCTCGTCATCAAACGAAGACACATGCCGCCTGCAGGCCCCATTCCACCAGGACCCTCGCGCTTCCTCGCTCTTGCTTTCAACACAACACACAGCCTGGCTCTCTGCAGGCAAGCCCTCCCCAGTCTCGTTCATGCGTTGGGGTTCGAGAAGCCCAATGCGGAAGCAGGCCAGCGGTGCCAAGGCGTGTCTGAGGTTGCAATGCCGATGACGAAGCCGCTTGCTAAGGGCGTGACGGAAGGAGCCGAGCGAAGCTTGGAGAAAGCCTAGACGCGTCGAAGTATTTTGCTTAAGGCTGAGCAACTTGCAAGGAAGAGACGGGGATGCGAAGCTGCGGAGCTCGGGCGTTCAGCCCTGAAGCAAGCGCACCCGCAGCGCTGGCGTGTGCGAAATCGGCGGAGGCCGGAGCGGAAGGCGCACGCTCAGATCGGAGAGGGTGAAGTGGGCGGCTTGGCGCGTTTCCTCGCGGCCTTAAAGGTGATGTGTTAACGGGCGTGGTGTCAGGCATCCGTACGCGTGGCCCGGCCTGTTGCGCAGCGCGGCCGCGCTCTCATTGGCCCAGTGTTTCACTCTGCACCCGCACCCCGGGCTGCCGAGCCACATCCGGCCGCCGACAGAGTTACGGCCTTGTGCTCAGGTCCACCTGTCGGGCCTGCTGGGAGCCGCGGCCGTTTTCCGCGCCGTCGGACGAGGTGGGATGGCCTCTGACCAATATACCACCATCACCTGCCCGGTCCGTCGCTCCAGCAGGCGGTGCTGGTCCCATCCTCACACCGCGCCTGCATGCGCCGCCCGCCTGCGCCGGCTGGCCGACGTCATTGGCTCCCCGGCTCCCGTGTGGTCCACTGCCGGCAGCTGGGCATGCGTATGCACGCAACGTACCTGCAGCGTCCTTCATTTGGGCAGCCGGGTGGAGGCGCGGACGCCACAGCCAGGCCCCGGCCAATGGCCTGCGCGAGCGCGCGCTGCAGCTGGGTCGCGGCCGGGGCTAGCAGAGCCTGCCAAACGCGCGCCGCGGCCGCCGTCATCTCAGAAGGAAGTAGGCGGGATATAGGCGGGCGTGCATGAACGCTCAGACGCCGGGCCACCAACGGCAGGCGGCGCAATGGGGGAGGTGTAATAGGCGTCATGTATACCTGCCCGATTGCGATAGGCCGGGTTTCTCCTCCAGCTAATCTGGCCGGTGGCGCTGCTGCTTGCACGGCTGCCCTGGGCGCGCGCCCCGCTGCCGCTACCGCTGCCACTGCCGCTGCTGCGCTGGTGTGCTGCGCGTGATAGGGAAAGAACCGCGCCGGCGCTTGACTCGCCCGCCACCACTTGTACGTTTGCAGACCGCCCGTTGCCAAGGGTGTCTGGCAAGAGGGCGTGGCTGCTCCGAGACAGTTTTTTTCTGCGATGTTCTGCGCGGACGCCGGGCTGCGGCGCTGTGTATAAGAGTTGGCGTGGCTGCGCCGTCCCTTAGGGTTGACCCAGAACCAAGCCCACCAAGCCTTCTTCTACGACTCACCCGCCAATCTAAACGACACTTCTCTGTCTCTTCGACCACTCGTCCTCCGCCAGACAGCATGCGTTTCACTCTCGCCGCTCCCCTCGCCGCCTTGGCGCTCTCTGCCTCCGCGGCGCCCGCCGTCGTCGCCAGGTCGAGCACCAGCGGCTGCATCGTCTCGCTCGAGAGCACCATGACCACGCCCGCCAGCCCGGCCGAGAACATCCTCATGAGTAAGTGGCCGCCCGCCCGGCCAGCGCCCAGCCACGCACGCCACTGACTCCGGCGCCCGCAGAGACGATGATCAAGTGGAACAACTCCACCTCCGGGTCTGGGTTCTCCTCGGTATGTCTCACTCCCCACCCGCGCCCTCCACCTTAACCCCGAGACCATCACGACATCATCACCACACCTAATATACAGCCTGCGCCCGGACGTGTCCACCAGCGTCCCCCACCTCGGCGTTAACAGCGCTGCTCGGACGTGGCCGCTGACGGGTCCCAAAACAGAGCTACTGCGACTGGAGCAACACCACCAGAGCGCCCTTCTCGGTCTTCTTCTACGCCGACACCATCCCGGACTACGAGACCACGGACGAGCTGGCCGCCGTGCTGGACACGTGGGTCGGCACGTGGCTGGTGTCGTCGAACAGCACCCCGGCCAGCGGCAGGCCCGGTGACTACAATGTCACCGCCGTGACCTGCGTTTGAAGGAGACGATGATGATGATGATGGGACGGGGAAGGGGACGGAAACGGAGTTTTACTTTTCTTCTCGAGGGGCCGAAAAAAAATTACATATATCACTTGCATGGGAACGACTGGGATGGGCTTCGCGTCTGCGCTTTCGCAATGTATAGAGCATCGGGGGGGATTTCTGGTTCAGCTTTCTTTTCTTCATTATTCCAATCTTGACTTATTCATCCGCTTTCGGGAATCCAATTTCATCAGTTCGTACGCAACTCCAGACCCAAGAGGAAAAAAAACCCTGCCGTGACGCATCATTACATGTAGAACATCGTGTCCCTCAGCTTGGCGTGCACCAGCACGTCCGACTCGCTGACCCTCCCCTCCTGCGCGCCTCCCGCGCCCGCCACCTCGGACGACGCGGCCGACGGCGCGGCGCTGTCGAACACGTCGCTCAGGTACGCCCTGCCGCGCTCGCACGCGATGTCGGCGTAGTACGCGGGCGGGCACAGGCTGACGGCCTTTGTGGCGCGGCCGAAGAGGTAGCACAGGCTGAGTGTCAGGTCCTCCAGCACGTCGGCCGTGTTCCTGAACGGCGGCGGCGGCGGCTTCTTGCCGCCATAGTGGGCGCGGAAAATCTCGTCCAGGACGACGTAGTAGTGCGCCGGCCGCGCCGTGCCCTGCAGCGCGGCGTGCGCCTGCAGGAAGAAGTCCCAGTTGCGCGCCTCCGTCACCCCGCGGTCGACCACCGTGCCCGGCTTGGTGTTGCCCGACCGGTCGCCGTCGGCCTCCTTGGTCGGGTAGAAGCGCGTGTGGTGCCGCTTGCCCACCACCACCACCGTGAGCCGCGGCAGCCCGCGCTTCTGCGCGTCCGCCGGGTAGAGCGCCGTGCACGCGGCCCGCAGCCGCGGGATCTCCTGCGAGAGCACGAGCGGGTACTGGCCCTCCGAGACGCCGTCGCGGTAGACGAGGATGTTTTCGGGGAGCGCGGCGTGCTTGCCCTTGGTGCGCCAGAGGTTGAGACGCGAGGTCAGCATGGTGGTGAGGGCTGCTACCATCTCCTGGCGTGCGGTGGTTTGGATGGAGAGCGTAGCGGGCCATTGGCCGAGGCGTTTATCGATGCTAGCGACCATGGCGGCGATGCTGGGGGCGGTCGATGCGGAGTCCGGGGAAGGATGGGTGACGTCGATGCCGACAATCATGGTTTTGTCCATGTCGAGGTGCTTGCTGGTGTCGATGGTGTGGTTGACACCGCCAAGCTTGAGGTTGAACTTGAGCGCCACGTTGCGGAAGTACTGGTCCTGTCCGCGCTCCTTGGATATCTTGCTGCCATCGGCGCAGATTGTGTGCACGCCATACTTGACGTCGCCGAGACGCTTGATGCGGTTGTACACCGGAAGCTTCTTGTTGATGCCCGGGAAGATAATGAAGAGCAGATCCAGCCCCTTGGATGCCCTCTCAAACATGGCATCGAGCTGCGGGTCATCCTCGTCCCGGATCTGCAACCTCTTCCCTGCCATGGGCGCGTCCACGGGAGCGCCGGTCTCCCGCAGAGCCTTGGTGAAATTTGCCATCAGCGGTTGGAGGTCGTCTTCTCTCACCGTGTCTGGATAGCCAGGCATGGAGAGAAGCAGGTACGACCACTTCTTGAGAGGCGTGCCCGAGGCGTAGAACTGAAGGTTCAGCAGGTTCCAAGATCCGCCACGCAGCTGGGCGTTCCTGTTCTGCTTGTACAGAACTTTGGGCTCGTTGAGGATGCGCCCAGAGACGGTGATCAAGTTCTTCGGGACCGAGATCCCAAATTGAGCCTGGTTCCATGGTTAGTTCTAAACCAGTATCATCGAGACTCCTACGCTTACCAGGTGAACATTTCCCTTGTCGTCAAGTCCTACGGTTTGGTAACCATCCTTGACAATCGCGTTCGCATTCTGTCCCGGTGGGCGGACGGCAGCCCTAATCATCTGCGCCGTTTGGTCGCCGTCGAGCTTTTTCTTGGAGGGTTGCGCGGGCATGACCACGCCAACTTCCGGAGGAAGATATGTTGGGTTTTGGTTGGTTCCAACGTTGACGACCGGAAGCGAAGGATCCGCAATCTTTCTTCCGTAGGCTATGTCCATTGTTAGAGCAGGCACACTTGTAACTTAATGACGGTTGTTTACCTTGCACAAAGAAGTCGTACACGCTGATGTAGCGGCCGCCGGAGGGCTGCTCAGGCTTCGCAGGACCTGCTGGCTTGCCCTTGCCTTTGCCCCTCCCCTTCCCTGATCCTTGGGATGTTTGTGGCGCACTATCCATCCAGAACTCCACGTCCCTTGGCCCTGCGCCGTGCGCCTTCACTCTGGGCGGATGCTCCAGAGATCGGCCGTCGTACTTGTTGGCAAACGCGAAGACAGTCTTGATTCTAAGCAAGACTTCGCCCTTCTTATTCTTTTTCTCAGGCAAATGGGTGGTCCTGATTTTGAGCTTCTTTATGAACTTCTCGAGCCGAGGCTTGTTGTGAATTCCGTATTTCCGCATCAAGTGGTCCAAGGGAATGTCCTGATAGAAGGCGCCGTAGCTGACATTGACGTTGACGAGCACACGGCAGGTCGCCATCCGCACACTGGAGAAGAAGCCTCGAATGGCATCCAGTCCAGAACCAAGATCCCACTTCTCTGAATCGGAGCCAACGGCGAAGGTCTTGCTTTTTGGGATTGCAGCAAGATTGCCGGTGGACTTGGCATGGTGGTTCATGAAAATGTTGAAGGCCTGGACCATGGCATCCTGGTCACCATATCGAGTGTTCATGTTCGTGGATGTCAAGTATTCCAGGAGATTGGCAACGCTCAGACTGTTCGTAAACTTGAGACGGATGTTGTAAGTCTGGGCATTCGGCAGCGGCTCATCCTCGCCCTCGGCGCGGTACTGGAGCTTGACAATAATCTCATCTCTCTCAAGCTTCTCCCTTGAGATCAGCGTCGACTTATAGTCCGTGACGATGTCGGACGAGAGAGGCTTCAGCTCAGCCGTCTCCAGCAGCAGTCGGACAAGCTGTTCCTGCTTCTTGCCCTTGGCTTCTGGGACAACAGCAACGTCGTAGCGGTAAAGCACAAGGTCCTTTTTGGGGACGAGCTCAAAGTAGTTCGCCCACAAGGTGACGGACGTGCCCCTAGTGCCGAAGCCAGGACGGACAGGAAGCCCGTCGTCCAGATTCAAGCGCTCAAGCCCGTGTGTATCAGCCGCGGCCTTCTGAATCGCGTTCTCGGCCTGGGTGACACGAGCATCGGGAGCGGGAACGGCACCGTTGGGGGCCCTGAACCAAGTGTCAGTGCTAGCGCCGGACGTGGCATGCGGGCGTCAAACTCACGAGTAGACCTGCACCGGCGCTCCGCCCCTCCCTCCTCCTCGGCCGCCGCGAAAGTCTCCACCTCCACGGCCGCCCCGGAAGTCTCCACCACCGCGTCCGCCGCGGAAGTCGCCTCCGCCGCGAGCGTTGTGGCTGAATCCGCCCCGATCTCCACCTCCGGCGAAACCGCCGCGCCCGCCGCCACCGCGACCGCGGCCTCTTCCGCCGTCGCCTCTTCCGCGCCCACTCGACATGCTTGCTGAATTTGGCAGGTGCAGGTGGTGCGTGACTTGTGATGCAGGGTGAGAATGCTTGGTGGACACGGGTGAATTGCTGCAGCAGCCTCACTCTGTGAGAGCGGGGTAATGACAGCAACAGAGAGTAAGAAGTCGGACGACGTGTGTAACGATGACAAGACTCGAGTCATGACGCGACTTAGTCCCACGCTCCATGAGCAGTGTTGCGAACGGGCCGCTTTCAGCCTTGCTGCCTCAGCCTTGCTAGGCAGGCACAATCTTGATCGGCAACACAAACAAAGCAGGGCATATGAAACATCTACGGAAACTGATTGGTAAAATTCAGCAAACTGTCCCGCCAAAATGTCTGACTTGTAGCGCTTGCACACCAAAGCTGATCCATCGCAGACCGAGCTGGAGGAAAGCCGGCTACGTGTTTCCAGGATTGGAATATTTTCTAAATCTTTAGACGCCATGTGCTGCTCACTGTCTGGAAGAATGCCAACCCCCGGACAATGCCCTCCGCCGGCCGATTAGGTTCCATGAAGTGATTTCCGGGGAGAAAATATTCATCTATTTTCTCGGACAAAGCAAATAAAGAAAGACCTCCTTTGAGGTGGTGGCAATCCCTGATCAACGCCATCTTTTCATTGGTGCTTGCAGTTCTGTCTCTCACAGAGGACTTATGCAGCCAGCAGCTAGCGCTGAACCAGGGTTAACCGAGTCTGTTCCTGAGTTATGATAAGTTGGCTCCACAGAATTCTGGTCCCAAGAGTCACATTGCAAAATTGTTCAATGTCAATGGATGGAGCCGTAGCGACATTTTGGTAAGCTTTACCCAGTCTTCATGGAATGTGTTTGCCGTCGTCTAACGAAGCCACAATACCCGCAGCTGGAGCCTTACATCAACTCTCATGATTCTGTCGTCATGTCAGAAATTGGCCAGAGACCCATGTGGTATCCAAATTGCCAGCAGGCCGATGTTGAGCTTGGGGGGTACTTCGCCAACACGTACAAGACGGCGCGCATTGTGAGGGGAAGTCGGTGTAGTTGTGCTCGAGGTGGTGAACGAATAACACGGAGTTGTACATACAACACGATTGCGAGAACGGATATCCCCTCGTGTCCGGCAGCGATGACTGACGACATGGCAGGATGATCCCTACGAGCTGGCGAACCTTAGGAATTTGGGTGGGCTCAGTGGTTCTCACTCTACTCTTGCTCACTCCCAATAACAATCTTAGTCAAAAATACGAATTTATAAGGAAACTAAACACCTTGACCAGTAATGCAACTACCTTGCAGATTCCTATGAGGATCAAAATAGCAATACCGATAAGTAGCTCATAATTACTCATTTTATCTCTATTGAGTATTAGTGCTCTGACCATTCGAAGGATGTTGATAGCTCTCACCTTTCCAGAAGGGTACGATGGTAGCAGTTACAAGGAATGATTCGTCGTATTTCTTCACCTTCCAGTTTGCGCAAGACTTCATGTCCCCTTGGCCGTTTTGTTTCAAAGGGAGACAGCATTGGTTTGATGATGATCTCGTAAACGCTTCGAAAATGCTCGTGTATCCGATCTCCTGCAAACCAGCTTTCGACCGCGTCGAGCGAGCAAGAATATGCGATGGTGTTGCTTCCGGAACCGCTCCGGCACAATTTTTGGAAGTCCTCGATTGAATCTCCGGAAATGACCGCGAGCATTTCTGCGTATACACACCCAAGAGAGAATATGTCCATCTGCGAACCATGTCGATGGTCGCTTTCATCCTCGGCATAGCGGTTCGATTCGGGAGCAGCATACATCATCGTGGTTTTAGCTGCTTTTCCTATTGATGTTGTATCCCAGCCTTTAAATCTCGTTACGGAGCTGAAGTCTGTCAAGCAAACCCGACTACCGCGATGAATAATGTTGGGTGGTTTGATATCTTCGTGGCGAACTCCGCTACGGTGTACGTGATCGACAGCCGATGCTAAACAGGTGAACCATTCTCGAAGCCAGGTCCGATGGACGATTTGAGTGTCGCGATCTTCCTTCGAGATGTTGCGAAGAAATATCCCGAGGTCACTCTCGCCAACTGGAGCCATTAAGAGAGAATAAATCGGGTCGACCCTTGCAGACAACTCTTCATATGTACCTATTAAAGATACGATGTGATAATGCCTCAGCCTCCCCAGTGATGTGGCTTCATCCTGTATGATTTTTCGCTTTCTCCATTTCGATTCTTCTGTTAGTCCCCTGAGATGCACGTATTTCCGGACGACGTTCACTTCCCCTCCTTTGATCTTCACCTCCTGAACAACTCCGAGAGCACCAGAGCCGATGCAAGGGTCCAAGATCTCGATTAGATCCCGCGCATCACTCTTATTCAGCTTGAGGTGTACGTTCGGAGATTCCCAGCCAGAATCCGGATGCCATGGTGGCTGCGCAGCTCGTTCGGTCATTATTTTGTCAACACCACGAACACACAGGTTGAAATCGGGTAGGTGGGAAGGCAGTTCAAAGGTTTCAGGATTCCGTGAAGTGGAGCGCGCGAATACTGGTACAGCTTATGGAAAACACAGGCGAGAGAGTTTGCCGACAATAGGTAACCGAAACTTTCAATCTGTAATACAGGAAAACGTTAGCCGCTTGCTTCGAAACTCAAGCCTGGGACTATTATGAAGTACCTACTAGATTCTCTTAAAGGTGTGTGGTGACAGAACGCAATGCTGTACGGGGTTGACAAAGCTAACCTACTCAAGTAGAAAGATGAGATCTAATGAAGCGATGCATGAGGATGACGAAACTGCGCAGATGAAGGCACCAGTTGAGGGTGAAACAGTATTTAAGCGAGCCCAAGGCTCTACCATTTAGCCGTTAACAGCTGTCTCGCTTGCATGCTTACATAGCTGGGATTCGTCTTCTGCATGCCAGCTCATTCTTTACCGTCAAATCATTGCGGGACATGCTCTTCCACACATGCAGGGGGGGTCCAGTAGGAGATTAGCGTACTTTGCCACTACAGCAGATTGACACAGCGCATAAATTCCTACATTCGGGCTTATTGAGAGCAGTTGTGTTTCCCAACCTGTGCTGATTTTGTCTTGCATGCTCTGATTGGACAGCGTCCTGAACGTTCGCTTCTTAATGGCTGTTCCAGCACCCTAGTGCTTACAGTATGTACACTATACACTCAGACGCAGGCCGAGACTTCTGGCTCTCCAAACTCAGTGAAGCAAAATCACAGTACACCAAGTCATCGTGGACCTTGGGAATCTTCATCCCAAGCTCTAAGGTCCGCTTCTAATTACTTTGCCGGCCTCACAGCAAGTGTAAGAATCAGTACCAGGATTGGATTGTGTTGGAATAAATGGACGTAGGATACTCTTGCCTCTTCGGGCCGGACAGTCACTTCAAACATGAGACAGGCTGCGTTACCCTTCTCTTTTGAGATTCGGAGAGATCCGGCATCACTGAGCTTGACAATCGCCCGTCCTATCAATGCCAGCCCGGAGCCATAGGAAATTCTATTCGCAGCTTACAGCGCACGACGCGCTCAGGATATGGATACACTCTTGCCGCTCTTCCGTCCGCAACGAAAGCAGGATGTCGCAACCCCAGAATCACCAGTCGAATCACATGCTCGTTTCTCGACGATTCAAATTGAACCGCGTCGAGAAGCGTATTTACCGCACAGTCCTCTCGACGAACTCCTTCTCCAGCCTGCCAACCTCCTTCTTGAACGCCTCGACCTCCCTCCAGCAATCCAGCGGCCTCCGATCATTAATCCTCAAGCACTCGACCACCTTGCCCTTCGCCTCCTCGACGCCCTTGTCCGGCTGCTCGAGCCTCTTCCGCTCCTCGAGCTTCCTGCGCAGGCCCTCGATCTCCTTCTCGACGAGGCCGCGGCTCATGTCGCGGCGGCGCTGCTTCTCGGCCAGGGCGTCGGCGGAGCTGAGGCTGTCGGCCAGCTTCTCGGCCAGCGATGGCGTCGCGTTCTCGTCGGCGGCGGCCGCCGCGTCGGCGGCCGACGCGATGGCGTCCTGCAGCTCGCGCAGGCGCTGCTGCTCCTTGGCGTGCAGCTGCGAGAGCTCGCGCTCGACGCGCGTCTGCACCTGCAGCTCGAGGGCTTTGGAGCGGGTCGTGTCCGACTGTTTGCGGGCGGTTGGCGTCGATCAGCTTCTGCGCGCTCCGAACTGCGGGCGGACGGGCGGACGGAGACGGGGCGGTTGCGGGGGCTGTGGGTGGGCAATTGATGGCGCGGAGATGGGAGGACGAACCTGAGGGCTGTTCTGGAGCGAGTCGATCAGCTCCGACGAGAAGCGGACGGGTGCGTCGCTGCATGGGTTGAAGATAGCTCCGGTCAGCTCAATCTTTTCTTGCGGGCCGGCGCAAAGGCCATTGGCGGGAGACGAGAAGCGTACGCGTTGAAGACATGCTGGGCCGTGCCGTCGGGTTTGGAGTTGCCCACGCCCATGGTTGCGGTGGTGGTCGGACGAATTGGCGGGTGTGAGGAGAGGTAGGAGTCGGAATTTGCGGGCGAGAGGTTGACGTCGGTCGTCACAGCACAAGCCTCCGAGTCGCTCAATCCAGTCACGTGCTGCGTGCCCGAGCTATCCTGCCGACGCGTCTTCCTGCGTACTTTTCCACTCCACACACGCTCTCGTTGAGCGGAGACCGATGGTGCAGCGACATGCTGCAGACGTCTATCACGAAATGGCTCAGCAAGCCCAGCGCCGTCACCCAGCCCGACGCCGTCCCGCTGAAACTGCAGCCAGCAAAGAAGCCTGACAGCGACAACATCGAGAACGACAACCCCGCAACATCTCCCCCGAAGACCGTCGCCGCCGCAGTCTCCGCTGCTACAGCTACAAAGGCTCCTCAATCACTGCTATCCACCTCCACCCACAATGCCACCACCACGCCTGGCAACAGCACCGCGCCCACCGCTCCCGCACCATCCACGACCCTCCCCGCCCTCTCGCCCAACATCACCCTCGCACCGCTGACGGCCTCGACGCTCTCCTCCTTCCGCCGCCTAAACACCCTCCTCCTCGAGATCCCCTACCCGGCCAAATTCTACGACGAGATCCTCACCGACCCCGTCACCGCCTCCATCACGCTCGCCGCATTCTGGCGCAACACACCCAGCTCCACCACCACCGCAACCCCTACTCCCAACAATACCTCCCCCGGCATCCTCGTCGCCGGCATCCGCTGCCGCCTCCTCTCCGCCAGCGCGCTCGCGCTGCCCCCCGCCGTCCCCGAAGACCACCACCAACCGCCGCGCCCGCACCTCTACATCGCCACGCTCAGCACGCTGTCGCCGTACCGCCAGCACGGCCTGGCGACGCACCTGCTGGCGGCCGTGACGCGCGCGGCCGCGGCCGCGCACGGCGTCGCCGTCGTGTACGCGCACGTCTGGGTCGCGAACGAGGCGGGGCTGGCGTGGTACCGGGCGCGCGGGTTCGCGGTGCTACGGCGCGAGGAGGACTACTACCGGCGGCTGCGGCCGAGCGGGGCGTGGGTGGTGTGGCGGCGGGTCGGCGTCGCGGACATGCTGTCTGGCGGCGGAGCGGTGGAGGGCGATGCGGGGGTCGAGGGCGGGGCGTGATGGCGCTGAGGGCTTGCCGCCGGAGCAGCGCACGATCGCACGCCTCGATGACGAGGGCGGACTCCCGCGTTGTCATTACCGGCCTTGGGGATGTTCATCCAGGTGGAGTTCCGTGCGAGGGCGACGGCGAGAGGCACGAGACAAATCAATTACGGAAGCCCACGCGACGATTGGTCGGTGGTTTGCGCGCGTCATACACTCCTCGACGAGGGGGGAAGGGATGGGTCTCGAACTCTCGGAGTTTACCAGGAAGGAGAAGACCCAAATTCAGACCAAGCGCGTTCAGATCCCGTAGTATTGCTGGAGAAGCATGCAGTAAGCATTTTCGGGTAACATGGGATGATGGACGGACAGCTTCGACTCTGGATTAGGAAGGCGCGCTGAGAATCGGCGATGGGGACTCTGAGGGGACTCCCGGGAACACTACAGAGAGGACCCCCGAGGCCAATACGCAGCACGATATCCGACCACAGACCTTGCCCGCAGGGGCCCTTTTCCCGCGCACTGAACAAAATGCTGGACGAGGACGTCGAGATATTGGAAGAAATCGTCGGCAACGATAAACAACCCGAAGGAACAACCAAGCCAGGAAAGATGCCAAGAAGAACTTTGGCCTGTTGCAATCGTTTGGAAACGAGATCTGCAACTACAACGGGTCTCTGGATAAGAGGCCGCCTCTCTATGACGTTTGAGGTGCAGTATGAGGGACCACCTCAGCTAGCGCAGCCTCAAATGCCTGTCCACAGCGCCAAGAGCGCGCCTTTAACTATCACTACTTTGCACGAGGCCTCCTCGTTTGTCTAGATACTTCACAACATCTAAACGGACGTAGTGACCGATGAAGACATGCGAATCTGTTTAGGGGCGACGAGAAAGCTCTCGTGCGCCGACTGTAGCCTCTCAGGCGGACGGCCGGTTCAGACGAACAGACCGTCACCGACAATGTCCGACCCTCAGCAGAACCCTGCTCCGACCCAGCTTGACACCGGTGACACTCCTACGCCGGCGGACAACCTCGAAGGCCAACACGCCCAGCCGGTTTCCGATGGACCCTCCATTTCCACTGAAGCGGAGGTCGAGGCGTATATCGAGCGCTGCCTTCAGGAACCCCCTGAACTTGCCAATCAGGCAGCCCTCGGGCGACAGAGCAGAAGGCTCACCAACGCAATAACACTTTTGGAAACCCGACGGAAGGCCCAGGAGCATCTCAACCCCTTCGCCGCGCCCACGCAGGCAACATGCACGCTCCGCGCCACGCCTCGGAACGATACCATTGATCCCACGGAGGAGAGTATCCTTACCCTCATCCGTATCCCAACGCCACCGCTCAAGGACCAGAAGCAGATCACTTTCGACCAATAGCTTCGCGATTTGAAGAACACCATTTTCATAGCCGGCTGCGACACCGACCATAAGCAGGTTACGCGGTGGGCCCTACGTGGCCTACGCGTGTGAGGCTGGAAATGGACAGGGAGTCCAGATGCAGCAAAAGTCAGAAATGTAGATGAGAATCGGTGTTGGAATTAAATGCAGACGATTCCTTGTGGAATCAGTTAACCAGCTGGGGACTCTCAGTATATAAGCAGTCCCCTCACCGGGGCCTCGCAGCCTCCACGCATACGGGGCCTGACAACGCGACAGCCAGGCGTTGAGCCAGCTTCTCTACCGCAGGTTCGATGAGTCTGGCGAAAAGGGTCTCCTCTTACGAACTCCGGGCAATCATCTAAGACGCGATCGCCAACCCGGCGGTCAGGCGCTTCAACAACGCAGTCGTGTACTACAACATGACTACAAAGCCAGGTTAGCCCTTCAGCGAGTTTGTCAGCGTGGTTGGTAGCTACGAGGACCTCTTAGGTGACGGATGGACGACTTGACGACGCGAGAGAAGATTGACAAGCAGCGTGTGGACTGGTGGTTCTCACGCCTCTCGCGTGAGATTCGCGCGGAGCTGCTGAAGCAGAACTTGACGGCTTACGTGGCGAATGAGGAGCAGCTCTTTGCTCTCGTCCGACGGACGGAGCAGCTCCTTGACGCTTAAGTAGGCGAAAAGAGCAAGGAGAAGAAACGCACGATGTGGATGAGGTTTCTTAAAGCGAAAAGGATGCAAAGATCGGTTTGACGGCTATCGCGGTCCTCTTGTAGAAGTAGCACAAGCAGCTGTGAGGCTGTGAATGGACAGGGAGTTCACGGCCAAGCAGATATCAGACAGAGGGTAGGAATCGGGTCAGAATTGATGACAGACGATTCCTTAAGGAACCAGTGGGCTAGCTGGGGACTCTCTAGATATAAGCAGGTCCCTCGCAGGCGAGGCGCAGTGTCTCACAGTAGTCACATTAGAGAAGATATTCATACTCAATTGATTCACAAGCAGAAAGACGGGAGACGTCAGAATGAATAGCTTTTTCAGGTCATGAAGCTGCTTACTTGTATATATCTGCTCTCAAGATACTACAAAGCACGTAAATAAAAAGGAAGAAAATAAGAATTCAGATGGGTGAGGGGGGCAAAACAAAACGATGATTCTGCCGCTACGACCTCTCTGGTAGAGAAGGAGCATCAGAAAAGAAAAGGAACGAGAAGAGGTGTGAGAGAGGGACTCTAAGAGCAAAACACCGACCTACCGGTCAGCGCTTGCTCTATCTCTCCCAATGCTTGGCCCAAAATGTATCGTTCAGATGTCCTCCCTCCCGCTTCTTTTTCCCGCCACAGCCCTGTCTTGGTCTTCCTGATCCAAAAATGACCCTAATAAACACATCAGCTCAACAGAAACCCATCAACTGCCTCTCTCCATTCTTCTCTATCTCCAACATCCTCTATACCCCAACAGCTCTCCACGCTTATTCCTCGTCAATGGCCTCCGGCTTGTCCACCTTTCCGGCCACCAAAGCGATCAGCGCGGCGCCGACACCGCTGCCATCCTTGGCAATGCCGATGCGGATCTTCTTCTCGCCCTTGTCGCCGATCTCGGGGACCTCGCGCAGCGCCTCGCGGACGTAGTCCTCGAAGCCGGGGTAGAACTCGACGAGCGAGCCGTCGACGCCGATGTCGATGACGTCGTCGCTGAGGCGGCCGGTGTTGATGACGATGGCGGCGATGGCGACGGCCGACAGGCGGGCCGCGCGCTTGCCCACGGCGTTGGCGATGATCTTGACGGCCTCGGCGTCCTCGGCCGACGCCGCGCTGATGCCGTAGTCCTTGTCCAGCGTCTGGCGCGTCATGCGCAGCCCCGGCGAGGTGTCCCCCTCGGCGATGCTGAGGAACGACGTGTCGACGCCCCACTGCTTGAATATCGCGCTGTTCGGCTGGATGTTGGTCGTGCTGTGCATGTCGTTGCTCGACGAGTTCTCGTCCTTGAACAGCGGCACCGCCTTGTTCTTGATCAGGCTGACCAGCGCCAGGCGCAGGATCTCGCCCAGGAACATGCCCGACACGCGCTTCTCGAACATCTGGATGCCCGGGTTGGGGGTGTTCTTGTCCAGCTCGTCGTCGTAGGACGTGTTGGGCAGCACGTTCATGCTGTTGTCGAACGAACCCCACTCCGTGTTGACGATCATCTCGCCCGTCGACTGATCGTACACGGCCTCGTTGTTGGCCTTCAGCTTTGTGACCTTGTCCAGCTTCTCGACGTACGCGCCGTTGGTGCCGGTGCCGAAGATGGCGCCCAGGAGCGTGCCCGTCTTGCCGGGCGAAGTGTACGAACGGGCCATGAGCGTGCCAACGGTGTCGTTGACCAATGCCGCGACGCGGACGGGGAGGTGGAGCTCGTCGATCTCGGCCTGCAGCAGCGCGCACACATCCTTGCCCACTGCGTCAGGGATATCGAAGCCCTTGGTCCAGCGCATGAGGACGCCCTTGTTGATGCCGATCTGGTGGACGGGGAACGAGAAGGTGAAGCCCAGGTTGAAAATCTCCACGTCGCGGTAGCCTTCGGCCAGTGAGACGGTCTTGCGTCTGCGGATATGGCCGTGATAGTGCTCACTATGATGGGCCTTCAGGAAGATCTCAATCTGCTTCGCGAGGAAGGAGAAGAGCTCCTTGGACGTCTTGGCGACCATCAGCTCGCGCGGGATGGCGACCTTGGACTGGGTCAGGGTGAAGGTGCTGTTGCCGTGCAGCTGGATCGAGCAGACGCGGAAGTTGGTGCCGCCGAGGTCGACGGCCATGTACAGGCCCTGCGCGGGTGTCAGTCGGGGCGCAATGGACTGCGCGGTCTCCGGAGCTCACCTTCTCGGTGCCATTGGGCACTGCGGTGACGTAGGTCGGGATCTGGCTCAGGTCGGTGCCGTCCTTCTGGAGGCCCTCCTCTGCACGCGGCGGTCAGCACGGCGCGACGCGCACGAAGACAGGGACGGGGCGGCTTACCCATCTGGCGGATGAACTCGGTGGTGGAGCGGCGCACATCGTCGGGGGTGAAGGTGAACTCGGCGGCCACGCGCCTTGCTTCGTCTGCCAATGCCATGCTGGGCTCAACGGGGGTGTAGAAGGTGTGCTTGAGGGAGACGGGTGGTGGCTGCGCGGAGCAGGTTCGCGGGGATTTATGGAGCAGGCCGTCGGAGACCGGAGAGACTGGAGGCGCGGCGGGAGCTGGCCTGGGGTCACGAGGGTGGGCTGGTGGGGAGACTGTCGCGAGAAAGAGGCGAGGTATCACGAACTGGGCGAGCAGGACGAGCGCGAGGAAGGCCACGGGCAACAGGCGGGCGCGGAGCTGGGGCTGGATGAGGAACTGCGAGGCGCTGGAGCGTGATGACGGCGATGAGACCGGGTCGGAGCGCCGCTGCGGTGATTTAGCAGACCGCAGTCTGCCTGGGGCGTGGGACGTCAGGGCTGATGAAATTGTTGGACGCGGGCCTACTTCGCAGTGAGCGGGGCACCGTGGCCTTGGGCGGCGGGGCACTACGTAAGAGGGCAGCCGGCCGCGGGCGCTGGGACTGGCTGAGGGCGGAGGAGGCGGAGGATGCGCGATTTGCTCCCACGGGGCTGGCAATGGCTGCAACGCGCTGCAGGCGCAGGCATCGGCACTGGCGGTGGTGGTGAGGGCCCGTCCCACGGCGCAGGAACCAGGTGGACAGCAGGCCAGCCTGGAGCCCACCGCCTGCGAGGCCCGGCCAGAGCCTCATGCGCGCATCAGCGTCCCAGTGCCTCGCCGCGGCTCCCGCCGCCGCAGCCGCGGTTCCTTGGTCGCCTGCGTCGGCGGCTGAGCGGCCTGACCCGCGCGGCGCTGACTCGCGCCCGCAAGTCCACCGCACCGCATCCCACCCACGGCCGCCCCATCGCACGATACCGTCGCAGCGCGGAGGCGCCCGTCTCGGAGCAATCACGGCATCAGCTGTTCTCGTGCCCAAAAGTTGTTTCTTCGCCGTCGTATGTATGCTTTGCTACGCTTCCATTGCCCCACCTCAGCCCACCCTTTTTGCAGTCCCCACCTCTCCGCCATCGCCTCCCCAGCTCTCGTCGGCCCAGCACGGAATGTAGTAGTACAATACTCCCCGCCCGCAAGCGACGGGTTAAATGCTGGTGCATAAAAGCAGAATCCGCTGCCCACGCGCTTCCACTAACATGTCACTTGTATGAGAAGCAGAACAAAACACAAAGGAACCGCAAAACCCAAAGCCCAGAACCCTCGCGCCCATGCAGAAGAAGAAGCAGACGAAAACAGAAATTAGGGGGCGTGCTCAGCCGGGTGTTCCACTTTTCAACAGTCGGCGGCACCGACGCCGGTGTATGTACGTGCTGACGAAGGAGAACCGAAGACCAAGGAAATCGAGATGTTTCGTAGAGTGAATGTCAGTTGGTGTGCGTGTGAGAATTGTTGCCCTGATCCAGCCCGTCCTTCTATCCAGGTCATTAGAGAAAAAAGGAAAACCGCCAACGGGCCATGGAGCCCGAGTATGGACAAAGGAACGATGGTCGCACTAAGGAGATGTTCGACTTTTCGATCATGGGCCGCGTGCGTGACGCGTGAGGGAACGCTGGTCTCGGCTGCAAGGCCGAGATGCTGCCAATTAAAGCCATGTTGTTGTTTGTTGTGTTGTGTTGTGTTGCGTCGTCGGGGGCAGATAAACCGCACGTTCCTCAACCAGAATTGCGCCAACATACTCCAAGTCGAATGCCGCAAATCGTTGAAATCGAAGCGAAGAAAGAACCCTCCTCAGCGCACGCCGATCGGGGGCCGAGGCCCCAGACTGCTCTGGCTGCTGGCCGCGGAGGGTTCAGAATCTACAAGAGCGCTGGCGCCGCTATCACCACTCTCCGCGCTAGCGCTCGCACTTCCAGTCAGACTGCGAACTTGAGGGCCTCTCTTAGACTGAGGGTTGCTCACCCCTACGTGTTGCTCAACCTGCTGCGGTGCCACTGCATTGCCGTGACCCGGCGGGTGCCGCGGCACCGGCTGCCTCATACCTGGCGGGGATGGCCTGCCGTTGGGTTGACCGTTAGCGTAGGGAGGATAACCGCCGGGAGGGGACGGCCGTCCACGGCCAGGGCTCAGGGGATTACCAGGTGACTGGCTTGCCCTGCGACCCTGAGGGTAAGCGCCATATCCAGGGCCTGCCATCTCATCCAAACGAGCCGCCGTGAGTGAGTTGGTGCGGGATTGCTGTCCCATGTTCGCGCGATCAACGTTTCCGTACCGATCCGACGAGTACCCGATGAGAGCGTTGTTCATGATCGAGTCGTGAAGGCCTGGGACGTCCGACATGAGCCTGGCGCTGGTCCTCTTGTTCATACCCGGCCGCCCGTATGGTCCACCTCTGGGACGTCCATTCATCGGCGGCGGACCGCCCATCTCCGGGTTCTTGCGAAGCTGCTGCGCGCTCGGGGCCTTGCGTGTGCGGCGGGACGTGACGCTCATCATGTCAAAGTTATCCGGGTCGATCGCCGGCCCAGTGCGGGACGCCATCGGGTCGAAGAAGTCGCCGTCATCTTCCTCATCAAAATCACCGGCATGGGAAGCCGGGGGCATCGGTCTCCTCGGCCCGGCAACTGCGCGCATCTGGTATTCCCGCTCCCTCAAGGCAAGCTCCCTCTGCCGCAGAGCAAGCTCCTTTTCTCTCAACGCGAGATCGCCGTTCGACATATCTCCGCCGGGGTATGGACCACCGTTGACCATGCCGTTGGGCAAGTCGGCGCCATCTTCGGGAACAGCGTCGTAGAGCATCAGATGGCTGAACTCCTCAAGATCATTGCCTTCAAAGGATCCACGTCGGTTCATCGGGGGACCGGGAGGTCCGTACCCATTGCCCATATGAGGCCGCTGCGGCGGGAAGCCATTCGGCGGGGGAGGTCCTCTCCTCATCATCTGTGGGGGAGGACCGCCGGTCATGGATGGCGCTCTGCTTCCGGGACGAGGGCCGTTCTTCATAGGGTGGCCGTTCATGCCATTCATGCCGTTGGCAGGCGGGGGGCCCCTGGGCATTGGCGCAGACGACATCCTTGGCGGAAGACCGCCACCTTGTTGCGGCGAAACTGGTGCTGCGGGTCGTTGCTGGTTGACAATATTGAGGTGGTGGAGCATGGCGTATAATGTCTCGATCCTAGGGACGGGAACGTTGGCTTCTTGGGCAAGCTTCATCGGGGACCCTAAATATGTTTCCACTTCCATCGGGCGCTTTGCGGCAAAGTCCTGGTACATGGTACTGTTCGCCTCCTGAGGGCGGGTCATCGCTTCGATAGTCTTGTCTTTGAAGTCGGGTCCGAATGTGCAACCCTGCGCCGTAGCGATTTGTAGGAGCTCGTCCACGACCCCTGAGATCACCGAACGGACGCCAACTTTCTCGACGAGCTCCGCATGGTTGGCCGTCTCGAAAAGCACGCTCGTTGGGTGAAACGCAATGTTTCTGCTTCAAGTTAGCAAGAACCAAAGCCACGCGTTTACGTTGTCCTTACCCGATCATGCGCTCGTATTGCTGCTGCCGAATGTTCGGTGAGACCCTGCAGTCCACCTGGCCGGAGCCCAGAGTCATAGCTAGTGCGTCCGCCATGTCGGATTGAATCGACGACGGAATCGACGGATTATCGCTCGCCGGGCCGACCCAGATCTCCGAGGATCCCGAGTGCTCGAACTCGCTCGCACCCAGCTGCTGGAGCTCCGCACCAGACACAAGCGACAGAACAACATTCGTGGGAAATCGCTGCTCGAGGAAGGCTTCGACGCCCAGGGCGTGTGTTGTGTTGATGAGGATACATGTGTGCTGGGGCGAGACAACGGATTCAATGACGGATGCGATATCGTAGACGTCGGGGAGCGCCTTGACGCAGAGGAACACATAGTCGAATGGCGCTTTCGAGATGCCCGCTGCTTCCTCAGGCGAGCGTACGACTGTGTGCGCGTCAGCTCCAGGGATCCTTGCGGATGCGGTGACTGAAACATGTTTGGTCGGTACGTACCTGCACGCGGCTTGAAACGTTCGTTGCCGTACAGTTTCGACCTGAAGAAAAGCGATATGTGAGCAGATGACGGCCTCGCGCAATGGACGAGGAGTCGACACGTACTTCATGGAAATGCCATATTGTGCCACATGCTCGAAGCCTGATTTCCATACTAGTGTGACGTCGCAGGAGTTTGTGGCCTGAAGGCGCCAGGAGAGAAAGGCCGACACGGCATTGCCGCCGACTGCAACACGGAGTGTTAGCGTGACATTGTCGAAGAGCGGAAGGCTCCAGCAGGGAGTGAGGAGGGCGAGGATCGCAGACAGCACGCGGATGCGGCGGCAAGAGCGAAAAAAAATTGGGCGCGGCGGCGATGCTCGCGCGAGCAGCGTACGTACCGGACAGAATTCTCAGGCGAGGCGTGGCGGGAGCCATGATTTGGGGGTGTTGGCAGGGACGTCGCGCCCTGGGATGACAGGCGGGTTAGGGGACGGGTGCCAGCGGGCTGGCAGGCGTGTCGACGGCCGCGTCTCCAGGCCGGGCGCTCGTCGTCACTCGGAGCGTAATTAGGGAATTAAAGAGTTCGGGCGGAATCAGAACGAGCGGAAGCCTAGGCAGGCGTGCGGGCGGCGGACATGTAGCGGGGGGAGGGGAGAAGGGAAGTGAGCGTGCGAAGGGCTGGAGGAGCGGTGTTGTGTGTGGTGGTGGAGGTGGAGGTGCAGCGCCAGTGATTAGACTATCGGGCGTCGGACGAGGAAAGATCTCTCAACGGTCGCGAGTGGCCCACGCCAGCGCAATGGATGCGGAAGCTACCACCACCCAGGCCGCGCAGGACGGGCAGCCACGAGGAGATTAGGGCAGCAAGCTGTGCTGTGCCGTGCTGGAGCTGGTGCCACAAGAAGCTGCGACGGATGGGGCGAGCGCGCGGTGATCTTGAGCGAGCGGCGGCGGCGGCGCGAGTGATGTGCGCAGGAGTCGGGGAGGCTCGCGGCGGAAGAGCGCGGGCAGGGGCGCGCTCTCGCTCTCGCGCCTGGCGCTCGCGCCCGCTGGACGTCGTGCTGCGGCCTTGCTGCACCTGCTCCAAGCGAAATAATTGCCTTGCCCACCCCCCAGCACGGCAGACGCTCCTGGCGCCGTTATAAAACGCACGATCTGCCCGACGTGCCACTGCCGCGAGAGCGTTTTCGCCGCACGCCGTCTGCGCTTCCTTGCCACGGCAGACGCTGTCTGCCCGCCAGGCTGCTGTCTGTCTGTCTGTCGGCCCAGTGTTTGGTACCGGTACCCTGCCTGCCGCCCTGCGTGGCCGGCGAGCATTAGTCGCGCCCGCAGCGGCGATAACCAAAACCAACCTCCACTCCACCCGCCTGGCCAGCGCGGGCTGCGCGGGCTGCTCGGACTGCGGACTGCGAGGCGCGTGGCCCGGCCCGAGTCAGGCATTGCAGCAGTTCAGCAGCCCCGGCGAGCGGCAGGCGGCACGCGGCACGCGCGAAGCTGGCGCTGCAAGTGAAGCTCTTCGCAGCAACGCCCGTCGCACAGCATTGTGGCAGCGCTGCCTGGCTGGGGCCGGCCACTCCAGCTATCGCGGAGCTGCAGGCCTGCGCAATCCGCATGCGCCAAGGCCGACGACGCCGCTGCATCATTGCTGGGGCGTGCGCCGCCGCCAATCCGGGCCTGCACAGTGCGAGCGCTGGTTGCGGTAAGGCGGCTCATCATAAGGGCAGCGGTTGATTAACGAGATTAGCTGCTGACGGCCTTTCGAGCTGTCCGGGCGGTCTGACAGGCAACGGCACTTGGAGCTGCCGCCCGCCCCTTTTGCTGGGATCGAGATCTCGCAGCGTTTCGAAATTTCAAGTTTTGCGTGCGTTGGCCGCCGCCACCACTAGAGGCGCTGCTACTGCCGCCGCGCGCTTCGTCCGCCGCCGCTCGAATGCCAGCCTCGGCGGCGCCTGTGCCCCTAGCCAGCCATGCCTGCCTCTCCCGCTCCAACGTCGGACGTTGGCCTCCTGTTTCAGCTTGAGCGTTGCGCAAGACGGCCGCACGCGCGCAGAGCATGGGCGCGGCGAGCAGGGCGGAGCCACAGAGCTCCGCCAAAAGCCGGGGGGCCAGCGCAGGTCAAGCTCTCGCCTGATGTTGATGCCCCAGGAGCAGGGCAGGGGGGGCACAAGAATAGAACAGTTCCAGCAAGCACGCACACATGCGCCACACATCACAGCTTCGAGGAGGCCCTCAATCTGTTTCAAGATCGGCGCAACGGGGGCCTGACTCGCGGCCTGTTCGGCCGTGATCTGCTCCGAGTCGGCGGGAGCAGTGGGCGCCGGCGTCCGTCGCCGCCGGTGCCAGTGCTGGCCGCCTCAGCTGCGCAGGGTGCTGTGATTTGGCGCAGCCCTTGGTGATCGGCCTCGGGGGGCTGGCGAATTATCCCAGAGCTTAGCAGCCTTTAACATGCGTGCCAGCCCGAAGTAAGCAATGCAGGCGAGAGCGGCTCAAGTCGATGTCGACATTATTTCGGCCTTGGTGCCTCCAGCGCGCAGGATCATCGCGCTGCGGCAACTCCCATATTGGCACACAATGCGCATGGCGGCGTGCTGCTAAGCTTAGCACCGCCCTGCGGAGATGGAGACGCGTTGTTTGGCAAAGTCGTCAACCCAATCGTCACGCCGTCGTCATGGCCGTTCGCAGCGACGCGCAGCTCAAGCCCAGCAGCACCACTGTCTCCGAGCAGCCACCAGGAACGGCGCCCAATTTTGCAGGTCCCCAGTTCTTTTTATTGCCGGGCGTCCTGCCTCCGAGACGACGACGCGGGCGCGAGACATGCAACCCAGAAGCCAATGAGCCGCGCCAGCTCGCAGCACTAGTTGCGGAGCGCCCGGCCGGTCAGCTCGGTTCCCCCTCAGTCGACATTGTTGCGTTCACCACCGTCTCCAGAAAATTCCCGCCGCAGCGACAGCGGGCAAGCGAGCGGACAAACGACTCGACACATGCATTCCATCGACTTTCCGGCGAATCCCATTGTCGGTCGCTCCCGCGCCGCGCCCACTTGTCCACGCCCGGGTGCCGATCGCACAATCATAAGAAAACGAATACGGGCCCCTCAATAACTCTGGCCTATCCTCAGGCCTCCCTACATTACCACACACCCAGGGCTCTGCCAAGAACGAAACAAGTAAACCTTCGCGGATGCCTCGTTGTTGGGAGGCGCGCTGAGACACACATAACCCTATCCGTAGCCCTGGGAAAGGAAGCGCCCGTCTCACCTCACCCGCACAAGCTCCATCCCATTTGTCGTGACGGCCCGCCCGCTGTCTGATCGTCGAAGACATGAAATTTCTTGTGCCACGTTCTTCTTGTGTTCCTCAGGGCCTTCTCCAGCAGAGTCATGTCTCGTGCCTATCTGGAGTATACTGCCCGCCAAGCCTAAATCCTTCTATCTCTCTTCTCTGCGCCCCACCCGCTATTGTAGCAAAACGGGAGGGTCCGTGATAAATGGAGGAAGATTCAGGGAAGACAAACCGAAAGAGAAAAAAAATTTTGTCGCTCGTGCGCGTGCACCTATCGCTCACGCGACGAACTAGGTCCCGCCCGGTCGCTTCACTGGTGGTCTCAAACCAAGCTGACCTGATGCGAAAAAGACCTGGATGAGCCTTGTCAGCAGCCCTGCCGCATCTGTACAAATTTTTCTTTCTTTCTCGCCCGAGAGAACTGTACAAAAAACACAACTAACCTACTCGGCCGCCGGTTCCCCGTCCATCCGCCCGCGGCCGCGCGCGCGTGCGATCCTTCGAGCCCGTCCCTCCGCTTACCTACCCCCCTCCCGGCACAAAAAGATAACGGTCCCGAGATGGGGGGCGCGCTGCTTACGGATCGTCCATGCGCGCCCCCTCCCAAATTGACCGGCACAGTCCCTCACAGGTCGAAATAAACACCATGCACGCTTATCATGAGCAGCAGAATAATTACCCCCGCGCCCAATATCCTCGCCTTACGAGCAGCAGTCTGTCCACAGCCGTCCTTACATCATCGTGAGAGAGATCTGATGGGCTCGAACGTCGAGAAAAATTGGATCTTCGCGCTGCACTTTCGCAAGTGCGATCCTTGGGCTTATGACCCGACCCACTAGGGAGATCCTGATGGCCGAGACTGCAATCTCCCCCAATGAACACATCGCACCTGTAGATCCAACAAAATTCCGATGAGTTTTTCTGGAACGACATATTTCGTATCACCAGACACATAATCACTACAGAAACCGGGAACTCCGAAGCCATTATCATGCGCTGGTGAGCGTCGGATAGATAAGCTTGTTCCGGAGGCCGGGAAACGCCTTCGATAGATTAACCAAAGTCCGATTTATTGACTAATGTCCGTACCATTGAATCTTGCATTTCATCGATGTAGTAGAGTACAGCAAGGGAGAATTAGCTCATCCGAATTCCTGACGCCTAAAGCTTTTCTTAGGCAGCACACTCTGCCTTCGTGATCCTTTCAAAGTAACATCAAGTGGTGCCCAGGAATTCTTCCGTGAGCGCTCGCATCGTTTGCCAATCTGGTTATCCCGATCCCATTCCCCGTTTCTCCCTTAGTTGGCCATGTAGGTGCTGGCATCAATACCGCCCTCCGGGAACTCGCTGGATACGAGGTCAGTACAAGCGTAAATTAAACGCATATGGGCGGAAACTTACGGAAGAGGCACTTCAAATCTCTTCTCGACCTCCTTCAGGACCTGCTCATCTTGCTCGCTGCTGACGAACGAGATGCTGAGACCCTTGGTTCCGAAACGGCCCGCACGACCGACACGGTGGAGGTAGGAATCGGCATCGCCGGGAAGATCGTAGTTGATGGCCAAGTTGATGCGCTCGATATCGATACCACGGCCAAAGACATCGGTGGCCACGCAGATGCGCTTGTTGAACTCCTTGAACTCCTTGTAGCGCTTGATACTATACGAAGGTCAGTACACGATCCGTCTAACAGAAGTTTCAGTTCACGTACCGCTCCTCCTGGGAGACGCCAGAGTGGACCGCGATGGAAGGGAAGTTGCACTCGCGCAGGAGCCTATCAAGTTCAGTCGCACGAAGAGTGCTCTTGACGAAGATGATGACCTGGTTGAACTCGAGGTTGTCAAGCAGGTCGTTCAACTTGCGGTTCTTCTCGGCCTCGCTCAGCTTGATGTAGTACTGCTGCAGACCGTGCAGGGTGAGCTTCGATTCGTCATCGACGTAGATCTCGAGCGGGTTGCGCATGAACTTCTTGCAGATCGGACGGGTGTCCTTTGCAAGGGTGGCGCTGAACATCATGACCTGCTTGGTGGTAGGGGTAGCACGGAAGATCTCCTGCACGTCGCGGCGCATGTCTAAATAACGCAATCAGTAGATTGTTCTCGCTGATATCGGAAAGTAGTGTGGATCCATACCAATCTGGTCGAGCATCTTGTCGCACTCGTCGAGAACGAACATCTTGATGCCACCGAGACGGAGCTTCTTCTCACGCACGAGGGCGTTGAGACGACCGGGGGTACCGACAATGATGTGCGGGTGGGTGTCCTTGTTCGAGAGAATCTCAATGTCCTTCTGCATGGGAGTACCACCGTAGAAGACGGAGGTCTTCACATCGGGCAAGTACTTGCTGAAGCGGGCGTACTCGTTCTTGATCTGGTAGGCCAGCTCACGAGTGTGGCAAAGAACCAGCACGGCAGTCTCGCCGGCGATGGGCTCAAGCTGCTGCAGGGTGGCAAGGACGAACACAGCCGTCTTACCAAGACCAGACTTCGCCTGGCAGAGGATGTCGGAACCGATGATAGCTTGGGGAATGCAAATTTGCTGGACTGTTGCGGAGAACCGAGGCAGTTAGAGACTATCGTCCAAAGAGTTGCGTAACGATAAGAAGCAATCGAGCGTCGCGTCCGTCCATCTCGCAAAGTTTAGCCGTGCAGAAGAGCAGGCAATCTCAGCCGGATCGAGAATACCGCTAGAGTCCGCGCATCGGCACGGACAGCAAGTCTTGACGGTTCCGAGAGACTGGAAAGGCAGATTCTACGAATCTTGCACTCATTTTCAGGTGGCCAATCCAGTCATGGCGCAAAGCCTTCGCGTACAGGTCTTGTGTTTATAGGCAGCCGCCGGCCTGTGCGATCCATCCAGAGACAACTCGACTATTGCGCGCGCCTCCATCGATTGAGCCCGTCACTCGGATTGGATGGTTTGGCGGTCGCTTGATTTGCGGAGATGGACGGACGCTTCTTGAAGGACGGAGGAGCTTGAGGGGAAAGGTTAAAACTGACCCTCCGAAGGATGTTCGAAACCGCAGTCGGTGATGGCACGCAGAAGCTCCTGCTTGAGGAGGAAGTCCCGGAAACCGGTGGAGTGGATGCCGACGTAGCTGCCCTTCTTCTCGCCGGTCACGGTCAGGTCGCCCTTCTTCTGTTCACCGTTGGCGGCCGCGCCAGTCGCACCGGTGGCGACGGCATCGGTCTGGTTGAGCTCCTCGTCGGAGTAGTCGATCAGGTCCTCCTCGTGCGACATGGCGAAGGTGGTTACGCGCGGAAAATCGGGAGTAGAGGCGCGGTGAGGTGGTGGAAGACGCGACTTGGAACGTGTCCGGTGATGTCAGTGGTGTGGAGCCTGGTCGCGCGTGGGTATCGTCGAAAAGGCCGTGAAAGTGGTGTTGTGCGATCGCAGAGTGCCGCGGGCGAGGAAAGCTCTTGCGCGACCGCTGCAGACCGATGGGGCAAGGTGGTGCAGGTGGTGGTTTGGATGATGGAGTTGTGCGGACGGGCGAGGCTGCTTTGTCGACGCTGGGAGCTGAAAACAGAGGGCGATCCGTGCGCCGCACGTGACCGCAGCGTCCAGCAAATCAGTGTGCCGGTGGGCTCGCTTCGCAACGGCGCGCGACTCTCAGTGACGCCAACCCGACGCGCTCTTCCTCGCACGAACCTTGCATGCCCCTCTCGCACCATGGCCAAGGGCGACGCGGCAAAACAGAAGTCGGTGCCCAACAAGCACCTCCATTCGCGCATCTCCTATCTCTACCAGGCCGCCACCTACCTCGCCAACCAGAGCCTCGGGCATGCCGGCCAGAAAGAGGACGAGGCTGCTGGCCAAGTGCCCCGCGATGCCATGGAGGTTGACTCAAACACGGCAGAAGTCTCTGCAGCGCACCTCGTAGAGCCTGGCGCAAACGCGCTCCCCCCAGGTCTTCCTTTCTACTACGCGTATCATCTCCAATCAGTCTCTATGAAGTCACAGATCCAACTTTCGCAGAATGTCAAACATTCCATCTGCAAGCGCTGCAGTGCTATCCTGATCCCCGGGAGCACCTCGTCGAGCAAGATCGAGAACTCAAGTCGCGGAGGGAAAAAGCCTTGGGCCGATGTGCTCGTCATCGAGTGCAACGTTTGTGGTGCACAGAAGCGCTTCCCAATAGGAGCCAAGAGGCAGCCAAGGAAGGGCGAACGAGCAAAGGTCGAGAAGGAGAAGAGTGCGAGCACTATCACGATAAGTGGCGTCACAGGGACAATGGGGAAGGAAAACAGAACATCCATTACGCCGCTTGTCGAAACCATTGGTCTAGAAACTCCAAAGTGATGCGCCACCAAAGCACTACTTGTGCATTCGACTCAGCAGGCCGGCCTCAGGATTTCCAGTGTCTCTCATAGACACCAACCCAGGATCCCCAGCCCACCACCTTCCCTTCGATCGCCTGCGCGATTTTCTGTTTGGTCACTTTCGGTCCCAAGACGTCGACATCAAGCGGTTCGCTCAATGCAACGATCTGGTAGAAATAGCGATGAGGGCCATGGCCGACAAGTGGTCTTGGACCCACGTAATGCTTGTTTCTGATGTTGGGTACCCAACGAAATCCGCCTTTCAAGCTTTTCGTCGCGCCTGCTTCGACGACCTGGGTTTCTTCGTGCGTGACCTTGGTAGTTCCCGCCGGGATGCTATAGAATAGCGAGTGTGCGATAGGGAATGGAAGCGGGGCGTCAACATCCTCACAGATGAGAATGTATTCTCTGACGTCCAGGCCGGCAGGTTTCGACCATACTAGGTGCGGGAACTCCCCTTTGCCGTCTTGCGTGTTGTCCACATGCATTTGCGAGCCGGACGGACCGCTTTCAGGGGATTCGAGCTTGATATTGGGTTCCGGGAGCGCAGCAAAGGCGGGCAATTTGGTAAAGAGTTTTGCGTCATGGGCCCTGAAGCTGTAAAACAGCTTGGAGAGGTAGTATTCAATGTACTGCCAAATACTCATGGCTGCGGCAGAGATGATTTTGCTTGGATGAATTTGAACTTTGGAATAGAGTCGGCTATCTGGATAGGAGCGCTTGCTTGGAAAGAATAGCTTGAGTAGTGAGGAGATGTCGCATTTCCACATTGGCGTGGCTGAGGTGCTGATATAGCTAGACGAACACAGCAAGACTTTTTCCAACAGTCGACCGCGTCCCCAGGTTCACGTCACCCCTCTCGGCGTTAACCCGCAAGTTCGCGCACTTCGGTTTGATCGACGCTATTTCCTTGCGTCGCTCTATTGCCAGCGTTATGTCCGTCCAGTCAGGAGCGGGAGGGCGGGGATGCTGGCTCTACTAGACCGAAGCCGGACGCGGCGGCGTTAACGGAGCTCCCGTTCCCGCCGTTTGAACGGAAACCCCGACCCACGGTCTGCTGCCGAAAGAAGACTCTCCTTCATAAAGAATCTTCGGCGCCACCAGCCTGGTTGGATTCCAATCCCGGCCAAATCAACTCTTGGCTGAGCTTGTCCAAAATTATGTCTGTTGCTGACCGCTCGAACCTAGACACCACCAGCGGTCACGCCGAACCTGTGGAACAGGACGAAGAAATAATCCCAGTCGCCGACGAACATGCAATCGCAGAGGCAGACAAGGTTGCCAGCAACAATGGAGATGTCCAAGAGAAGAAAGCAGACACATCAATCGACATAGAGGCAGCGGCAGCAGAACCTTCCAACGCGCCCATTCACTCCGTCTTTTCGTCCAAAACCAGGGCCTTCATCATCGCCATGACAGCTGCAGCCAGCTTCTTCTCCCCCGTCTCCGGCCAGATCTACTTGCCTGCGCTGAACACCCTGGCCAAAGAATTCCACGTTTCAATCGCCGATATTAACCTCACGGTCACGAGCTACATGATCCTGCAGGGCATCGCGCCCATGTTTTTCGGTGACCTGGCAGACCAAATGGGCCGAAGACCGACCTACATCATGTGCTTCACTATCTTTTTCTTCGCAAACTTAGGCTTGGCTCTCCAGCGCAACTACGCAGCCCTACTGGTGCTGCGCGCCATGCAGAGCTCCGGTAGCAGCGGCGTCATCGCGCTCGGCAATGGCGTCGTCTCCGACATCACCACCAGCGCCGAGCGCGGCTCAAAAGTGGCCTGGGTGCAGATGGGCACGCAGCTAGGACCCGCCCTCGGTCCTATAATTGGCGGTCTCCTGGCCCAGTTCCTTGGGTGGCCTTCGATCTTCTGGTTCCTCCTCATCTCCGGCGGCGTCTATCTAATCTTCTACCTCATCCTGATCCCAGAGACCAGCCGCAACATCGTAGGCGACGGCTCGCTCCCGCCGCAGGGCTGGAACAAGTCCCTCATCAACATCCTCGAGGACCGCCGACGCTCTCAGAACAACCTCGCCCGCACCGCCTCCCGCCAAGCCAAGCACGAAGAGAGCAAGCGGCTCGCCCAAACGCGCCGCCTCCGCTTCCCCAACCCCTTCAACGCGCTCCGCATCGTCGTCGAAAAGGACGTCTCCCTGATGCTCCTCTCGCTCTCCATCCTCATGACCGGCTTCTTCTGCCTGCTGGTCCCAATGCCCAGCCTCTTCTCCGCGACCTACGGCTTCAACGACCTGCAGATCGGGCTGTGCTACATCCCCTTCTCAGCCGGCTCGATGCTCGGCAGCATCGCGTGCGGCCGCTTCCTCGACCGCAACTACCGCCGCGTCGCCGCCAAGCACGGCTTCGCCGTGCACAAGAACCGCGCCACGGACCTGCGCCGCTTCCCCGTCGAGCGCGCCCGCCTCGACGTCATCTGGACGCCGCTGGTCGCCGGCAGCGCCGCCGTCCTCGTGTGGGGCTGGGTGCTGCGCGCCCAGACCAGCCTCGCCGCGCCCCTCGTCGTCCTGTTCGTCGGCGGCGCCATGCTGTCCGGCGCCATGTCCATGCTGCTGACTTTCCTGGTCGACCTGTATCCGCAGAGGCCGGCGACCGCCATGGCTGCGTTGAATCTGTGTCGCTGCAGCATGAGTGCGGCTGGCACGGCGGCGATCGAGTATGTGATTCGGGCGTGGGGCCTGGGCTGGACGTACACGTTCGTTGGGGGGCTGATGATGGTGACCAGCGTGCCGGCGCTGGCGGTGGTGATGCGGTGGGGGCCGCGGTGGAGGGAGGAGCGGTACTTGAGGGAGGAGAAAAGGAGAGAGGCGCGCGAGCGGAGGAGGGGGAGGGGGGTGGAGAACGGGGCGGTGGAGAGTGGGCCAGTACCGGCAGAGTCACCGGTGGAGGCGGAGGAGGAGGAGGGGAAGTGGAATGGAGAGAGGCATGTGAAGGTGTCGGAGGAGAGCGAGACCGTCGAGGCGGGGGGAGGGGATAGAAAGGAGATCGCATGAAGCTGACGACGAGGCTGTCGGATATGCCTCGAAGAGGATATGGTCGCGAAAAAAGGATTGAATATTAGAATTAGGCCAAGAAACAATGCTCTATAGTGTATTGAGGCAGAGATGCGAAGTGTGGTCCGGGTGAAAGGTTCCGCATCTGGTCCGGTGCGGGGCCCCGCACTATTGCCAGTATCCACACTGCGAGGAACCCAGAGCATACTACGTGGTACACTCGGCGTTTGGTGACGTATTGGGAGTGTGTTAGCGAGCAGAAGAAAAAATTCTGATGTACATTTGCCTAAAGGGGATGAAGAACCAATAGCGAAGGATTACGATGGAAGTGGTGTGGTGGGGCCTGCTCGTACTGGGTGGTCAGCATCAGGCGTCAGCGGGAGATCGGCCAACCTTGCTTTTCGGTTCGGATCTTGCGGAACACGCGAACCAATGCTGATCACCGGGTTCTTGGTCAGGTTGGACGGCGTTTTTGACATGTGAATTCGAATACTTGGGAACGGAAGAGGAGGAAGGATGGAGGGTGAAAATTGGGGCAACAACATAGAAGATCGCACAGATTGAGAGAAAATTGACGGCACTCATTGATCAATAGACCTGAATGTATCAACTTTCACGGATATTCAATTTTAACTGACTGTCCTTGATACCAATTATATTTTTATTGCCATTCACTTCTCCTATGAACCTTCATGAATCCATATCGTCATATACTCCATCATCAATTCCTCGCCATCCGCACCTATCTAAATCTTCAATTGCGCCGCACTCGTCAATAATGTCTCAAACTGCGCCGCTCTGAAATTATCCTGCCCAACCGTCACCACCCCACCCACCGCAAACTGCAGCAGCTGCGGTGCACCAACCGTCCACTCCGGCCACGTCGGGCTGCCGCCGGGCACCGCGCTATTCGGGTCCAGGTCGGCCACGAAGTTGATGTAGTACTGCCTCGTCTTGTCGGCAGTGATGGGCAACAGGCTGAAGAAGTTGACGAGGACGTCGCTGGCGTGGAAGGTGCCCAGTATGGGCGTGCCGAAGAGGTAGGTGTTGAGGTAGCTGTACGCGGCCGGCAGCTGCGGGGCCACGATGGTCAGGTAGACGCGGCGGGTGAGCGTGAAGGTGATGTCGCCGAGGATGGCGGCCAGGCGCTTGAACTGCGGGCGGATCTCGTTGAGCACGCCGGTGCGGAAGGGCGAGCCGGCCGGGATGTTGTTGGGGTACGAGGCCACCAGGTCGGCGACGACTTGGGGGTCCGTGGCCGGGAAGTAGGATTGCAGGTACGAGACGAGCTCGGCGTCGGTGGTGATGTTGAGCTGGACGAGCGAGAAGAGTGTGCCTTCGTCCTCTTGGTCGCCGATGATCACGGGGACTTTGGCGAAGCGGCCGGCTGTGACGGAGACGTCTGGAGATTCCGAGTAGAAGTTGTCGGACGGGTCGGGGCGGGGGAGGTAGCTGAGGTCGAGACTGCGGTAGCCAAAGATGGCGGGCACGCTGTTGGCGGCTGACAGGAAGTCTTGCGTCGAGAGGCCCCGAAGGCAAGCCAAGGTGTCCGAAGAGCCACTACATCCAGCACTCTCAACGACCGTGTTGTAGATATTCTGAGCCTTGGCCGAGTTGACATCCTGAGCAGGAACGATAGAGCCAGAGTTCATTATAGCGCCGCGGAAGAGAGGACTACCTTTGTAGGTGTTGTCTCCGCCGTTGATGACGGTGTGATCAAATGCGGAGATAGCCCCCGCGCTCTCGCCCCAGATGGTCACCTTCTCGGGGTCACCACCGAAGGCCTCAATGTTGTCTTGCACCCATTCAAGAGCGAGCCGTTGGTCACGAAGTCCCAAGTTCGTACTGCCATCGCGCTGCACCTCCTCGCCGGGCAGGAAACCAAAGCCACCGACGCGGTAGTTGACGGCCACGAAGATGATGTCCTTGCCTAAGGCTGCAGATTTGGTGACAAATGAGGACCCGTCGTAGAGTTGGTTGGAGCCAAATTCAAATCCACCACCGAAGATCCAGAATAGCACGGGGAGCTTGGAGTCAGCTGTCGCTCCGGCGGGGCGCTGGACATTGAGCGTGAGGCAGTCCTCACTTGACAGTGTGGCCGCTTGAACCGCGGGATTGTTGATTAGATCCGAGATGACGTCGCCAACGAGAGAGCTTGTGTCAATCTGGACGAAGAATTGTGGGCACGACGACGGGATGCCGACGGCCTGGATTGTCCCGAACGGCTCGGTGATGGTCTGCGGAGGCTTCAGGCGCAGAGGCCCAACAGGAGGTTGAGCAAAGGGAATGCCTTTAAAGCTCTCCACTCCGCCGGCTGAAGAGCCAACAACAGTGCCATTCTGGATGGTGACTGTTGGCCCGGTCTGCCGTTCAAAGAGCGGATCCGCTGCGGGTGCAGCAAGGGCGCCCGCCGCAAACAGAGAGAAAATGACAGTGGCAAGCATCTTCGGAGGACCTCTGGCAAGGCGATGCACAGATAACGAGCTGAGGGCGGAGCTGACTCTGATGAGCTGCTACAGAATCGTGTACCTGCATCGCCAGCTTTATAGCGGCCGCGTCCAGTGGTGGGCTCGCTGAATGCAGCCCCCCAAGAACGCCAAAGCACGTTGCCTCGGCGCGCCATATACTCGGGGTCGACGCCCAAGAGCGCCATCTTTTAAGAATCTCCTATCTGGGACAAGGCAGGCTAGGGCGCTCGTGTTGTGTGTGACGATCATTTGCGGAGGCGATGCAGATTCTGCTCCGCACAATGAGATCCCGCGCGGCTGGGTGGGTGGAAAAATCCGATACAACACGACTCGCTGCACGGCAGAGTATATTACGACTTGATTGCGGCGAGTAGCAGAAGCGCGGGCTGGGATAGAGGCTGAATTGGGAAGAACGAGATCTCTGACCGAGGCTCGCGGGGACGGGAGTGACGTGCGCGATGCTAGTGGTGAGCGGATTCCGGGAAGGAAACGGCTGAGGGAAGCTGGGCGGCTTGATAGTCAGCTGTCAGTAGTTTAGCGCACCCCTGCCGTTCTTTGTTATCCCCGCAGTCACGAGGCGTGCTGGCGCCTTTCCCCCCGGACCAACGTCCACTTGGCGCTAGACATTAGTTGGACGCCAAAGCCAAACGCTGCAATGTGAGCCGCCGTCGCGATAGCCAAGCAATACTGCCGAGCTCCGGACCTGAACATCGAAAGGACCGAACTCGTGCCCCGCGTCGCGCCCCGGGGCAATTTCCTGTTCAGGTCTTCGATGGAAAGTGGCGGATATGCGAGACAGGGAAGACGGGTGTGGGGAAGCTCTGGGGGAACGCTCGGGCTCGCGCGAGGGAGATTGGGTAAGCAACGAATAATTCATCTCGTCTACAGGGCGACTTGCACCTTCTCGGCGCTTCCCAAGTCCGCCCTCCGCCCGTGGAAGCTCGAAAGTATACCTAGCCCGTGTGATACGTCGCCGCAATCTGGTCGGCCACGAATACGCCGTGTTCCGGCGCTTCTCCGACAAGACCGACCTCCTCAACGTACTTCTCCCACTCTGTCAGTAGCTCCTTTAGTTTCTCGGGACTGGCCTCGGCCTGGTCCTTCGTCTCTCCAGGGTCCGCTGCTAGGTCGAACAGCTGCCACTTGTTGGGCCCGAAGGGTTCTGGAATGAAGGTCGCCTTCCAGTGTTGCTTGCGAATGGCCATGCGCCCGAACAGCTCCCATCCCTGCACGAAGTCTTCTTTGTGGATGCTTGTGATAGCGCCATCGTTCGAGCCCCTGGTCAGGTATGGCACCCAAGATACTCCACGCATTGGCTTGATTTCGCGGCCCTTCCACTCCGTGCCTGGATGCTTGACGCCAGCTAGGTCAAGTATGGTGGGTGTGATATCCATGACGGTCGCGAAATTGTGGTCAATGCTGGTGCCGCGTCCCTCCGCGGACGCAGTGAGAGGAGCGTAGTTCAGGACAAGGGGCACACGAATGCCGCCTTCGGACGTGAAGCACTTGTAAAGTCGACCTGGGGCAGTTGCTGCACTAGCCCAGTGCGGGCCGTACCAGCAATACGAATTGTGGCTTCCGAGATTGTCAAGGCTGTTGTCATCTTGGAGAAACTGTTAGCGAACGATCTGCAGCATGCAGGAATAGTTTCTCACAGTATTTCCTGATGTGGTCAAACATGTTTTCGCCAATCACTGGCGCAGCCTCTAGCAGCAGCCCCTCGGCGCCGTTGTCGGACATGAAAATCACAAAGGTGTTATCCAGCTCGCCGGATGATCGCAGTTTGTCAAGCACCTTGCCGATACCAGTGTCCATCCGCTGCACCATTCCAGCAAACACCTCCATTGTGCGAGATGAATAAGCTTTCTCGTCCGCGGATAGCGTCTCCCATTCCCGAGACAAGAACCGTTCCTCTTTGGGATCCATGTCCTGCTGGGGAGCAACGACAGGATGAGGGACGACATGCTCGGGAACAATGCCCATCTCCTTAAGCTTCTTCAAGCGAGCCTGTCGCAGCACCTCCGGCCCATCATTGTAAAGCCCTCTGTATGCCTCTCTATCCTCCTTTGGGCACTGTAGTGGCCAATGTGTTGCTGAGAATGGAAGATATGCAAAGAAGGGCTTCTCCCGGTCGGTCGGAGTACGTTCGTCAAGGTATTGGCACATCTTGGCTGCGAATGCGTCGCTGGAGTAGAAGACTCCGTCTGGGAAGTCCTTGCCCAGATCGGCGGGCTTGATTTCCTTGTCGTCCTCAACATAGAACACCGGACATCCTTTAAGTAGCTTGGGTTGCCGGTCGTTAGGCTCAAGCTGTGGCTCATACCCGTAGTGATTGGCGGCTCCCTTCTCTCATCAGCATACTTGTACCAGCAACTGTTCTACTGCGTGCATACAGGAAGAAGCGAATACGACCGGTCGAAGCCACGCTCACACGGCCACTTCTCGCGGTGCAGGCCGAGATGCCACTTTCCGGAGAGTATGGTGTGGTAGCCGGATTCGCGGAGGAGCTCAGGCAGAGGCACAACTCTGTCGTTCAAGTAGCCCTCGTAGCCGGGTTTTCCTCTCTGAAACTCGGGGATGTGCTCCCACATGGCGCCAACACCGGCGATGTCTTGTTGCTGCGGTCAGCTTGTGGTCAGAGCTGAGCGAGAAAGCAGTCGTACGGTGGTCTGTGCCAGTCAACAGCATGGATCGGGTGGGCGAGCAGGCAGATGCGGCGTGGAAATCGGTGAAACGGACGCCGCCTTTCATAAGGCTGTCGATGTTGGGCGTCTTGATCTCGCTCCCAAAGGCTCCAACATCCGAGAATCCCAGATCATCAGCCACGATGATCAGGAAGTTGGGGCGTTTTCCACTGGTGGTGGAAGCCATGGTGCGAGCTGGGGGACGGTGTCGATGGGTGAGCGAGGGGGAGGGTAACGCGTCAGACACGGCGGGGCAGCAGTATTTCTAGCTGCCCCGCGGGAGGCGTGGAGGGGCTTGCTGCAGGCATAGTGGCCTTCCCTAAGCAAAAGCGCGCATGCGTCGAGCTTCTCGATTCGACAGAGCCAGGTATTGAGCTGGCAGCGGAGTCTCGCTATCGGCAAGTCGGAGGTTTCGAGTCGGTCACAGGCCCCAACGAAAGCAGTGGCTGCGTGTCATTGGCAATCAGCGTGCAGCTGACACGTCGGCGCGCAGTGGTCGCACTTCCGCAGCCGACGGGCCCCAAGATATCGCGGAAAACGACGTTGCGGGGAGAGGCGGTTGATGGACGGCGGCGGCGACAAGATGGAGGCGGGTGCTGGTGCGGGTCGGCAAGGATGGGCGGGTGGGCCGTGGGGCTGCAGCGCTCCCGCAGCCCCTAGCCTCACCTCAATCACATCATCCACCCCTCGGATGCTGCAATTCTCGCCCGCCTCTCTCCAAATCCCGTCTGCCGACACCCGTGACGCGTAAGAGCCGCTGCAAGACCAACGACAAGCTTCTCGGGCCTCGTGCAATTGGTCCGCCAACAAGTCGCCCGGCCAGGCACGCGTTCGTCGCGTTCTGGGCCAGTTCGCCGCGTCGTCGGCTTCACCATGTTTTGGCCTGACAAGCAAGCCACTTCTCAATCCTGACTCGCCAGTCCGACAAGATATCCGAAAATTGGTCCCCGTGGCGCACGCATTGAGCCCAGGAAGCGTCGGCCCAAGCCCATCATACCGAGTCTTCACCTCTCACAAGCCTCCCAAGAAGTCTTCAAATCTCTTGCGCTGTCTTGTTTCTGCACGGCTTGGCCACGGAAAGCTCCAGTGCCATCTGAACTGCAGGAGCACTGCGGACCCGACAGCCCATGACCGTCCCCGGCCGTAGATCGTTCAGCAAAAGTGTCAATGTATTCCTGCGCGGCTTCTTTGCGGAAGTTTCCTTATCGCACACGTACATGTTTCGAGAATCTTGTCCCGTGTTCAGCTCTTCCTACGGAGCACGTCATCGGCAAGGCCCACATTTGCCAGTCCTACCCTCACAGCAACCGCGCGGTGAAGCCAAAATTTGACCTTGGCAGGCCACAGTGAGGCACGATCATACGTCCGCATCACTTAGCCGCGCAAAAATGGCCGTAATGTCTCCACAACCCACGCGGATTTTCGTCGACGGGGAACTTGTATTTGAACCATGTCTTGACTCCTGCACTGTCGGCCCTGACTGCCCATCCGCCTCCTCTCGTCATTTTGGCTCTCCATTCGCAATACTCTTGCATCATGGAGTCGAAGATCCCCGACGTCGAAGAGAATGCCGCGCGTTTCTACAGCGGCGAGAAGCCCACTGGCAGCGATAGCTATGCCTCTTCTGACAGTCAACCCGATTGGACAGAGGAGGAGGAGAAGAAGCTTGTCCGCAAGATCGACATGATCTTGATGCCTCTTCTTGTCCTCCCGTTCATTGCTCTTCAACTGGACCGTGGCAATATGTAAGCTCGTACACTCGAGCGCTTGTTGAACGTACAAGGCTGACAAGCACCAAGGGGCAACGCAGTGACCGACAATTTTATGGTATGTTCTCTACCTCCTTCAATCACAAACGAGTACTAACAATAACTAGGAAGATGTAGGAATCACACAAGCTCAGTACAATGTTGGCCAGCAGCTGCTCTCTGCCGGTATCGTTGTTTTGGAGGTCAGCCACTCCCGCAGCCGTCAAGCACGCAATCCCTTCCTGCGGAGCTAATGCATCCCGCAGATCCCATCCAACCTTGTCTTGTATCGTCTCGGTCCACAGGTCTGGATCAGCTTCCAGATCTTCGCGTGGGGTCTTGTGGCTACGTTTCAGGCCTTCCAGAAAGGCCTCGGTGCCTACCTGGCGACCAGGCTCTTGCTTGGGTAAGTTTCTCGAACTTCACCGCAGAGATGCTGTGCTAACTAAAAATAGCTTGATGGAGGCTGGCTTCATCCCCGCTTCTCTCTATGCCATCACCACGTGGTACAAGACCAAGGAGATGAGTGTTCGTTTTGCCATCTTCTTCTTCGGCAACTATGTAGCGCAAGCAGCTTCGGGATTGATTGCCTACGGAGTTCTCCATATGCGCGGTGTCGCCGGTCTGACTGGTTGGCAGTGGCTTTTCATTGTGAGTTCACCGCCTGCCAAATATCTTTCAGTGATGCCAGAAATTAACACAGCGTAGATTGAGGGCCTATACACTGTCGTGGCCGGCGCCATCTACATGGCCTTCTATCCGAAGAGCAGAGACGATCCTGTTCCCTTCACCCGCCTGACATACTTCAACGAGAGGGAAAAGCATATCATCGCTCAGCGAGTCATTCTGGACGATCCAAGCAAGATCAATGGAACTCGCAAAACAATCTCGATGAAGGAGCTGGGGTGGGCAGTAAGTGCCATGGACACGTGTCGAAGTAAAAGTGACTAACGCATGATGCAGCTGTCGGACTGGACGCTCTACCCTCATTGCCTCCTCACCATCTGCGCTCTTGCCCCCTCCTCGACGTACAGCTCCTACGGTCCTAAGCAGATCATATCTTTTGGCTACGAGAAACTTCAATCCAACGCGCTGTATTCGATTGGACTCTGGATTCAGCTTTTCACCTCTATAGGATTCAGTTATTGGGCGTAGGTGGAGCTTCATCTTGCATTACAACGCAGTGCTGACAGTATGCAGTGACAAGCTCAAGAAGCGAGGAATCCCCGTCGCCACTGCGCTCTCGCTTTGGTGGGGCTTCAACCTTGGTGCGTTGATCGTGCGTCGATCGGACAACCACGGTGAACGGCTGGCAATGATGATCATGGCCCTGGCCTTCTCCAATATCTGGCGTAAGTCGTCGACATTTTACTGGACTAGGCCACGTCTAACAAAGCTACCTATAGACCCGCTCAACAGCTCATGGCTTGCCATTAACGCTCGCTCTCCGGCGGACCGAAGCATCAAAATGGCTTGCATTGTCATGTCTGCCAACTTGGCTGGCATCGTTGGCAACCAAATTTTCCAGCCTTCAGACTCGCCGGTCTACACGACAGGACGCACGGTCAATGTTATCCTCTGTGCGGTGGCACTGTTCTTCTGCCTGTGCCAGAATGTGCTGTATCGGGCTCTCAACTTCTTCAACAAGAGGAAAGTCCAGGAGGGCAAGGCTACGGAGCAGGAGGTGCGGAATTACTTCCTGTAAGTTGCTGATGGGCAGGAACGCGAAGCTGGTTGGAGCATTAGATACCCTTGATGCAGTCGTAATGCAGTGATGTTCTCGATTTATTGAGATAGTGCACCCGAAAGTGTTTGAACCTGGTTATTGGATGTTAGCCAGAAAATTTCCTTGTTCGGCTCTATTTGGAAAGCTCCTACTTTCTTTACCTACTCTCATTTAATCTTGGTGCCTTATTTTCGAATCGAACACGCCCACCCCCAGGTCTTCCCTCTTCTCCGTCTTGGGCGCATCCCCCTCCTTGTTCTTCTCGACGCGGTAGTCCGCCTGCCGCGCGCACTCGCGGAACAGCATCTCCGTGCCGCCGT